>OZ020167.1:14602600-15065100 GCA_963971145.1 Sussaba pulchella | reverse complement strand
ATTCCAAGACCGGTTGGATTTCGGTGATCAAAACAATCAAAGATTTACCGATCGCCACTGTATTTTCCGTACGAGCCAAAGCGATCGACAAAGGTGTGCCACCGCAGAAGGACGAAGTTTCATTGACTCTCGTTATTACCGGTGAAAATCGTCACTCACCGATTTTCGCGGCTGTCAGTTATCAGGTCAGAGTACCGGAAAACGAGCCTGTCAATACGACCATTTTAACGGTCAGCGCTGCTGACGGTGACAACGGGCCCAATGGCCTCGTACGTTACAAAATATCTTCGGACAACGAACACAAAGAATTCTCCGTTCATCCGATAACCGGAGCCGTGACCATTCTCGAACCTCTCGATTACGACACCGTGCAAGAATATCGATTGAACATCACCGCGACCGATCTCGGTTTCGAGCCTAAACACGCGATCGCCACGTTAACCGTCAATGTATCCGACATCAACGACAATCCACCGATTTTCAATCAAAGCCGATACGAAGCTTATCTTCCCGAAAATTCGGCTCCCAACAGTTTCGTCTACGAGGTGATCGCTCGTGACATCGATTCGCCGAAATACGCGATCGTTCAGTACAAAATAATCGGTGGAAATGGCAAAGAACATTTGCAAATCCAACAAGACACCGGAGTTGTAACATCTAAAACAAGTTTCGATTACGAAGAAGCCAATGAATATACCCTCGATATCGTAGCTGCCAATCCCGATTCGAATCCACAAATGCTCGGTTTTACAACCGTTCTCGTGCACATTACCGGAGTAAACGAATTTTATCCAAAATTCATTCAACCGGTGTTTCATCTCGACGTTTCGGAAAGCGCGGAAGTTGGAACTTCCGTTGGTCTCGTGCAAGCGACCGATCAGGATTCCGGTGAAGATGGCAGAGTTTATTATCTTTTCGTCGGTTCGTCGAACGATCGTGGTTTCAGCATAGGACCGGAAACCGGTATAATCACCGTTTCGCGAAGATTGGATCGCGAAACTCAAAATCGCGTTATATTGACGGTTATGGCGAAAAATGGTGGTGGAATTCGCGGCAACGACACGGACGAGGCACAAGTGATCATATCCATTCAGGATGGCAACGATCCACCGGAATTTTTGCAAAATATTTACGATTCAACGGTTTCCGAGGGTGCTTCGCACGGCACGAGAATTCTTACAGTTCGTGCTATCGACAAAGACGTCAGACCTCAGAACAATCAATTTTCTTATTCGATTATCGGTGGTAACGTCGGTCAAACGTTCAAGGTCGATCCTCAATCGGGTGACATCGAAACAGCTAAGCAACTCGATCGCGAAACCGTTCCGGCTTACGAATTAATCGTCGGTGCTATCGACACGGGATCACCGCCGCAAACCGGTACAGCGACGGTTCGTATAGAACTCATCGATGTCAATGACAACGGTCCGACCTTCGAACCTCCCGAAGTTGTGGGTTACGTGAGCGAAAACGAACCCGCCGGTACCACCGTGATGGCTTTAACCGCCACCGATCCTGATTTGCCACCTAACGGTGCACCTTTCTCGTATCGATTGATCGGTGGACGTCACGCCGATCTCGTCACGCTCGACAAACATTCCGGAGTTCTAAGAACCACCAGAAGCTTGGACAGAGAAGTCATGCCTCAATTGGATCTTTTGGTAATAATCGTTTTTTTTTTTAAATTATCATCGATGACCGTTATGGTAATAAGACGACTCGACGAAACCAAAACGCCGGAGATTATACGCCGAGGATTATTACAGAAGTACAGAAAGTACAGAAATTGTTTTGATTTCTGTATCAATGATTCAGAGTGTGTCAGTGATACGGAAATTGCTTCAGAGTGTACTTAATGAAATCATCAGTTTCTATTTTATAATGAATGTGGAAATCTGAGTGTTTTCGTTATTTTTTATATGTCCTCTATTGAAGTTAACTAATGAGTCGAAATTCTAAGAGCATCTCATTTGAGACTAAGCTGATCCCCTGGCAGCTGTAGGCACAAAAAAAATGTTTGCTAACAATAATCTATCTTTAATTCAAAAAAAAGGAAAAAAAGCTGACTGTTTCAGGTGTGGCCTGTTGGAAAAACAAAATTTTTTTTTTTTTAACACCCTAATGCATATGCGTATAATCTATCAAAGTTTATTTGTGTTCGTTGGCGTTTTGTCGTCGGCGAATAGTCGTATCCCCGTTTTGTCGCTCGGCGAGTTGTCATGGATCAGCTCTTATAATCGCTATAAAATGAATTATTTAATCGTTGTTTTCCCCCTCCCCAATTTTTCATTGCCGCAGATCGAAGTCGAAGATTCCGGAATACCGAGAATGAAGAGCGAACACACAGTGACGATAATGGTGCTAGACGATAACGACAGCCCGTCGACGTCGCGATCCGTTCACGTTATGGTCCACTCGTTCAACGGTCGGACACCCTTGGGAAAGATAGCCGACGTTCATCCGAACGATCCAGATACGAGCGGCGACTACACATGCAAAATACTCAAAGGCTCGAATCCCGGTGGTGTACTCAGCATCCCGATCGGTTGCGATTTACATACCAACAAAATTACACCGGGTACGTGCCTCGAAAGTTCATAAATTAGCGGCGGGCGGATTGCAACCACCGGCAGAGAGGCCTCCGCTCTGATCCGCCCCCCCTCCCTCTTCCGTCGTCTGAATAATTCATACGAGAGAGTCATCTTCTCCTCCCTCTTTCTCCCGTCGTTTTCGCGTTCGTGATCCTCGTCGGCGTTTGGCAGCCGTCGTTTACGGATCGAACGTTGAAAAAAAAAAAAAAGTTATAAATATGCTGCGTTAATGCGAACGATCGCAACAATATCGTTATACGGTGAGATCGGAGAACGGTTATTGGAGCGCCAACTGAAATTTCGTCGTGAGAATTTTCGGCGTGGGCTTTTATTCGTGTGGCCATTATATCGAGCTATCATCCGAATCTCTATTTCATACGCAAAACGATTCCCAAACTGGTTTTGACGGGGCAAATCCGGCCGACCCTTCCGACAATTTGTAACAATATTATTGAAGAAACGGGAGATAGCGCAGATCTTCGACCAAATCTCTTTTCTTCGTTGATTAAAATGCAAACTGACGAATCAGCGATCAATTTTTGTTTTCTCTTTTTGCTTTCTCGATTGGGCGTTTGAAAAAAATTTTCTCTCCTTAATTCGCAGGTCTTGGTTATTCTCTGAGCGTGTCTGGAAACGACGGTCGACATCCGGACGTCGTGTCCAAGGTAACCATAGATTTTTTGACGTTCACCAACGCAACGATGGACAACAGCGCGAATCTTCACATCGCTCGGTTGAATCCGAGCGATTTTCTCGCACAGTATTATCGTCCGTTGCTCGACATGATGCAACAAGCCGTGGAAATTGGCGACACTTTCGCGATTTACAGCATCGGCGAGAACGATGGAAATCTCGATATCTATTTGGCCATTCAAACGCCACTCGGTAAAATTAAATTTCTTCCATCACGAGACAACTTTTTCCCGATCGTCTTCGGGAATTATTGATTTTTCTGATCGTCGATTTGATTCGTACACAGGTTATCGACCGAAGTATCAAGTGTCGGATTTGATAATGAAGAAACGAGAACAAATGCAAAATCTGTTGGAAGATCGGGCGGTTACGATCGGCTTCTCGCCCTGCGATCACACGGCTTGTGAAAACGGTGGAATTTGCAGCGATCAGTTGGTCATATACGACGATGCGAGAATTACCAACAGTCCGAATCTTATCTTCACGTCGCCGAGAACGATTCACGAAATGATTTGCAAGTGTCGAGAAGGTTTCACGGGTCCACGATGCGAGAGGCGACAAGATCCGTGCTCGCCGAGTCCTTGTATGCAGGTAAGACGTTCGTTGTAACGAATTCATAGGTATTTGCAGCACGATCTTGAAAAAAAAAAAATACTTCTTCTTTTAAGGGTGGGTAGGGTTAATTCGATATAAAAAAAGTATATTTTCGATAATTTTTTTTTTGACGACACAGTTGATGTACGTTTATTTCTATGATGACTAGTCAATGAAGTAACATTTGAAGAATATTCTATAAAATTTTCAACAACTTTTATGGACAAATGAGCCATTGACGGAGAATCTCCGCGGACGTCTAAAAAGAAAAGTTTTATTGCGGTGCCCCTCATCGTCTAAGATCAAAAAACCAAAATGATTTTATTAGATGCTAAGTTTCTGCAGGTAATCACGTCGATTATTTTTTTTTTAAATTGATTTTTCAATTTTTTATAGCACTTAGAAGTAAAAATACTGATATTTCATTTTAAAAAAATTGAAAATGTTGCCATTTTGAAATACGTTAAAACTAAAAAAAAACGACGTTGTTACGTGCAGAAACTCATCATCTAATAAAATCATTTTGGTTCTTTGATCTCAGATAATCCAGTGATGAATTATGAGGGGCACCGCAATAAAACTTTTTTTTTTTTACGTCCGCGAAGATTCTCCGCCAATGGCTCATTTGTTCATAAAAGTTAATGAAAATGTTATAGAATATCATTAAAATGTTACTTTATTGAGTAGTTATTATAGAAATAGATGACTATTCACTGTGTCGTCAAAAAAAATTATCAAAAATATGGTTTTCTTTTAAATCGAATTAACCTTCCCCCTCCCTCAACTCGCAACACACCGAACGCTCAATTAAAATTTTTTTTTATCTTTCATTTGCATTGTTCAGGGAGGACAGTGTCGTCGCGTCGGCTACGATTTCGTTTGCAACTGTCCGGCCAACAGGGAAGGAAAATTGTGCGAACTCGAACGCGGAGACGCATGTGCCAGTAATCCTTGCGGCAACGGTGGTTCGTGCAAGGAAAGCCCGGATGGATCGAGCTTTTTCTGCCTGTGTCGCGCCGGATACCGCGGAAATCATTGCGAAGCGATCACAGATTCGTGCCGACCCAATCCTTGCCTGCACGGAGGCTTGTGCGTCGGTCAGAAACCCGGGTAATATATATTTTAATTATAATTATAAACAAAAGTGTTTCAGAAAATTTAATAACGACTCGACGAATCTATTTAACGTTATGATAATTAATTAAAAATTTTACAGATACAAATGCAGCTGCCCGGAAGGTCGTTACGGAAGACACTGCGAACGTTTTACGTTCGGTTTCGAAGAATTATCCTACATGTCTTTTCCCGCTCTCGACTCGAACACGAACGACATTTCGATGATTTTCGCAACAACGAAATCCGACGCTCTTTTGTTGTACAATTACGGTCCGCAGAACGGCGGTCGTTCGGATTTCATCGTTTTGGAATTGATAAACGGACGAATCGTGTTCTCTTACGGTGGTGCCAGAAGCGCGATAACGAAGATCACGGTCGAAGCCGGGGAGGCTCTAGACGACGGTCAATGGCGGAAAATCACGGCCACGAGAAACGGACGAGTCGCTTCGTTGAGCGTATCGACGTGTCGCGAACACGGCGACGTTTGCGACGATTGCAGACCCGGCGACGGATCATGTTACGTCGACGACGTTGGACCCACCGGGTAAGTCGATGAAAATCTTTTTTTACAACCAAAAATCATCCCAGTGAGTTGTGTAATCGGGTAGTTCGCCGAGTTCAAATTTTAATTGATTTTTTTTTTCGCCTCCTGGAACTTGATTAGAGCCTGAGAATTGATTGAAAATTAATTAACTCGAAAAATAGAAGCAGATGGGGTTGGAGAGCAAGAGAAGGACTTGCGAATGCAATACTACCTGCTAAACTTTACCTAACGAACTACAAAATCGCGGGAAAGAAATAAAATTTAAAAAAATCGGGAATTTATTAGACAACATAATAAAATCAAACTAATGTTGAATTCTTATATATTACCTATAATATAATAAATATGATAATAAATAAATAATGATAATAATCATTATTATTATTAAAAAATTGAAAAAAAGTATATATAAATTTATTGTATTATTACATCATAATAATAATAATAATATATAAATATATTATATTATTACATCATAATAATAATAATAATATATAATATTATTATTATTATTATATTATTATAATAATAATTATTATTATTATTATATTATAATAATAATAATCATTATTATAATTATTAATAATTAATATTAATAATAATAATTATTATTATTACTATTATTATTATGATAATAATTATAATAATGTAATAATATAATATATTTATATATAATTTTTTTCAATTTCAAATTATTATAATATCATAATATATATTACCTATAAACTAAAAATTATAACATTGTTAAATATTTTTGTTATCGTTGTTTTTTTAATTTTTTCAGCACGCTAAACTTCAACAACAATCCGCTGTTGCTTGGCGGATTGGCCAACGCCGATCCGGTACTGGAACGTCCCGGACAAGTGCACTCGGACGATCTTGTGGGTTGCGTGCATTCGGTGTCCGTAAACGGTCGAGCTCTCAATTTATCGAACCCGCTGTCATCCCGAGGTGTCAAATCGACGTGTCCACGATCCGACGACAGTGGCCCTTGCGTTCGCGCGGGAAAAGAAGATTCCAGTTTCGCCTGCGGCTTTGGTGACAAGTGTTACGACAAGTGGCATCAACTGGCTTGTCGATGCAGCGGACTGACCGCGCCCAATTGTCACGGAGCTCTCGAACCCGTCAATCTCAGCGACGGTGGTTTCGTTGAATTCAAGGTAACAATCGGCTCGAATGTTTCATCGTTTTTATTTTATTTCATCGTTTTAAGTTCGTTTTATTTCGTTTCGTTTTGTTTGCGATTTTTATTCGTGAACGAACGATTTTTAATCCGCATTATTGTTCGACAGATCACGGAAAAACACCGGAGAATGCAACTGTTGGAATATCTTTACGGTGGATCGACGCTTTGGTCCAAAAACCGCGTGTCCAGATCGGCCCAAGAAACCAGCAGCGCCTTCGGTTTGGGTGCCACACCGCCCAAAACCGTCGGGTTGATGTTTCGTACGGTTAAACCGGATGGAATATTGATGTACGCCGCGACGAACAAGCACTACACTTCCATAGAGGTAAGCAGGATCGATTGGGATAAACAAAACTTAAGTTCTTACCGGATGGATATTGAAAAATTGCTAGTATTCTTGAAAATTTGAGGTGCGATCGAGCTCGATAGAATAATAATACAAGAATTATTTCAAAATGTTTCACTACATAATTGAGTAGGTAGTTATGAATTTATCAATTTATCAATTTATCAACTTTCGCAGACGTTAATAGTTGCAAAACGAATGGAACTGAATCGCCGTAAATGAAAAAAAATATATCATCAAGATTTAGGATCAACAGATCGATTATGCTCGGTTTCAAATGAATCGAAATCAGTTGATACAGTTGTACAGTCACTGACAGAACGTCAGTCAACCACACGCCAATATCGTCGAATTTAACTTCAATTATTATTAAAAATGGTGAATTAACAATCCCAAGTGTTAATTCATCATCAGTTCAGCTATTTGCAAGGCTATACATGTTCGACATGATCCAAACTTGTAAATCCACGTTTCACCCATTCTGGACTAACTTCTTGACCGACGATCCATCCACCAAGACCTTAAAATTCTAAATCACCGTGGAGAAAAGCTCGACCAATATAAAATATTATACTTTTTTCCCTTCATCACAGCTCCGCAACGGTGAAATCGTCTACGCCTCGTTACTCGGATCCTCGGTAAACATGACCGGTGCGATAGACGGAACCCTGGCCGACGGACGTTGGCACAATCTAACGATCCACGCGTACTCCCGAGGACTCAGAATTCTCATAGACGGCAAACTAACGGGAGAAGAACTCGACCTGGCCGGAGTACACGATTTTCTCGATCCCTACTTGACAACAATGTCACTCGGTGGTGCGCGTCGAGATCTCTACCGAGCCCACATCGACGGACCTTTGAATTTCGAAGGATGTCTGGCAAATTTCACGATCAACCGTGAGATCCAGCCGTTCAACGGTTCCGGATCGATATTCAAAGACGTGATTTATCATGGAAAAGTAGGAATGGGATGTAGAGGATCCATCGGCATAAGCGCCGCGACCGCTGCCGATCCCATGAGCATCGGAATCACCCTCGTAATCGTATTTTTCATAATTCTTCTCGTCTCCATGCTAGTCAGTTTCGTGGTATTTCGTTTGCGTCGTCAGAGCAAAGAAAAATCATCATCGTCGGTGATTAACAAAAACACGAATGCCATTATGACCGGTAATTCGTTGGTTTCGGGAAACGAAAATATCATGTCCAGACACGAAAATACTTACATCTCCGACACGTCAGATCTACGTGGGGTCGGTCACATGGGACCAGAATTAATATCGAAAAAATACAAAGAACGCGAGATAAATACGTCCGAACATCGGCCCCAAAGACCGGACATAATCGAACGTGAAGTGGCCAAATCACCGCCGATAAGAGACGAACATCCGCCTATTCCACCACCGGCCCAAAGTTCGTTGCATTCGCACGAGCACAATCAAGAACCCGACATGCCGGAACATTACGATCTCGAAAACGCCAGTTCCATAGCTCCCAGTGATATCGACATTGTTTATCATTACAAAGGTTATCGGGACGGTATGAGAAAATACAAAGCAACCCCACCGCCCATAGGATCTTACGGTAATCATCACAAACACACCGGTCAACAGCACAGACACGCCGGACCGTTTCCACCTCGCGCCATGCCACCGCCGAGCGTCGGACAACCTTCCGGACCTGCTCCAAAATTGCTTCAAAGCACGCCACTGGCCAGATTATCACCGAGCAGCGAATTATCCGCTCAACAACCGCGAATTTTGACACTTCACGATATCAGTGGTAAACCACTTCAAAGCGCTTTGTTGGCCACAACATCGTCGTCCGGTGGAGTTGGCAAAGACGCGTTGAATTCGAATAGCGAGAGAAGTTTGAATTCACCGATTATGAGCCAATTGTCGGGTTCAACGGCCAGCCGAAAAGTTCCACAATCGAACAATGAAAATGTCAATAATGTTTCGACGGGTCCAATGGGATTGACGGCTGAAGAAATTGAAAGATTGAACTCGAGACCGAGAACTTCGAGTCTCGTGTCGACTCTTGATGCCGTGAGCTCGTCCAGCGAAGCTCGAGGACCACCCGCTCATGGACCTCTTCATCTTCATCGACGTCACACGCCACCTCCCGAAAGACTCGACAGAAGAAATTCATCGACCACCGACGAAAGTGGAAACGACAGTTTTACGTGTTCCGAAATCGAATACGACAATAATTCACTCGTGGGCGACAAAAGATCCGACAATATGTTCAATGGTAAACCCGATGATGAACAAATTGCTCAGAGAACCAACGAAAATTCGCAAACGGGGAAAACCCCTAATGTCAATTACGACGGATTTGACAGTTCGTTTCGAGGTTCTCTGAGCACACTCGTGGCTTCCGACGACGATCTGTCGACCCACATGGGAAGTTTGTACAGGCCGGCCAACAACGGATCGCCTTCGGCCAATACGGCTCTCAGTTGGGATTATCTGCTCAATTGGGGACCGAATTTCGAAAGCCTCGTGGGTGTTTTCATTGACATTGCCGAATTACCGGATAGCGCTAATCGCGTTCCCGGTACGCTTAGATTGCCAGCTAGTATACCCAAACCGTCCGAAGAATACGTATGATGGACGAGTTACGTAGATGAAACACGATTCATCTTGCCATTTTGAACGAATTTCGGGTTCAACGATGCGATTTACAATTAAATTTTTGTACAATCGATCGATTGTTTTATGTATAAATTCTTAGGATTAATAGAATTTAAGAGAATTTTAATAGCGATTTATTAGCGTCTCGACATCTTGTATCAGGGTGTCTCTCTCTGCTCACTTGTACAGTTTATTCTTTTTAATAGTGAAAACAAAAACAAATTTTATATCTCGTTCGGATGAGCGATGGATTTTACGGTTCGAGTTGGAACGATGTACCGTTGCCGTATTTATATCGACGAAACGAATTTATCTTCCGGCGAAGAACATCGAACGAATCTCGTTGATTTGCCAATTGAAAATTGTAAATAACGAACGAGAAGAAGATGAGTGTAACGAGATTTACTCGTTGAGTGAGGAATGTGGATAATGCGATTGAGGAAATTGCACGAAACGAATTTTGCCATTCCTAGCCATAGCAGCATTACGAACTCGTTTGGTGAAACATTCGAGAAAAACAAACGCGACGACATTACGCGAAGCTGCGAGACTGATTTTTTCACCGAGTAATGATGAAGTATCGTAAATATTGTAAATTATGTGTACGAAGCGAATGTAAATAATGTATGCGCGAGAGAGTATGAGACGTTTATTGTATAAAAATGATGAAAGAACGAATGAAATTTAGGAACGTAGATGTAACTACGGTGTTTATCACATTTGTAATAAAAATTAACAATTTTATATAAATTGATCGATCATTTCCCTATACATCCCACGACGAAGAAAAATTTCGAGGTCCGAGAGAGCCTAATTGTAGTTTATTAAAGTATTGATATATAAGAAAACGATCAAAGAACGAACGATTTGATCGCCATTATTTTTTCACAGATTACGGAAAAAACAGGAGAGCATGCAGCTGCGGAAGCTGCAAGAAAAAAATTCAGGGGTTCGAGAGAGCCGGATATGTTGAGTTTATTAAAATTGTTGTATCAAAAAATCTCTGACTTTTACAACATAATTGGACAGAGAACCGTTAATTATGGCGTAATATATACACTACCGGTATATACGATACTATGCTAATCGAGATTTTAACGTTACAAGAGAGCTGATCTTATTTCACGACATGCTAATTGTACAAATATATATATCCAGATACATATCGAGGACGTTGTATATGAAAGTATAAAAAATTGAAATTCCCGAAAGTTCTGTCGGGAATAAAAAGAGGTCGATGGGATCGAGATGGATGGGACGATTGCCTATTCAATCGGAATAATTCCCGTTTGTACTTCGAAGATATGCCAAAACATCCTGAGATCCGAGCAGAATTTCGATCGCTCATTGCTATGGGATCGTTACGAGCAAATTAATTTTACGTCCGTTGTTGACGAATCGTTGTGGCAACGGAACGCTTATCAGTCTAATGGGTCTTTGGAATTATCGTCCGAGTTTCACTGATCATACGAGTATAATACTTGGAGAAAAAGCAAAGCGTTTTAAGAGATCTTAAGGGGTTATGGTTGTTTGTATGTCCAAAAATTCAGGGTTCTTCGTGATTTTTTGGAGCCACGTTAAGATAATTTTATTATAATACACTATACAGTATCAATATATGTTGTAATTGACGCTGTATAGTGTATCCTGATAAAACTATGTTATTATGGCTGAAAAAAATCATGTGAATCCTTCAATTTTCCCCGCAAACTAGATATAACCCTTTGCTGGTTTGATAACGGACTCGGCAGCTGGGCCGATTACCAATTGTCCAAAAATTCGAATCCCGTCTTCGGAATTCCATCCTCGTGATTGGTCTGCGACGACTGAAAGCTACTGTAAGAACCCGGCGTCTCCAACAGGGCGGTGGACTCATTGATGTCACCAGATTTTGGTCGCGAACCGTTCAAATTTATGTTCATCTGATTTTTATTGCCATTGCCGTTCTTTTGTGCGCTTCTTATTACGATCTGTTTGTGCGGTACGAGACTCTCGGTATCGTCATCGTCGATCACGTTATTCGGCATTTTCAACAAGGATGTTTTGTTCATGAGTTTGGTAAATATGCTACCGCTATTTTCGTTGCTTATACAATTATTCAGTACGTTGCCACTTTCGGCGTTCTTGAATACGCTGTCCGAGTAACTGTCCGACTGATAGAAGTTGCGTCGGTTGGAAGGCGAACTGTAATCGACGAGCGAGCTTTCGGGGCTGCAACCTTCCACCCTCGGACTGGAAAATCGCGACGACTCGGCACCGTAATTGGCTGCCGTCCGAGGTTCGGAGTTAGTTGCAGAATCTGCCAAATTGAGATTCATCTGAGACTGCGTCATGAAGGAAAATGGGCCCGAATGCTCGTCCCTCCAGCGTAGCGTCTGAAAATCAAAAGCAAAATCCAACTGTCACTGCATCCGTGATCCAAAGCTTCGGGTCGTACCAGAATTTCTCAACCAATGTCGTACTCACCGATCCCGTCTCGTCGATGACGTGCTTCATGCCCGTTTGGATCCTCAATTTGGGATACCATTCGGGTGATTCCTTGGAAGATTCGGCATTGTTAAGAGTATATTTGAGAGCCACTTCGGGCTGTATTATCGTCTCGTCGATAGCCTGATTTTTCTCAACGATACTGAGGGCGTTCCACAGACCCTCGTAAGCCTCCTTTGTCGCGGTTACATCCTCACCGATTCTTTGGGCAAGCGGATTAATACTGTAGAGGTATTCCTCGGCGATGGAACTCATCGATTTGTTTGTCATGTTGAAAAGATTGATCGCCGCTCGTCGCGTTACGAACTATTCATAGGAGTGCTATCATAGCCGGTTGCCGGACATCGGCGTTAACAACAACTATGTACACTGCGAGCACCGCCCGGCTTTGACATGCATCTTCATCTATATCGTACCGATCAAATTCGTTAATCCGCGATGATGATTCATCGCAAATTATATCCGTATTTCGTTAACCGGGAGCGGCCGGGCCGTGCCCCCTTCGTCAAACGTAAATAAAAATACAAATAATAAAGAAACAACGATAATAACAATAATAACGACAAATTGGCCAATCAATGATGCCCGGAAAGGTAACGAGCGACCTCTGGCGTTACGATAGGAAACGACGAACGTACGCGATAACTACCGGAAGTCGCCTAAATCGAGGGTTCGCGTGGCCGGTCTAGCTCCTAATTATTCGATGATTCAACGCGGCAAAAATATTCCGTTCACATTCCAAAGGAAGTTCCACTTCTATCACTTTATATTTAGCCACCGGTCAGGCCGCACTTGAATTTAGCCTAAGGTAAGTGAAGATACGGTGTCGTTTGAATTACGAATACTTTGCCACGGTGTCGTACCCGCCGATAAATCGACGGTTTGCTTCGTGAAGCAATGTAGATTGTAGTAAAATTTCCAGCAAATCGGGCGAAGAGTTTATCGCGAAACGTGTGAATTCCGAGATAATTGCAATGGCGGTAGGATGAGTGTGCCGCGCTTCCTTGGCTGTTCTCCCGCTTCGCCGGCGACCATCGCGGTCCATCTTGCTAACGCAACGCGTGGATATCGTGACGAATTATCTTTCCAATTGCTCCGATAAGGGAACAGCTTGTAGCTGACGACGAACGTCGATGCTTTTGCGTTACCTTCGCTACTTCCGTTCACTCCAAATTCCGCCATTTTATCGATCGCACGTTTATCGGAATTTTCAGTGTCACGATTGTCGTGCGCGCTCGTGTCGGCGCATAACCGCTGCCGATTTTTGTACTTTCGAGTTATTTTTTTATATTAAAGAATCGACTCGAGTTCCTGTTCATGGAATTTGTCGATTTGTTGCTATTTGAGGGGCAATTGATTCTTTCTGAAACTAAACG
Organism: Sussaba pulchella; assembly: GCA_963971145.1. NCBI lineage: Eukaryota > Metazoa > Arthropoda > Insecta > Hymenoptera > Ichneumonidae > Sussaba > Sussaba pulchella. Next base: position 15,051,531 of record OZ020167.1, on the reverse strand, counting down.
ATGTACCTCCAAAGAAATAATTTCCTCCCCTTTTCCATCTAAAGAGATTTATAAAAATATTAAAGTATCTAAAATAAAATATATAATATATGTAAATTTATATTTTTAATATTATTATTATTTCAATTTTTTTTCCGGCATCGATCCGTTGCCAAAAACAGCAGGGATAACGTTTTTTTGAACCATTACTCTACTTTTTCCTATAACTCGCAGCGATGCGCTATTTCTCTGATGAATCCCCACAAATTGATCGAAAGAGAAATATCATTACAAAACTGGTTATTCGATCGTTCGTTTCTCATCGTTGCATATTCCGCATATTATTGCGAATGCCAATATAGGTTACTCTAAGGTCACAGATTTTATGCATGCAACTCGATACCAGCCGTGCGCACACTGTCGCAACTGCTCGAAACTCGATCTCCGTTCCCGGAGCTATCCTCCGCCATGAACGCGGCATCGAAGTATTCAAACGACATTTATCTTTCCATTCGCAGAAAACCAATCGCCCCGCACCAACAAAATGGGTCTCCCAAGGGTATTTTTTGACATGACCGCCAACGGCAAGCCCGCCGGACGTATCGTCATAGAGCTACGCTCCGACGTCGTACCCAAGACCGCCGAGAACTTCCGAGCTCTCTGCACCGGAGAACGAGGCTTCGGCTACAAGGGCAGCTGCTTCCACCGTATCATTCCCAACTTCATGTGCCAAGGAGGCGACTTCACCAATCACAATGGCACCGGCGGAAAATCCATCTACGGTACCAAATTCGACGACGAGAACTTCACTCTGAAGCACACCGGTCCCGGAGTCATGTCCATGGCCAACGCCGGTCCCAACTCCAACGGTTCGCAATTCTTCATCACCACCGTCAAGACCTCGTGGCTGGACAACAGGCACGTGGTATTCGGCTCCGTCGTCGAAGGCATGGAAGTCGTCAAGAAACTCGAGGCCTGCGGAACCCAGAACGGTGGGACCACCCAAAAAATCGTCGTTGCCGACTGCGGTCAGCTATCTTAAGCCGACACCCCTAATTTTCGAAATATTACCGAAGCCACGGTCCACAGTACAGTTAAATCATACTAACGACCTTTCGATGTTCCCATTCCCTTGTTTCAAAGAACTATTACGTCCTTAAACGAAGGAAAAACACTATTAAAAAAAAAAAAAAAACTATTAATTCGAACATTGCAACCAATGGCTTATCTCGACGGTTTCTTCGACGCTTTTGCGACGTGATAAGCGGAATCGATCGTTCATGAGATTTTAGAAGGAAAAACGCATCTAGAGCGTGGAAGTCACGCACATTTGTGTACACGCAAATCAGATTTACCGGTCCCTTCGTACCGCGGGAATGTATTTATGATTTAACGATAAAAAAAAAAAAAAAAAAAAAATATATAATTCCAGGTATTTTCTATTGAAATGTTTACAATTTTATTTTCAATATCGTACGATTGAAGTTGCGTGGATCGAAGGATGTCGCACAGGTGTGATTTGACGGGGATATATGGACATTGAATCCGAACGGGTGGGACCCCGCTACGTTCGTTAGCTCTCGGCTGGTTGATAACCCGTAGTTTCTTCGTTCTCGCCCATGCTCAAGGCACATCTCACGTATTCGTGTTCGGATTCCTGAAAAATTAAACAGTCGTGGAATAAATCGATTGATCGAATTTATTGTTAAACATCAATGAGAATTTTTCGTTGGAAAACTTACTTGATTCACGATTATTTCTCTTTCTCCTTCGATGTGGAGGCCGTCGACGTCTTCCGTGGTTAGAATTATTACGGAATTCTCGGGCAAACTGTTTTCCTCTATGTACGTTATGGGAATTTCCGAGGACACCTGTTGGGCATTTTAAGGTGATGAATACCGGAAACAAACGTTGAGGGGTTATATCCGGTTGATAGCGGAAAACGTGAGGGATTCTCATGATTTTCTTAGCCATGTTGAGGTAATTTTAATAGAATACACTATACAGTATTTATTACAACATATATCGAGGTACTTAGATGCATTTTTTCATGAGAACAATTTCAATTTGGGGGGGGGGGGGGGGGGGGGGGATTATTGCCGTTATCCCAAAACTACTTTTTTTTAAAGATCACTTTGTATTATATATGTGAAACGGCTCATTCGCATTTTCAGAAAATCGAAACGATTTTAATTTTTATAACGATTTCGATCTTTTCGCAAAAATTATTTTTTAAATCATTAAAAAATGCATATAAGGGCCTCAATATACGTCGTAATTAATACCGCCAGGTGTATCATAATAAAATAATATCAACCCACCTAAAAGAATCATCAAAATCCCCAATATTTCCCGCAAACAACTGTAAACACTCCCTCAAGACTGCCCATAAAAAATCCATCAATCCCCTCACCTCACACAGCGTCAATTCTTCATTCTCTTCCACCTTTTCCTCATCTTCAACGTCTCCCTCGAGTTTGAACGTTCGTTCCGAACTCTTCGAAGCGCCCGAACGATCACCGGAAATCTTCCCGTCCTGCTGGAGTTTCCGCCAGATCGTCGTTTTCGGAATTCGATAAGTCCTGGAGGCAACGGCTTGAGACATTTTGCCACCTCTGCAAGCCGCCACAGCCTCGTCGAGTCGCAAACGTTTCATTCTCTCGTCCCCGGCTTTTCGTTTCTTCCGGCACGATTCCGGCAATTTACCTTCGTCGACCAATCGCGCTTTGTCGCGAAATAACGTCGTCTTTGGTATCTAAACAAATCATCCTTTCCAAAATTACTCATCGAAATATTCTTCATTCAAAACAATTTCGTTCTCTCGCTTTTCGTTTTATTTTATTTTTTTCTCCCATTACCTGAAACTCCATCGCGACCTTGGTAAGATTTTCGCCTCTTTGCAGAGCTTTGACCGCCGCTTCTCGTTTCTCGGATTTATAATATCGCTTCGATCGCGATACTTTATATCCTTCTCTCTGCAATCTCCGCCACAGCACGGTTTTGGGTATATAAAACTTTTCCGAAGCTTGCTGCAAGCTCAAACCCCCGACGACCGCGTCAATGGCCGCTTTCATGCATTCCACGGGATATTCGTTCTTCGAAGCGTTCAATTGTATTCCCAAAGCTTTGGCTCGCATGTACAACGTGGAACGGGGAATATTGTTCTTCGTCGCGGCCTCGACGAGCGATTGTCCGGCTTTTAAATCGTCTATAGCCGATGACAACATGTCGTCGCTGTATTCGCGTTTAGCCGCGTCTCTTCGACGTTTGCGTTTGTTCTTCATGGTTGAGGCGTCATCGGAATCGTTGATTTCGCGATTGTTCGTCGAATCTTTGTCCAAGGAAAATTGCTCCGAGCTTCGGTCGTCAGATTCGTTAAATTCCGTGAACGATTCAGCGTTGTCTTCGCTCAGATCTTTCGTACTTATGATACCGTCGTTCTCATCGAGACCGTCGATCTATGAAATCAATATCGTGAGATTATAATCATGGTAAATCTCGTCGATCTTACGAATATAATGAGAACGAACGCGGTGGGGTTTTCTTTACCTCCATGAGACCGCAAATTTTTAAAGAATGCGCGGCATCCAGCAAATTGCTTATATTTTCCACGGGAATTCTGACTTCCCCGTGATAACTGAAATATACGATCGATCTGATATCATGAGCTGATATATCGCTGAATATTATCGTCGCGTGATCCTCGTTTATCTGACTCAGTAATTCCTGAAAATTTCATCAGCATCGTCAGCATAATCAATGGTGTTGCATCAATTAACGTCATAATAAAAATTTGAAAAAAAAAAAAAAAAAAAGAAAAGCGTCGAATTTTTGTTCAAGCATTGTTTTTGTACTTGAAACAAGGTGCTGCAAGCGCAAAGCACGATTCTATGAGCTTGTATGCGTTCTCCGGAAGCTACGAGCGTAACGTCGACCATTGATTCTTCGGCGAGCAGCTGGCGAACCATTCCCGACAAATGATTCTGATAATCGTTTCCTTTGAAACGATAGCTATCCTCCCCTTGCGGTTCACCGACGCTGCTGCTGATGGTGCTCATCGCCGACATGTCGCGCTTCAGTTTCGTTTCTCGTTTTATGTAGGTTCTTTTTTCCCCAACTTTTGTCTTACGAACGCGCACAGGAATTTGGAACGGAACTAACCCAAAATCGACTTGTTCGACGAGGATTGCGGAAATTCGTGAAAATTGTTTGTAGAACGGCAAACTCGCCATTTTATACGCCATCGACTTGGAGCGTATGAAGCGTCGTTTTGCTGGCGATTGGAATGTAATCGTTACATGCGCATTTTCATTTGATTCTATCCTGGAATTGATCGTTAAACATTCGTACAACATTGGAGATGCATTTTTTCGAAATTATGGTTCGAATTATTCGTCTGTGATTATTATTTATCCGCATGGACAAGAACGTTGTTCGTGAGTTCGTGAATTCTCCGCCAGGGCGAGCCGTAGGGCGGCCTTTCCAAAATTACGTTGGGGAGTTCCGATCTTTGCAATTTTTTCGTGTTCGAGGTTTCTCTCCGCATCGTCCAGAATCGTTCGGTAGTTTTGTCGTTTCCAAGCCCACGCTCGTATCAGCATCGTAAACGAAAGAGAATACAACGAGAAACGCAAGATGGTAAGTCCAACATTCGCGATAACCTGTGACGATAAATCGAAGCCGGTGTCTGAATAATTGTTCGCTCATTATCGATAATCAGTGTCACATGTGACAGCGTCTAACCTGAAAATCACTATGGGCGATGACGTTCCAAAACCAATCGTGTTGTTGATTTTCAGAAACCTATAATGTTGCACGGGCACGAACGTGCCATAACAAAGATAAAATACAACAGAGAAGGCGATCTTATATTCTCCGCGAGTAAGGACAAAAATCCCAATGTCTGGTATTCGCTCAACGGCGAGAGGCTTGGCACCTTCAACGGTCACAATGGTTCGGTCTGGTGCATCGACGTCAATTGGGACACGACGCGTTTTTTGTCCGGCAGCGGTGACAATTCTCTGAGAGTCTGGGATTGCCATACGGGTATGTCGTTAGTCGTCGCTAGAAACGAATTTGAAAATCGCCCGTTCAGAATTTAAAATATTGTAGGAATCTTCCACGGCGATAAAGTATTTGTAATAACTGTGGCTTTGTCATAGAGGAAGTTTCGTACGATGTCTCGAATTCTGCGCAAGCGATTTGCAAGTTTCAACCTGTAGTTTGTTTTCCATCTAAAATTCAGTCTCGCCCACCGGTCAGTGCCAAATTTGTCTGCCAAACTTTGCGAATCTCGGCGAAATTAAGAAAAAATCTGGTTATTTCAGGCAAGGAGATCGGTCAACTTCCCACTAACAGTTCCGTGAGAACGTGCGGTTTCAGTTACTCGGCCAATTTGGCGGTATACTCAACGGACAAAGCTCTGGGTCATCAGTGCGAAATGTTCATCATAGATACGAGGAACGTCGACGCGGTTTTGTCGCAGGACGACGCGATTCGCAGAATTCCCATCAACGGACCTCGTATATCGGCTATACTGTGGGGAGCTCTGGACGAAACTATAATCACCGGACACGAGGACGGAGAGATAAATATTTGGGACGTCAGGGTGAGTCGCGGCGCCTCATCGTCGCTTTAGTGCTGACAAAATATTCAGTCTCTGGAATTCAAGATCTCACTGCATGTAAATTAAAAAATTGCCAACATTCTTGAAAATAAGGAATCCTGATGGAATAACGATACATGGATTATTTCAGAATTATCCACTACATAATTCCGTAATAAATTCACACCCGTATAATCAAATTTCACGTTAATTATTATTAAAATTGTTAAATTAACATTTCTAAGTATCAATTAGTTCATCATTATTAGCTATTCCTAAGGCTTAACATTTACGACATTATACAGACTTGTAAATCCTTGTTTCACCAATTGTGGACAAACTTTTCACCCAACGATCCCTCCAACAAGACCTCAATTAATTCTCATTATCTTTACATCTCGACAGACGGGCAAAAAACTGGACAACCAAAAAGGTCACAAGTCCCAAATCAACGACATGCAGTTCAGCAAGGACGGCACAATGTTCGTCACCGCGTCCAAAGATCACACGGCAAAGCTCTTCGACAGCGAATCTCTGGTGCTCCTGAAGACTTACAAAACCGAGAGACCAGTCAACTCCGCCACAATTTCACCGGTTGCCGATCATGTAAGATTCCCTCATCAAAAATCCACCGCCGCGTATAAAAATAATTTTAAAAAAATTAACGAGGTTTCGTTGTTCAAGGTCGTTCTCGGAGGAGGACAAGACGCCATGGACGTAACCACGACATCGGCTCGTCACGGAAAATTCGACGCTAGATTTTTCCATCTCGTATTCGAGGAAGAATTCGCTCGTCTCAAGGGTCATTTCGGTCCCATCAATTCTCTGGCTTTCCATCCGAACGGACGAAGCTTTTCCAGCGGAGGAGAGGACGGTTACGTCCGTATAAATACGTTCGACCAATCTTACTTTGATTTCAACTTCGAATATTAATCGATCGAATAAAAAAAAAGGCCGAAAATAAATAAACCCTATCTCGTAAATTCCCATCTATACACCCTTAAAACAAATCCTGCAAGCAATCGCTGAACCGTCGCTGTTTGTAAAAAAAAAATAACAATAATAAAGATAAATAAACAAACACAATTTTATTGGAAAATGTTTCTTTATTTATTTATCAAAATAAAGTATATAGCGTGATCGACGATAAGTTAAATAACGTTCACAAAAAAAACAGGCTGTGGTAACGAGGTAGAAACGGGTGTCGCTCTAACAAATCAAAACTTTCTTAATTAACTACGATAAATCAAAATTTTCAAACCACAAAATCGACCGACATTGGACCAACGAAATTTTAAATGCATTTCGTAAACGGCGCATCGAAATTCATGGAATAAGGGAATAACGAAGTAACGATGCGTAGTTTAAAGTTTGTAATTGAATTTCATTTTGATCAGGTACTTTGATTTGACTTGAGCAACGTCGTAAACGATGTATTCGTTGTAGAGAAGATCCGAACGACTATCGACCTTGGAAGGTACCCCGGGTCCGTATGGAATTTCGACACCGTCTTTGGTCTTGTGAATTTGATTGGGATCCGGTTCCGTTCGACCTTGACCAAGGGTCGAATGCTTGCCTTTGGGCAATTTTTCGATATATTTCGCTGCTGTACGTTCGTACATGTTGCCAAGAGCAACTTCGCAGAGCAACAAAAGACCGTTAGGATTAGCGGTATTCGTGCAACAATAATTAGCCGATTTCGAAACCATATCGGCGAAATAAATACCCTTGCCGAACATATAACCGGTTACCGGAGCTTCCGGTGGTGCAATTCTCAAACCTTGCGACAATATACCGGCGTAATTGGTCGTTCTAGAACCGTGCCACAAAAGTTTTCGATTCGGCAATTTTTTGAATGGTTTGAAACGTTGTTCCTCGCCCTGTCTTTTGATCACGAACACTTGATCGATCTCCAAACCGTACGAAGTATGAGTCGAAGCGTGCGTATTTTTCACGTATTTCTCGATAACTTCGTACTCCTCGCTCTTCTTGTCTAATACGTCGATTTCCGTGTTCAATTGCTCGTAATGAACGTCCAAAGGATTCTTTTGCGAATCCGATTTAACGTTTAACAAACTATAAGCTATCTCCATTTCCAACAACGAATCCAACATGTCGCATTTGGTTTTGATGTCTTGTTCGGATTGAAGAATCGGAGGATCAGCGATGCCGAAAGAATGCGGTACGAGAGTGTAAAATCTGTTCGACAAATCGATCAGTTTCGTGCGTTCGGGTTGACCTTTTTTCGTTATTTCTTGCAATTCCGTGAGAACCGCGTAAGCTTTTTGCATCTGTTGTTTCGACAATTTGCCGAGAGGCATTTTATCCATGTCTATTTCGAATTCCAACATAACTTTTTTCATCATGTCAACGTCGAAGATCATTTTTATCAAATCTTGAATGGGTTCTTTGAGATTGCTTTTTATGTCGGAATCGAATTTTCCCAAATTCGCATCCTCGTCGCCGTGATCGACGTCGATGGGATACATTTTTCCCGGAAGTTTGACGAAATTGTGCCTAGATTCCCAGGCATTGCCCGATTTGTCGTGATAAAGTTCTTCGAACTTGCGGATACATTTGGATTGCGAAAGATCTTCGAGTTTATTGTCGCCTATAGTCGTGCCGATTCTTCCCCAACTGCGAAACAACCAATATTTCTCTTGTTTGTCGTGTTTCAATATTTGAAGCTTGTAGAAACTGTTTTTTTTCGACTGAATGTCGGTGAGACCCAGAGTAACGGTGTATTTGTTCTTTTTGTCTTGATAAACGTGAGCAACGTCGTCGAGACCGCTTTCAGGATCCACAGCACCGCCACCTTTTACTCGCAATTTAACTTTGCCGGAAGAAACGGATTTTTCGAAAACGCTTTTTCCACGGGAAGCCGATTTGGCCATGCTAGTGGCGACTCTGATCGAAGGATCGCTGCCCCAATCGCAAATGCTTTTTTTTGCGATTAGTGATATCGGTGGATCTTTGTAATCCTTCGCTTCGTCGACGAAATCTTCGGATATTATCTGTATATCAGCATTTCTCGCTTCATCGACTTTTTTACCATCTTTCTCGACGAATTCCGGCGTAGCGAATATAGCGGCGACGTGATCGCTTATTTTTAAACCTACCATTCCACCTAGACTCATTATTTCGCGTTTCAACGCGTCTTTGTTGCGTTTAGAGCTGAAAATAACGAAATTCATTCCTTTGAGGGGCAAAACTTTGCCTTTTATTTTTGGGCCGTCCGGTTCGTCTTCTTTCTTGACCGCTGTTGATGTCGACGGAGCTGTTACTCGCACCAACCTTCTGCGTACGATTGATTTGTAAGCAGGCAAGGACGGTATTAGTTCTTTCCAGGCTGAGGAAATTTTGAATGCATGGCGTTTAGGATCTTGCGTAACCTCTTCGCATTTGGTCCATTCGGTCAAATTGCCGGTGCATTTGTAACCAAGACCGGATACGTAAGTAAATTTTCCGTTGCACTTTGAGCATGGTTCCAAAGCACCGAATACCATGGCGTCGGCCAATGCAGCGAGGACGTCACTGGGGCTATCGGGAATGTGTTGCTCGTTGTGGTCGAGAAAAGCTATCATGTTTGTTTTGGTCAGATCATTCTTCAGCTTGTCTCGCATATCGAACAACATCTCGTTTTGCTCTTTCATGGCTTTTTCTTCCTCGGCGTCCTCTGGTTCAGCTTTCATCTTTTTCGTAGGCGGTGGCAGGTCAGCGGCTTTCATCTTCGGCAGTGCCTTCTTCAATTTTTTTTGATCATCGGCTTCGAGATCCTTCGCACCTGGAAGAACGCTGCCGACGTCGTAGAATGCGAGCTCCGATCGCAGCTTCGCGAAACAGTCAAGATGATACCATCTGTCTATTCCGTTGTACATCATGCCTTTTTCGCTTTCAAAGTCTTTCTTCGATATTCTTACGAGGCCTTTGATTATCGGAGCTTCGCAACCCAGGCAGGTAGATCGATTGGACTTTGCGTAGTCCACCAGGAAATCTTTGTAGGCGTCCGAATTGGCACCGCGCTTCTTGCCCTTTCCCTTTGTAGGTACATCCTCGGAACTCTCTGAAAACAAAATATACATGTATATACTTGTACATTAGGGTGGTTCTTTTGACATAATTTGACATTTTTTAAAAATTTTTATTACAAGATCTCAATTGATTAAAAAAAAAAAAAAAAAAAATGTTGAGCCAAAGCAGTTTGACTTTCGAGTCAAATTGTCAGTGAGCTCGGATTAGGGTCAAAGTTATGATTAAGATACATGCAACTTCTCTGCTGCGTCAATTACCAATTTTTCCCTTGATCTTCTGCTGATCCTCCCAACGGACGCTATCAAAATTAGCTATGTCCCCCGTTGATTTCGGTCTTTGTTTGATGAAGAAGCATTCATCGTGGAACCACTTGACCATTTTGCCATCGTGAAAGGGGCTCTGCAAATACAAAAAACATCAATCATATAGTCCGAAAAAAATTCTTCATTGCTACGCGCAATTTCTACAAAATTTGCCCGTCGCCCAAAAACTCACCTGCGTCACTTTAGCGATTCTCAATGTTGCAGCCTCAATCGTGTCTTTGCATGCCTGACAACGTGCCCGCCCGCTCTTCGCATACTCCACGAGAAACGGCAAATCACCCATGTTTAATCAGATTTTCAAAGCTTTTTTTATTTATCTCCGCAACAGTCGAACAAAGAGTTTTTACGAACAAATAAAACGCGAACGCTTGGCAGCTGGCGGCCTTCGACGCGTAACGGTTTTTCCCCGATTTCCGGAGGTTCGAAAGACGCGACAATGAGCCTTTCCCGAAACTCTTTGTCAATGGTACATTGCGTCACAAAAGACCGGTAAACACGCCGCCCATGCGATAGCTATATGTACTATTATGAAATTTATCGCTTCACTTATAATAATGACTGTTTGCAGTTTTACCAATTTTTGTTTTTAATTCCTTCTCGTTATTTCTTAATTTATGATTTCTTTAAGATCTTTAGAGATGAGAAAATTTGATTAAAACGTATGCTTTCGGCTGGATAATCACCCGAGCGGTTTATTTTACGTCGGAAAAACGAAACGCCGAAATAATACGCAGAACGCCGGGACTGGACGCTTTGTTATTGTACCGACCGAGTTATACCGGCCCTGTGAGTCGACTTTATGGTGATGATGATATTCCTGGCGGATTCGATTATTTTGGTATCTTTCACGAATGGTATGATATCAGTAGAATCAGGGTATCGTACTAGATATCAAGAGTAATGTTTGTGAATTTTTTGTACAAAAAAAAATACGGAAATTATACCGTAAGATGACGGTACAGAAATAAATATTTTCCATGCAGTATTCGGACGAAAAACATACGCAAGCTATATTATGATATCACGGTATGGAATGGGTCATTTTTCCTGTAAAATCACTCCGAAATTACTGTATAAAATAGGTATAATTTTTGGGGAAAAAAAGAAATAAGTATTTTAGTATAATTGCAGTAATATTTCCGTACGCGATACTTACGGTATGAAAAGATTGCGAACAAGTGCGACGAAGATGGCTGAATCTCCCCAAAGTGTTGTTCTTCGCCCCAATTTGCTTCTCGGATAAACTACGAGAACGTTTGACTGCATAATTTCACGATGCAATCAACCGTTTTAGGATTTAATTGAACAAATCAATCGTAGTTGATATAAATCCTAAACAGTTATTGTTACCGACCGAGCCGTAGCGCGTCGCTTTGTATCGATCACGAGTTTACCGGTAAAATGGCGCCGACTGATCAACCGCTAAAATAAACTTTCCAATCCTACTTCTCCACAATTTATAAATTTCCGTAAAAATCTAAGATTCTTCGAACGTACTTTCGTCTTATCCACAGGTACGGAACGATTTTTTTTTTTCAGTCGTACACAATTGTCGATACACTTTATTGAAACGCAATCGTTTGTTCTGTCATCATTTTTTTTGGCTCATTATAATATTGTACAAATTATTACAGTAAACTACATACTCCTGCAATATTACGTCTATCAATGCTCTCCCTTAACCTTGCCAACCTTTTTTTTTTTTTTTCGTTCTCGCTGCGAGTACATATTTATAACTTGGCGAAATTATCGGCACGATAACGCCCGAGTTTTGGCGCGAAAATTCAGTTTTTGCTGGAAACGCTTCACTCTTTCTACGATAACGTACAAAAAATGACAGAAGGGAGATCAATTAATTTGTCAAATGAAAAACCGAGCATCCTTCGATCGCCTACAATCTATTCCCAATCCTCCCCCCCCCCCCTTCAATACCGAATATCTACACGCCTACAATTGTATTATCTCGTACTTATTTATACACGACGAACGTCGTTCGTGGATTAATTCGCACGATATAGAAATAATGTCATCACCGGTTTGGACGCGACGCGCCAGACGATCGAAATTACGATTTAAATTAATCACGATCACATCAGCCTTTGCAAATTGCTCGTTAATTAACGTAAAAAAAAAAAAAAAAATTAAAATAAAACAAACGTATACAACAACCGCGAGTTTCAGTGTGTGCCATCCTATTATTTTATTGATATATTCGTTTATATTATACCCTATGTTAATGTACATTTCTGTTCTTCCTTTATGAGCGCAAAAATAAAACTGAATATTTTTATTACAATTCACAGAGCGGGGGGTTCATGGGGGCGGGCGGGGGGGGGGGGGGGGGGGGCGATAAAGAGGGGCCGGGGAGGGAGACTGACGAGTCCAACTTATATTAATAGATACAATTTACAGTTGACGGTAAACCCTTTCGTGTTGTTCGATAAATTATTTCATATAACGGGTCTCTGCGTACTTGTTTTTAATGTATATCATAAATTAAGCGCGTGCGCCCGAGCCGAGTCTCGTGCGGCTAAAATTGGTTTTACTCAATTTTTCTTTCATTTTTCATTAACATTATTATCAATATTATTTTAATTCTTTTTCTTTTTTTCTTTTTTTTTTTCATTCTACTAATGAGCGTTAGAAAAATATGATCGTTGCACGAATAAAAAATCATTCGATCACTGAAACAATGATGACAAAGAATTTTATGATGACAGTCGATGATGACGTTTTTTTTTATTTGTTGGCGATACGTACTCGTAATTAAATCGTTTAGCCTCGTTTCGTGCGTACGAAGCTGCATGAAATGTTGAGTATCGGCGGGGGCAGCTCCGTCGAACGTTTTTTTTTTTTTTTCTTTTCCATCGAACGCGCACCGTCGTAACCACCCCGCGGTTTAACCAAAATTTCGAATACCGTGAAACATTGAAAAAATTTCGTAAATCACGTACGAATAAACGCAAAATTCAATCGTCAACGTTTTTTCGTTTCATAATTAAAATTAAAATTCAAATACACCGCGGAGATTAAACGACCCGCTACAACGTAGTCTCGTGTACTTCGGGTCGGGATGTAATACGCGTCTTCAGGTTGAACCAAAAAATCATACTGAAGGCCACCCTTTAATGTTTGTTTGCTTATTTTTTTTTCGTCTTTTCTTTTTTTTTTTTTTTTTTTTTTTACAATCTATTTTATGTATGTCCGATAACAACAATAAAAATTCTTAAATAAATATATCGGTATAATCATTGATGGAATATTAATACGCAGTCAACTAGTGTGTGGCTTTTATTTTCCTTCGTTTTTCTCTCTGTCTTTCGTGTGTGTCGGTATATACTTTTTTTTTTTTAAATTTTTTTTAAAATTACTTTTCGTTTTTTTCATTTATCAATAATATTACCATAATTTTCGAAGAATGAGTCCAATGAGTTCGCGGGTTTTATTTCTTTTTATTTTCACATCATTTTTCCATTTTTATTATTTTAAGCTTTGTTTGTTTGTTTTTTTTTTCGGGGTTTAAAATTTCTCTTTTATATTTTTTTCAATGATTCGTTATCATTGTCATCTCTCTAACGAGGGTCGTGTCGTTAACGTGTGTGTGTGTGTGTTGTCTTAAACGTAGTTTGCATACACATGTACACGTCACGGTACGCTTTCTTAGTGTCCAAACAACCACGCGTATCCGTCGGTTTTTTTTGTTTTAAACCGGATACAAGATTGCCAAGTACCATAAACGAATTGATTTACGTGAAATTTCATGGATACGAGATACACGTATCATCACTCGGCCGATGATTGCTATTTGCCTCTACCCTGCGAGCCTCTCGTTGTCGGTTTCGCCGGTTGTGGAATAATCGTTATCTCGTCGTTTATCTTCAATGGTTTGAGTAATGAATCGTTGGATCTTGATGACGGGGAGGACGGCGTGTTTTTTTTGTCCATAACTTTTTTGGCTACGACGCTGTGCGCCGAATAAACGTGATTTTCGAACTGCTTGTACATTCCGAACGTGGCAGTGCAAACTGTGCATTTGTACGATAAATGCGCGGGTTTGAGGGTCATTCCGTGATCCCGGGCTACGTGATTGAGTAGCTTCCATTGATAAACCTGGATGAGAAGAAATAATACATTTATGTAGATTGATTAATGAGAAGAAAAAAATGAGAGAAAAAATGGTCCGAAATGGGTGAAACGTGAATTTATAAGTCTGGATCATGTTTAGCCTTACAAATAACGGAACTGATAATTAATTAACACTTAGAAATGTTAATTTGATGATTTAAAGAATAATTTAAATATATTCGACGATATTGGCGTTGTGGTTGACTGACGTTTTGTCAGTGAGTGTAGAAATGTTTCAACTGTTTCAGGCGATAATTCTCATTGCTTTGATCAATTTCTCGACAATTATCTCAGTCGATTTATTTGTAACCAAGCATGATCGATCTGTCGATCTTCAATTTTAATGATATAATTTTTTTCAGAATTTACGGTGATTTATTTCAATTAGTTTTGCAACTATTAACGTATGCGGAAGCTGTTTTTCCATAAAGGACCGTGTCGAGTTCATCAATTCATAACTACTGAATTATGCAGTGGAAAATTCGGAAATAATTCATGTATTATCAAATCTGTCAAAAACTATCATGCCATGAAATTTTTTAAAAATTTTGATGATTTTTTGCAATATCCATCTATCAAGACTTTGAAACTTGTGTCACCCATTTCCTGTCGGTCTGTGACAATAATTACTGATTGCTTTTCATGTATTTATATCTCAGTCCATCGCGAAAAAAATTGTACCAATCAATTATCATTCTTTTCAGATTGAATATTGAAATAATTAAAAAAGTATTCGTATAATTTATACGACTCATTCTCGTCCTTACCCTGCCGCAAGCCGGACAACGCCCTGCGTCCTTTCCCTTGTTCGCAGCTTCCTGCATGCTCGACGTTACGAGTCCGTGAGATCCGAGTAAATGTCTCTCCAAGCCCTGCTCATAAGAACCCAAAAAAAAAAAAAAATACGTAAGAAAATGAAGCTTCAAACTGGAAACAAATCGTATAATCGGTAATGCAAAAAAAAACCCACCTGATCCGTGAAGAATCGGAATTGACACTTCTGACAGTTCAATGGAGGTCTGTTGTAGATCATCTTTGGATGTATCTTTACTTTGTGTATCCATTGCATGTGATTCCGCAGTTGTTCGAGATCCTAAAATCATAAAAATACATTTGAACCAACAAAATCGCGATTAATCGTCCAATCGTCTCGTTCAAGATTCCGAAAACGATTGTTTTCGTCGTTGTTGTCGTTGTTATAGTTGGATTCTCACCTTAATATAACCGTCGCAAATCTCGCATATGACAAACGTATTTTTACCGCCGGGTTTTGAAGACGAGCCAGAACCGGATATCGGAGTTTGCGACGTCGTTCGTGGCAACGGAGTTATCGATATACTCGGTTGACTCAATAATTTCGCTGCCGGACTTTTCGCAGCGGCGGAGGTGTTCTGTAAAAAAAAACAATCCCAGATTTCCCGATTAATCGTTTATTCTTCATTCAACCCGTTGAGATTGAACCAATGTCGTGCCATAACCAAAACACATAAACATTAGAGTGGCTCGAAAAGAAGAAAGAAAAAATTCGGATTTCAAATGGTGAGAATTTGTTACAAAGTATATTGCATCCGTAGAATTCTGCCCAAAAATGAACCCGATCGGATAATTTTTAGGGGTCGCCCACGATTTTTTCAAGTTTTCCCAATTGGTTGACGTGGGAAGAACATGAAGTTTACATTCAAAAAATCATAGCTCCGCGAATTTTACACTTACGTCGATCCCGTAAGTTCCATTTGAAAGCTCTTCAAAAACCGCTTAAAATGGCACGCGGACCTTTCAAATCCGATTGCAACTTCCGTCGATAATTTCGTTTTATCGTAAAAAAATCATCTTTTATCTATTAAATACGGAATTAAATCGAAAAAAATTTTAAATCAACACCTGAAAATTCTCCGATCGGGTTCATCTTTGGTCAAAATTCTACGGATGCAAGATTCTCCGTATCAAATGCTCACCATTTGAAATCAGAATTTTTTTTTTTTTTCCGAGCCACCCTAATAAACACGCACGGAATTTTAACGACGGTTTTGGAATAATTCACCCGCAAACGGCTGAACGAATCGCGCTTTTCACCCTTCGTTTCGTGGGGAAATTATCAGTGCAAGAATGAAGCGCGGTTATTTCGTTACGTATCGAGGGACGATGATGATTATTTCAATTCGTACATCGTTTGAGAATCGATTAATTGGACAAATGGCAACCAACATGCGTCAGCGTACAATCTCAAGTGTTGAAACACCCTCGACCGTACGTTCGCCCGCCCGACATTAATTTACCTGTGACGACGACGAGGAGGACAGTCTAGATTGAGAGTCGATTATGCTGGATACAAGGGCGATGGGTGTGGGTCGACCAGAACTGCCGCAGCTACCGCTACTCACCCCCGTCACTGCTGACGTGACAGTCCCAGAGCCACCCAACACCTGTTCACCATCCACACGTTCCTTTATCAACTCAAACTCTATCGACGAATTCTACAACTCGTGCTTTCTCTTATCACATATCACACATGCGTACGTTAGGGTGATTCGTTCAGCGGAAAGGTTTTTTTTTCGTTCGGCCATTGTGTCTTTGTTTCGTTCGACGTTTTAGAAAAAATTTTGCGTAAATTTTTATTTTTTCGTGGAAATTTTTACGTTTGAAATTCATGGAAGAGGGTGAGTTTTTTTTTTTTTGGGGAATGATTAACGCTCGGTTAGGTTTGAAACTGGGAATTTGAACGGTGAATAATTTAACAGAGTTGATGGTTTTTCCGCGGGACAGCGAGGATTAATCGATTTTTAGAAAATTTGCGGGAGAGATGGGTTGTAGAGAAACAAATTTTCTTTCAAATTGTCGTGGAAGTATTTTCTTTAGGATCACCAGTTTCAGTGTTATTGCCGAAATAAAATAATATTTTTAGAAAAAATGATTTTTTGAAATTGAAAATCAGCTCAAATAAAGGAAATTTTCCTCGAAAGCCTTTTGAAAACGAGCCTCCCAAGTATTTTGAACACTAAAACTTCGGAGACTAAGAACGACCTCGCAAAAATTTGTCACAGCTCTGAAACTTACACAAAATTCCTCTTCAACTAAAATAACGAAACAAAAACATCGAAACAAAGAGAAAAAAATATCCATCGCTGCAAAAAGAATCACCCCAACCACACATACGTAACGTACGTACACGTTTATAATAAACACGCACACGCACACGCACAGTTCTTTCTTCCAACAAAGTTAAACCATCGATATTACTATCGAAACTGCATCAATCTACGTTTCATTCGTACTCGATTTATCAAATTCATGCATTCAACTAATAAAAATTCGCGTTCATATTACCTGGAATATTTGGTTACTGCCAAACTGGTAAGGAGTTGGAACCAACAGTCCCGACGACGTTGGACGATACATCATGCTCGCAACGTTGTCCGCTATAAAATACATCAAAATATATATATATATCTATATATATAAAAATCTCGAGTCACGGTGTTTGTGGTCGCACTCCTCCGAAACGGCTCGACGGATTTTTATAAATTTTTTTTTGTATATTTGGTAGGTATGAGAATAGGTCGTAAAGCATATTTCATACCGCTAGGTGATTAGGGTGTCCCTATAAAAAAAAATGTTTTCTATTTTTTTGACGAACATTTTTTTTTGTATTTCTTTTAGATTTGGGGCAGAACAACGTTTGCCGGGTCAGCTAGTATATATATATATAATATCCACAGTCAATACGACCACGATAAATCGGTAAAAAAAAGGTAAATCCTCGTATCGCCGTACCTTGACGAATCGTCGTACCGGAACCGGGTCGTAACGATTTCATATCGGCGTAACGAGGTTGCATGGGCGGTCTTCCTCTTCCGCGTCCGGTCAGCGGTGCCGGAAGAAGTTTTGGTAAAAGCGGTTGCGTTCCTTTGGCTCCCATAGCCATGGCCAATGTGTTCGCATTGACCGGACCAGTTTGACGCGGTCGATTCAATCGCGGTATTTTCGCCGGTGGTTCCCAATCCGTCGCTGGTTCCAAATTACGTTCAGGCCTAAATTTCTTCGCGCAAGCCAATATGTGTCGCGTCAATTTACCCTTCTGATTGTCCTCGAAAGGACAATTCGGACATTGATGAAACGCCGGACCTCGTTCCAATCTACCCCGCGTATTGTGCTCGGCTTCCATGTGAAACAATATATCGTGAGGACTTCGTACTTCGAGGGGACAAAAATTACATTTGTAAGCGTAATTTTTCATATGAGGAGTTTCGAGATGATGTTGCATCACGAGTGCCGATTCGGTTTTAAAATTACAGAATTCACATTTTTTCATTTCTAAGTGGAATGGTTCGTTATTCTCTTTGCTAAATTCAAGATTTTTAATCAATGAATTGATAGCTAATTGAGTCTCGGCCGAGGCTGTTCCGTGTCTGCCCTGTTTGCGTTTTTGAGTCCTCAATAAATCGGTTTGCACGAATTCTTGAACGAGATTGACTCCTATCTGCATGAAAAATTTACCGAGAGGCAGATCGAAGTAAGTAGGCGTTTTGTTCTTATCATCGACGTTTTTGTCGTCGTTACCGCCATTACCGCCTTTTTCCGTCAGATCAACCGTGTTTTCACCCTCGAATTCGGATTTTTTAACGGCGTTCGGATCGTTTTCGTCGTAATCCATCATTTCCGGACGTTTTTTCGTTACTTCCGAACTTTCCGGTTTATCATCGTCGATCTTTCTCTCCTCCTCGAGAATTTTTCGTTTTTCTTCTTTTTCGCATTCGGCTATGCTCGTTTCCAGCTTCGTGACGAAATCTTTGAGAGGTTTTAAGGGCGGTTTTTCGTAAACGTAGGGCACGATGAAAGACGGCGCTTCGACGACGAACATGTCGTCGGTCAACGTTGGAAGTATCTGAGGCGGCGGTGGTGGGGCTACTGGCATTGGTTTGGGAACCGGGGGTGGTGGAGGCCTCGACATTGGTACCGGTGTTATCGTCGTTCTCATGTTTGGAAACATCGTTTGCGTATGACCCATCGGCATAACCGAGAACGAACTCGAACTCGTCACCGAATGATGATGATGATGTTGATGATGATGCTGAGCCATTTTACCACCGTAATTACCGGCAATTCCACTTACGCCGCTAACACCACTGGCAACCGGTATACCACCGCGTCCCGATAAAATCGAATTCGTGTCTATTATAACTAACGTTGGTTCTTTTTTACCGCCTTTAGACGATTTACTGCCAGCTGCAATTTCTACCAAACGTTTCGTATCGCTCACGACGATCGTTGTTTTATTGGGTTTCATCGGTAATTTTAATTTTGAATTTTCTTTGTCCTTGCTCGCATCGACGATGCAAGCCAACGGATCTTCGGGTTTTATTTCTTCGATATCCGACGAATTGTCTTCGATCACTTCTTCTTGTTCCTTCTCGATGTAACTCGTTCGTTTTATGTTTCTCGAGCTACGTCTAGGCGTTATTCCACTCAAATCGATTTGTTTTCGGGCTTTTTTCTTGGGAGTGTCTTTCGGCGATTGTTCCTGCGAACTGTTGTGACCGTTGCTTTTCGAACTGTCCATTATCTCTTCGATGTCCGGACTTTCGCAACTACCGTTTTCCTCGCATATTTTAACGTCCGACGTGTCAGCGTTGTCGGAATTTATCAATTCGACGCTGTCGTTCAAATTTTGCACGTCGCTGTTGATCGACGCGTTCATGGGATCGTCGTTTGTTACTCGACTCACTTCCATGTCTTCGTCGTTGTCGTGAGTCGAGTGAATTTTTTCGACGTTCTCGTCGAGACACTCGACGTCCGAATTGTCGCTTCTATCGTCCACTTCAGTGGTTTCTATTACATCGTCTTTGCACTCATCTTCCGCAATCTCAGAAGACACTGCACAAACATTGTTTCCCTCACTGACACACTCGGCGGACTCTGCTATTTCGAAGTCAATCGGAGCACCATCACAGATCTCTGCTTCGAAAGCGGCGGTTTCTTCCTCGGCTAACCCTTCTTGGCGCTGATCTTCCGCCTCGTCTTCCACCGTCTCCGCCGCCTCGTCGTCTTCTTCCTCCTCCTCGTCCTCCTCGGCGGCGATCATGGCCTCGTCTTCCTCTACCTCGCCTTCTTCATCCCTTTGTTCGCACTCCATTACTTCTTCGCAGTTGTCTTCGTCCTCCTTTGTCTCGTCGGCTTCGTCGTACCCTTTTTCCTCGTCCGCCTTATCTTCGGTGTCGTCTTTGTTGCTGCTGTCGCTCGAAACGCCGAGTTCTTCGCCGTGATCATCCAAGCTCCCATTGACGCCATTTGGAAGGACTATGTCTGGAAAAACAACGACCAAGGGTTTTTACGTCGTACAGAGAGAACAATATCATCGGACAAGACCCTAACTGCATCGCATGCCCGGTCTGTCGCGGAAGCAATATTTTGTCGCAACACCAATGATCAACGAAGTACGATACCTTTGACTATAACCGCAGGATCGTCCTGAGTATGGTCCTTGACCAGGGGGTCTTCCAACGTGCCTTCCATGGGGCCACTGCTTTCCGGCTATACCTGCACAATCAAAGACAAACACGTTTTCTTCCTTTTTTTCCTATTTTTTCTTTTCGCGACAATAATGACAAACGAAAACAAGAAGACAAACGTCAGTGAGAATAATACGGGCAGGGGGTTGTCCCGGACGCGCGTCCTCGTCCCGCGTCCGAACTTTATCGCGTTACAGAAATAATAGGCACAATTTTTCCAAAATGGCGCTGCAGAATTTCACACAGATGCAGCCGCATACACACACGGACACTCATAGACGGGGGCGGGGGGGGAGAGCGAGAGGCCGCACATAGCACACGCGGGCGGACGGTCGAGAGAGCGAGCGAGCGAGCGCGCGCGCGCGCGCGAGCGCTGGGTCTCTCTCTCGGTTCAAGTTTGCGTCCGGCTCTCTCGCTCACCCTCGGCGCCGTCCCATAACCAATAAACTCTTCAAGGCGAAGGAAGCGATTCGAAAAGATCGAATCGAAGAACGTTTTCGCGATTCGGATGAAACGCAGATAGTAAACAACGACAAATCAAACGATTGCGGGTCGAAGGCGGGGGTGGATAAGATGAAAATGGAAAATTTGTTGAATGACGCGAGGTCGAGAACGGGGAGAGGGGGGGGGGGGAGGCTTACGTATCGGTAAACTGTCCGGGTCCAGGATCACAGACGCTATCCGTGGCCACGGTGCTGCTCGTTTTCTCGCTCCTCTTCGGCCCTGCTCTTTCCCTATGCAGTTGGCACGGAGTGGGGTAGAGTCGCGTGCACGGCGTGCTCTGTTACACATACAAAACCCAACACACGCGTGTATAACCCAACCAACACGACTCACCAACCGCACGACAACGAACAACAGCCCGAGACGCGAATGATAGAACCCGGAGAAAAACCCGGGCGATCGTCACACGTTCGCTCCTGTTGACTCGGTCAACCTGCGATTTGTGCACAAAGTTCGCGCGAACGACCGAGCGAGTAACATGAAGAATCCGTAAATCACGAAAGATCGGATACGAGAGAATCCTCGACCACGAAGAAAGCAAAAAGAGAAAGAAAGAGACGGCGGAAGCAGCAGAAGCAAAAGCAGCAGACCCCCGCGTCAATGCGTTTCCTCGTTGCGAACCTTCGAGCCGACCTACTCCTACACTAACACACCGACGAACGGGAGAGCCCGTCGTTGTCGCACCAACGGGGGAGAGCCCCTGGTACAAAACCGACCCACACCACCGCCACCGTCGGCTAGACCGACTGTACACGCACACGCTAAAGCACGCGTGAACGCCCCGAGAAAACACGGCCGGAGTTTGCAAGGCTCACAGAGGACACGCGCGCACACGCCCGAACGCCAGAAACGAAGCCACGGGGATAGACGAAGAGGTAGAGCGACCGAGAGAACGTTTGCGGGGTGCGGGCGGGCAGAGGGTGGGTGGGCAAGGGGGGAAGGGGTGGAAAGAGAAGAAGAGACGCGACAGCGACGGTGGAGGGAATCGTGCCACGACCTACGACCCGATAACGAGGACTACGACTTCGAGAATCGCGGCTTCCTGGTGTTCGAATGACGGACAAAGGTATAATCGTTGATGAACCCGGAAAAGTCGACGATTGCGGCAATGTAGGGGTATGAAATGCTTTGAAAATCGAATTTTCGGTGGGATATGTCGAATGTTTTAAGCGGGACAACAAGGGAGGATAACCGAAGAAAGCTTAGGTCTCGAACGATAACCTGGAAGGACGAGGGTGGCGCATATAGCAACGTCTGACCATTCGTTTGTTTCTCCCGAAAGTTCGTCAGGAGAAATATGTATCGCGTCTATGAATCAAGACTCTGGAGCAGATACTCGAATGCACGAACTAGCTGTGAAACTTACTCCGGATTGTTTCCCTGGTCGAGTCAACCTCCTTCGGCCTATAATGTTATCAATCGGGTTTGCAGGGTGAATAATAAACACTCGGCAGCGAACGTTTCGAACATCCGATATCGCGTTCTCAATCATCATTGGTCATCGATAATTCGCGTCTGGAGCGTCGAAACGCACACACACGGGAGAAGGGTTTGCCACGCCGGGAATTCGTCTCTCCCTCTCGGCTCTCTCCGACACGCTTCTGTTCGCGAATCTATGCAGTACCGTTCTTCCCATGCATCAACAAATCACTCACCGACTGGCTTTTAGAACACGCTCTTCTCGAGGCACCACCGCATCTCCGTGTTTTTCTTTTTTTGTTTTGTTTTGTTTCACGAATGAAAGCGCGTTATCGCAACCACGCGGAATGGATTCGGGGATTTCTTAGATTTTCCGAAACATTTCCCGGTTGATATTATCTGGACGGAGAAACGATGACGAGTTTGAGGAACCACACGATACGATGCTGGGTTCAGGGAAAAACCTGTAAATAGTGAACATTCGTCTGTGAATATCGGACGCCAGATGGCAGCTGCATAGGAGCGATGGGTTAAAAAAAAAAAGCTGTTGCACCAGGGCCGTGATAAAAGTAACTACGGGTTTCTCTCGGGGGACTCGGAGGGGGTGGCCCAACGGCGGGGGGAGTTTTCGACTCAGCTCTCTGACCGATAGGTCGAATGATCTTTGAATTCTTCGAAGAAATACGAAAATGAAGATGATTGCAATGTTTGTAATCTCACTTGCACCAAAGGGTTGGCGGATGATAAAAATGAGGTTTGACGAGCACTGCGCAAAACTCCAATATCCCAATTGAGTCATTAACAATAGATTATCTTTGTCAGGAACCCAAACGAGTGTTTTTAACGACAATGAGGAATTATTTAGTACAAATTAGCAATTAATAACAAACAGTCGTACATTTTCAAAATTTTTTAAGAGCCCATGAAAGAATTAATGGATACAGAAAAAAGGAACCCTTTTCATCTTAATACCCAACAATCCAATGTCACTGAGAACATGTTACAAATTGATGTTCAACCAAAATAAGCGTCAAAACAACAACAAAAATCGTAATGTCACAAAAATGGAGACTCGAGGTGTACGACGAGGGTTCAGCGCGGGGTGCGAGCTGTCAATCGACACGACCCTGACCACATTGTGTCATTCAATGGTACAATTGTACAAACAAGACGATTTTTTTCGCCCATCCGAATAACTTCCACAATCACCAGGCCCGTTTCCAATCCTACGAAGCCGTCGAAACACGATCGACCGGTCGTACACACGTGTACTACGGTAAGTTTCGCCGCCGTTTTTTCTCCTCTTCTTTTTTCAACGATAAATAATCGGAACGCTCCCGCCATTTCCATCACATCGCAGCGTGCGTAACGCGAAACGTCGCGCGTTGGTCTATAGACGTTCGAACAGCTGCCTCGCTCGTTTCGCACGACGATGAATCGCGAGCGCGAGCAACGAAGACGGATATATACAACGCACGCAGAGCTATCGCGATAACACGTTCCCTTCCCCTCCCTTCCCGCTCTAGATAACATAACACACACGCTCGCGGATTTGCCGCGCGCTTATTTTGAACAATAACTGACCGTGTAGCAGCACCAAATGGTTAAAATTGAGGACGCAGCCGATACGCGACTCGAAAGCCGTTCCAAGCCACGTTACAACGATTATTTATTCACATATATTTTATGTTTATTCGGCTACGACGTCACGGATCCTCCTTACCTCCGTCGTCGTCGTCGAAAACTGCCAAGATGGCCGATTCCGGAATCACGTGACCGCAAATTTTCATGACGTATACCGAGTTTGTGTTAAAGGGACATGGACGATCCACGGTTGCCCCACGGACGGTCTTGCGTTCTTCAACGTCACGTGATTATCTCCTTCGCGAGACGACCAATGGCGATCGCCGAACGTCGGCAACGGCTCGCGATTGCGAATTACCGACAATCGCAAGGATTTTTCGCGATTGACGCAATTTTCGTCCATCATCCTGCATCTCATGGGGATACGACTTGATGATCGATTGAATTATTTAATTTAAAATTTTTGGGTTATCGATTGCCGATTCGGCGTGGGGTTGGCGGTTTCGTTGGTCATCGTTGTTTTATTACGAATTTTGGGGATTTACGAAGAAGCAAGCGACGTTTGTGGTTAAAATAATTTATTTACAGAAATAGAATAATGCGGAATTCGATGGTGTGAGTTTGAATGTAAGGTTCTTCATGGTCATTCGTCGTCTTCGTCGTTAAACGATAATGGTGTCTTCTTCTGTTTCGTTTTCTTGTTCTTCTTTGTCGCTGGAGGATCCTCGGCATTCGTTAGGGTCTCTGAGGGCTTGTTTTTCTTGAATATCACGCGTTTACTCAAGTCCGCTTTAGCATTGGCTTCCTCTGTAAAATAACACTCGTCAAGGGACGAATTTTTGGGTAAAAGGATTATAGGACGTTGATTAATACCGTCTTCCTGTTGCTTCTTTATCGCATCGGCTTGTTCAGCCGTGAGGTCGCCGTCCTTGAGGACAACGACGGTGGGTTCTTCGTCCTTGTTCGCATCTCTGTCGTCTTCTTCGCCCTCCGAAAGCAACTCTTCCCGCTTGAAACAAACAAGTCCGTGAGTTCGAATTACAATTTTTAACAGCGGGAAAACCAAACATGGCGGCATTGGGACGGTGGTTGAGGACTTGCTCGGTAGATGTCTAAAAATCATCGTTGAATCGCGACGGCTTGTCTGCGTCGCGTGTAATTCATGCAGCGTTCTTTTCGCGCGATGGAAACGATCTAAGCAGACGTACCTTTGTATCGATAGTAGGCCCTTCTTTGTAACCCGCTTGGGCTTTGAGTTCTCGAAGAAATTTCGGCTCGTCCGGTTTGATATAAGCTATGTTGCGTTTACGCTTCGACATTTTTCACGATGCGTCAGACGCTTGGCGGGATTTACGGTAACTCGTAAAACGAAGAATACAGTCGAAAACATGGCCGAGATTATGCGGATATAAGTGAGCCAGCTGCTGCGAACGAATCAACCAATGGCAATGTCGGCATCGTCGCTCTGGTGGCGGAATGTCGAATCGGTAAAGCCTCCCCCCCCACTATTCTCCGGATCGTCGGCCCTCGAGGCGTCACTTCCGGCGCAATATTTTTCTCCCACTTCTGGCTCCGTGGCGTTGTTACATCCGGCCAGTGAACGCAACCTTTTTTTAAATATTTTTGTTCTATCTCGAAAAACGACGCCATTGTAGTTCCGCAACTTACAAGGAAGTTAACATGTTTGATGTATAACTTGTCTAGTAACTTTTGGCATTGATATTTTTACGAGTCGTAATGGCGCTAATCCAATTTCTTTGGAATCAATTCGAAAAGGTTTGGAACGATTCAATCAATTAGAAATTACAACGAAGTACACAATTTATTCTATCATATAGATAATACGAGTTACAAACTCTCCTTCGGCCATCTTTCACAACCGCGTTACTTCGGACGTATTGGCAACTCTGTGTTTACCGTCCGAATGACTAGCTCTGCGATGTCTACCCCCGCAATTGCCCTGCGACTGATGACAATTTCCACCCGAGTTGTTGCAATTATTGGACCCATCGCCCTGTCTCTTTACGCTACCGTGTTTTTCCGGCTGAATCCCGACGTATCTCGGATTCGGTCCGTCCAGACACTCGCAGCTCACGCTGGCGTCACCGATATCCGGTTGATTGTAAGGCGCGGAAATTAGAAGGCTTTCCGTGGATTTCGTTGGTTGAAAATGTCGAGCGGACGACGACGACGATGTCGTGGAATTCGTCGTTGACGCGTAAATCGTCGTTGTCGCGCCGGATCGACGATGAGATCCCGATCCCGTCGGTGTTTTGGCCCTACCGTGAGAACCTTTGCCGGGTCTTTCGGCGCTGTGCGTCTTCACATTTGCGGTATCCAAATAACCGTAACCAAATCCATAACCGCCGAAAGCTTTCGTCGTGAGATTGTCCCAAGATTTGGGTTTGGAGTATTGAAGACAAGCCGGAGGTCGTTGATGAACGTTGGGATCCCAGTAGAGCGTGTCGGTGCTGAGAGAAGTCGAACAAGATGGCCCGCTTTCGGCGGCTGTCGACATTTCGCTGCTCGTTATGGAATGTAAGCTGTGGCCCGATGCTCGTGAACAATTGTGCGATCCGTGAGACGATTGCTGTTGTTCTCGCTGCGATTGGATATGATGATGTTGCTGCTGCTGCTGCGGTTGTTTATGCTGCTGCTGCTGCTGTTGTTGCTGTTGCTGTTGCTGTTGCTGCTGCTGCTGCTGTTGCTGCTGCTGTTGCTCGTTTCGGGCGCGTCTTTGTTTCTCTCTCCTTTTACGGCTCGGCACGCAATTGGGATCGCAACACGGGCTCGCGAGATCGTAAACGTCTAAGCTTCCGGAATCCGTGGGATCGCGTCTTCTGTTCGCGCTCGATATGCAAGCGACGCAAAGGCTGTTGTGCTGTTGACCGGACGACGAGTGAATCGTGTCCGGGCGTTGCAACGAATCGTTGTTCACCGAGGTACAAGAAGATTGTTGTTGTTGCTGTTGTTGTTGTCCAGATTTGTGCTGAGATTTCGATTTCGCCGGCGTCGTTATGCCGTTGACCTGATGATAACTGTGACGCGACGATGTCGATGACGATGTTTCGTGAATGTTCGAAGATTTTGATAGAAAATGGTGGTGATCGCTTCGCGATCGAGGAGGACCCACGGCTACCAGACAAGCCGCGTTGCGAGGGATAAGGCAAGGGCGTCCATCGGCGTACTGCGCCAAAAAATTGAAAAAGTAATTTGTCAGGTGGCGAATTGAATTTTGAATTGTTTTTGAGACGAATGGGGATACTAACGACGCTGTAAAGAAGCAGATGCTCGGTCGATGTAGCCGGCCTGCAGCATTGCATCGTCGACGAGTTGAAGCTCGAGGAGGGCGAGGGTTGACCGGGATTGCTCGTAACCACCCCCGTCGGAGTTCGCTTTCTCGCCGGAAGCGAGTGGGTCTTCCATCTGCCCATGAGAATCGATCGTTCGCGCTCGCACAGTCTCTCCAACTCTGCCAAACGGGATTGCAAGGCTCGTTGCAATTCGATGTAACGCATGTGCAACTCCACCTGACGCACATTCGACGGTTCAATTCATGGATCGTACGAAACAATTAAAGACGTGTTTTTTGTCTCAAGATGTTATTTCTCTGTCTCTCTAATTGGTTGCGGGAAAATTAAGGGATTCGTGATTTTTTTTGGCTATGGTGGCATAATTCTATTAGAATACACTATACAGAATGCATTGAAGGACTTGGATGATTTTTTACAAAATAGAGAGAACAGAAAAAAAACCAAAAAGATTAGATCGGTATGATAATAAACGCAGTTCGTTAACGTAGGGTTTAGCGAAATGTCGATTTTTCAAATAATGTCGATATTTCGGAAAAGTTCGATTTTTGAGATTTCCAAAATCAGGTTTTTGACCCAAAAATTATTTTATACCGTATAGTGTATTCTAATATGATTATGCTAACGTGGCTTTAAAAAATGATGAAAATCGCTTAGTTTTACCGCAAAGAGCTCGATATAATACCTTAAATAATTTTTATATACTGTTACCTTTCTCACACAATCCTCGAACGAAACGACCATTCGCATTCTCGCGTCGCAATTCTTTATGAAATTGACGAGAGTCTTGTGGTCAGCTCGATCCATCTCGTGACCGTTTATCGACAGTATAACGTCGCCCTCCCGCATCCCTGCCTTGAAAGCCGGTCCATCGTACTCCACGTAATCGACGTACGTCACCATCTCGATCTCCTGTTCTCTCTTGTAATGAATTCCGTAACTCTGCAATATTTCGTAATCTTTGTTATCATCATTTTTCTCCTTCTTCGCGTTAACGTACTGTCCTACAAATATTTTCAATCGTGAACAATCGAAGAATTGTCGGGTTTCGGCTTACCTGCAACGTGAAACCGTACGTCCCATTTTTTTTCTCGACTATGATTGTACGACGCCGTCGGTCCTCGTCCGTCCGAGCTACGCGATCCGACTTTGATCTCTCCAGAACAGCCTGATGACAATTTTTATATTAATGAGTTAAACACACGTACATCCGGCAGTTTGTATTATTCTTGGAACGAAGACAAGAACGTTGGGATTCTATGACTTCTATATATATGTATAATATTGCAGTGCAGGCGATGTTTGATTATCTTTCGTGCTTAATTCGCTGTCTATTGGACAACGGCCTTGAGACTCTTTGCGGCTCCGATTAGCCCCAACTGTGTTTCAATATAATTATATCAATGGCGTAGTCCAACTAGCCGAAATTAAAAATGCGCTCTCTTATCGCCCTAAAGTCACAGATCTCCCACTCTTGCGTCTTTAATATCACAACGTCCCTCAATATCCCTTGTACCATTTTATCGCGAGAAAAATCCGTTTTTATTTTTTCCTTCTTCTTCGACAATAAGATAAAAACAATATTCCGGTACTATCGACAATTATTTATTTATTTAACGTGCACGTGGCTACAGCGACTGCGCATCGAAAAATTTTGGCCGCTAACCGAGCCCACAAAGTTATGAATAGTATATTTAGATCTTCTTCCCGCGAATATACGTTGCAAGATTTCGAGCAAACGCGAAAATTGCATGCAAGCTTGTTGTATTTCGACCGTATTGCAACGACGCATTCTTGCGACGGGTCTCTCGAAGGAAAACCAAACGCTCGAAAATATTTGCGATCATCAAGGAAACACGAATGAAAAAAATAAAAAGCAAACAAATAAAATTGCTGAGTCGGATGAAAATAATTCCAAACATTGTCAGCGCGATAGCGCGAACAACGGAATATTCGCTCGAGTGCTGGCGAACTCGAATATACCCACGCGTTGTGTTATTATCGACCTGGTAAGCGGGCGCGCGGGGGGAAAAGGCCACTTGAAACGTTCCGGAGCCCTTTCACGTCACCCACGCGCGTTACATTGCCTCTGCGTTAAATGTTAATACAAATTTCCGCTTGGCAACGCTTCCACACATGATTGATCAATAAATTCTTCGAAACGATCATCGACGTTTTAATTGCCTGTTGCACGTTCACCGCCATTCGAGCGTACGGAAAATTTCAAATGAAAACCCACGAAAAACCGCCAATAGTTCATTGTCGCACGAATAATACTCAAGCAAAGAAAAAATCAAGTTCCTTTGCTCGTATAGAATATTTTAGTAATCAAAATAATTCTTTACACATTCGACGAGGCCACTCCAATCTTCCTCGTCGCTGTTATCGACTGCTCCACCGCCGGCTGCGCGACGGCTGGCCACTTGCACCTCCGAATTTTGCGGCGAATTGTTCATGACGACGATCGACGATCCTCGATCACCCTCGCCGAAAGTTCGAGTCCCCGAAAGATTGTCCTACGCGTTTCAGTCCGGTGCAACGGCGATGCACATGCCGTTCGCGGTCGAGGAACTCGGGCGGTGATCGCGGACCGACGGGTTTACCTCGAGGGGGTTGAATGAAACGCGCGAGTGAAACACCCACCCGCTGATCCGTGGATCCGTCACGCACTCGAAGCCTACATTATTCGTGGCGACGACCGGTGTGCGGAGCGGTGGCGAGCGGCGTACGGAGAGAATGCAGGAGGCGGCGAGTGTGTCTAGACCGTCGAGGGGTGGCCGATAACCCGACACGCAGGCGCGACAATATCGGTCTGCAACCCCCGACGACGACGATGATGAGGAAGACACGGGCGCGCGCGCGCTGAGGGTGGTAAAAGCTGGACGTCGGTGGTGAGTTCGCATCCCCGCGCGAGAGTCCGGCGCACGGATCTTGAGATTTTCATCATCCCCCGGACCGGACCCCGGTCTCGTTGTAACGTCTTTGACGCGAAAAGTTTGCCGCAATGCCTCGCGGCGGTTTGGGGTCATCGTCGATGCACGTCGTGCACTCTGGACGTAGCTTTGATCGCCATCGCAAACGGTGAATGCCCGCGCGATATTCCAAGTATCACGCAGCCGGAGACGAGAATAACGCGCGTCGACGTCGTCGTCGTCGTCGTCGTCGTCGTCGTCGTCGGTAAGCGGCTCCTCGGTCGATGAGCGCCCAATGTCGCTACGCAACCGAAGTTTATTTTTATAACTCCGACGATGCGAACGAAAAACCCGAGAAAGATGAATTCATTCATTCATTCGTTACGCACGCGCGCATACAAAATCGCGGAAGAATATGATGCTCCGAGCGAAATGATATCAAACCTCGTTAGTGAGTGCGTCAGTATTTTTAAATGTCAAGCAGCAGCAGCAGTAGCAGCATCCGCGTAAGAGGTATCATAATCTTTGCGCAAACTTTATGATAACCTTGACGCGATTAAATGCCTATAACGTCTTCGTTGCGGTCTTATCTCATCGCTGCAATGCGCAAAGCGTGTAAAGTTCCACCCGGTATTTTTGTTTTCCTAACGAATCTTCGTCGTGCGATGTCATTTTTTTCCCGGTGAAAGGTGTAATGTTGACCAATGAAATCAAATATTTTCGGGTCTGTAGATTTTTATTTGCTGTTTTTTTGTTGATTCATTGCAATTGTTTTCGTTATTTTTGTCCGTATTTTCGATTAATGTCGATACAGACTCGGACAATTTGCTCGATGTACCGAGAAGATAAGCTCAGAATCCGATGGACCATTTCATCCTCCACCAAAATTGATAATCACATAAATTTATGTAATGATTATGTTATTAATAACAATCATAACGCCAATATAATTATATTAATTAATATGATTATCAATTCCGATGGATAATAAAATAGTAATAGTATAATCATATCATTATTATTATCAATTTAATTATTTGTATAATGTTTCATATTAATTTCATTTTCGACGTTTCATTTCGAAGGGCAACAGGGTCTCGTTGGCAAATTCGCGTTAGGACGTTGTCGAGTGGGTGGCGGACAAGGCGGAGGAATCGGGCAACACGTTTTTCTTTTGGTTTCGCCACTTTTATTCTTCGCCGATCTCGAATCGGGCCGCTCGCAATTGCATTTGATCGCCGTTGGTCGCGAATCAACGTTCGAGGGTATTCTTTTGCACTGAAATATCGGACTGTCTTCGGCGCCTTTGAACAGATAAGGTTTCTCGTTGTGGGGTATCTGAAACTGGGTGACGATTTTTGTGCCGAAGCAGGACATTCTGATGAATACAATGACTTCGCCCACGTGTTGTCCAGTAGCTGTTTTTATTCTGAAACGTTAAATTCAAAACGTTAAATCTGACTTTCCACGAGAAAATTGGGGAAAATAAAGGTTGATCGATCGATTCGCTGACTTGAACGCTTCTTTCATGGATTTGCAGGGATTTCCGTCTTTGAATACGCGACGACTCAGCAAATCATTGACGAGGTTTTTAGTCTCAATGCGATGAGAACCTATCATCATTACATCGGGCAACACACCGGGTGGTAATTTTTTGTAAACCGACATTGTTATGGGAAAAGAGTGAAGAGGTTTTTCCAGAACTATCGTTGGCAGAGCGAACAGACATGACTTGCCCTTCTTGAATACTTGAGAGTCGCCATCGGAGCAATTGCAATTTTCCGACGTGGGTTCTTGATTGATATTTATCGAGGGTAAATTGAGTATCTGTCAATGTAATCACAAAGGTTGGATCGTTGTGCGTCCGATGATGAAGTGGTTCATCAAAACGATTCGATTGTTACCTGAAAAGAAACGCACGTGGTCGCAGGAATCATCTCGTCGTAGACGGCACGAACCGACGGTACGGTCACCCTATCCACGAGAAATTCCGCGAGAAATAATTGCTGCTCGCTTCCCCCCATTCTACACACCCGATTCGACGTACCCGCTGGCTCAAAGTAAACTTTATCAATTCATCACAACGTAATTCATCGCCGAAAGATTTACATGACAGCAAAATTTTGACGTACGATTTGCCAACACGACTACTTCACGTCGTTTGATCGGAGAGAAAAAAAAACCGAGCAATAACGCGTAGGTGTTTATTATAAGCGGGACGACACGAAAAAACACAAAAAAACTTTGGATCATTGCACGCAAACGAGATTTTATTTCTTTTTTTTCTTTTTATTTTTGCCTTTTCCAGGTTTTCCCGGAGTTTTTCCTTTGCTCTCCTCGTCAGTCTGTATTTCACGAGTCTCGTATCTTATCGGGGGCCTTCTCTCCGGGCCCTTTGGCGTTCTCATTTCAACCTGAATATCCGACTTTTCCCCCGCTCCCACGAGGCCCTTTTTACCGATTCTCAGAATGAAAACATCGTGATCCGGATCAACGTCGCAATTGCCCGCGTCGGATTGACCGGCCACGGTCACCGTCGGTGATTTTCTTCGTCCATCGGCATCCTCGACGTCGAGGAGCCCGGAAATCTTGAGAACCACGGCTTTGCCGCAAGGTTCGCTCGGACCGCGACTCGATTGAATGGGCAAACCACGCGATTGAACTTCTTCTCTGAATTCACGAATTTTTCGAAGATCCTCGCTCGATTTCGTCACGCCCGGCAAGCATTCGGGATCCCACGCGGCGGTAAATGGTTTTCCACGTAAAATTGCCTTCATGGCCTGCGTTTCGGTATCGTCTTCAGCTCTTTTCAGGGTTCTCGCCCCATCCTCGATCGTTCGAGATAATCTCGAAGATTTTCCACCTGCGCCTTTGAGCTCGCAAGGCAAACAAGTGTAACTCACAGGTCGGCAAACCGGGCAACCTTCTTCCCCGCCCATATTAACGTTGGAATGTTCACAAAAATCCATCGTTCTGGAATCAATCACGCGACACTCGTAAGCCAACTGTTTTTCACCTTTTTCGAGACTCTTGAAAACATAAGTCGACGATTTTTTTTCGACCGGCGGTGCTTCGATTTCCGTCACGATGGACTGACCGAAACCCGAAATTCTCACGTAAATGTCGACGCTTCCCACGGGTTTGTCCTCGTAGAATAATTCTACACTGCCGTCGAACATCTTTGGCGGAGGATAATTCGTGTGCCAACATTGAAGCATTTCTTTTCGCAATGCCGCGAAATGATCGGTCATGTCGAGCTCGCCCGTTCCAACGACAATGTCGGGTTTTACGTTTTCCGGCATTTTTTTTTCGACCAATAATTTTATCGTGAAATTCATGAATTTGTCGCTAACCAGATGTCGGGCTATGGCGAACATTACCGAACGTCCGGAATTCATGTTTTCGACGTCGTCGGCTATGCCCGACTGGGGCTCGAACATGGTGTCTACGGGGGTGATGGCGATATCGTCGTCATCGTCGAAATCGAGAAATTTGAAGCAAACCCTCGTTGGCACGAAAAACATGCGATTTAACTTGGCGAGTCTCTCACCCGTCACCCGGTAGACGAACAGTTCCAAGAGAAACAGATATTGCTCCTTCGGCTCGTCCTCGGGAGGATCTCGATTACCGAACGTTTCCGTAGGTTCTATCAGTGCCATTATTTTTCGATCGGGCTGAATTTCTAGTTTTTCCAATTTTTCTTTATTTTTGCAATTCTTTTTTTCGAGCTTGGACAAATTCACTTGATGATTTTTAATCGACGGTCCATGAGGGTCAAGCAGAATAGCCGAGAGTTAGCATTTTTATTTTTTGCGCGCTAACCAAAAATTTCTTTTCGTAATTTTGGTGGGTGATTTTGTGACAGAATCGACTGTTTCGACCGCTTACTTCACCGCAATCATCAACATTGCTCTACAATATTTCGTGGAATTATTATTTATTCGGGAAATAAATCGGAAAAAATAATTATCATCGAATCACGAGACACCATAATTGTATCTGTACGGTAAAACCTCGAAATTACGTTTTTCAGTCGTTTTAAAAATTCAACGGAATATATCTAATGATAAAATATTTCACGAGTACAGGTGTACCCAAATGAGGACGAAAAAATAATCAAAATTTATAATTTAATTCAAATTTCAGTTTCCCAAAGCGATGATCGTGGATTTGATAACATCGAACGTCGCCCCGGGTCTTCGTTCGAACGTAGATTTCTTCAACGGCGTCGACAAAAGCGTACCGACCCAAAAATGCTCGGCTAAGCAGGACAAACCGGTCACGAAGAAACCCGGTAAGTACGTCTGGCCCGCTTATCATCGTCCTGAGATACTACGCATCGGTATAAAATATCGCGTCCTCGGCACGTGTAACACACCCGACACCGCGGTCGAAGAAAATTCCGTCGACGACAGATCGAGCCGGATAGAAGGGCATAAAAATATTTCATTCGACAGCGACGATTTTAACGCTACGAATTAATTCAATTTAAGTTGGTTCGGGTATTAGACGATGCGATAGCGCCGATTGCCCAATTGAAACCACGAGTTCTCGATTCGTGGACCCGCGAGAGGAAGAGGACTCGATACGGCGGTCACGAGGCCCGGGGTCGATGCTCGGAATTTACATGCCTTATTGCGTTCTTCTTTCCCATCGTCTATGGGGTATTCGAGGGAAAGGTGGACGATCGCGTGCAACCACAGCCCGGAGAGTCTCGTTGAATTATCGACATCCCCCTTAATTCGACAGGGCGTGGCTCATATTTTCAAATATTTTCCATCGAAATCGAAACGTCTCTAAAAATAGTATTTCATGGAACTTTCTATCATTTAATTCCGACTTAAAAATGGAGGAAGGAAAAGTTAGAGGTGACTTCAAGGTATCGATGCGCCGATAATATTTTTTGGTTAATCGTCGATCGAAATAACGAAGCCTATGATTAATCATTTGTTTACCGTGTTTAATGTATTTATTGGATTCTCGTTCGGCCCGACGAAAAATCCACGTCCCACGAGAGTTTGACAGTCTCGTAAAGGGTCACGCCCTGTGGCAAATTGCCCGGGGTTTGGCCAGCTCGAATTCCTACGACTAACGTCTGGAGTATTAATTATCGGGGGCTTTGGGTCGTACCCGCGTTACGACATACATATGACGAAATTACGGGATCAGCGGCGCCAATAGATTTCTCGGAGGGTAACGACATTGACTATTCGAGACTCATCAATTGTACGATCGAATGTTTGGACAATTCTTTAATTGTTCGATGCGGAGATCACACACGCCCGTACGCGGCTGGTCTCCGAGCGTGGAGAACGTTAATACCGATCGTTGCTCGATGGATTCTTCGTTGCGACGCCGATTCTTCATTTCACGCGGCTGCGATGATTCTCAACGGAACGTTTGTTGCGTCAGCCCTTCACGGGCACCATTTCGATATTGTGGGCCTTCCAATGCGATGATTTTTTATTGTAGGACACCCCAAAATACGCCTTAAAACAGGGATAAGAAATTTCGATACCTAACTTTATTTTCGAGATATCGTTTTTTTTTTTTTGTATAAAAACGAATATTTGAGTTAGAAAAAATCAGGGGGAAAAAAGTAACCTAAAAATCTAGGCTAGGTTATATTAGGTTTTAGATTATTTCTCTAAGTATTTATTTTATCTTTCTCTTTTTTAAACATTTTTTTCATTAGACAAAAAAATTCGATATCTCGAAAAAAAAAGCAAGGTTTCGAAATTTTTAATCTTTGTTTTGAGGTTCATTTTAGGGTATTTTACGAGAAAAGTTTATCAGATTGGGAAGTCCAATATATCGTAATCTATCCCCTTACGATGTTGAAGCGAATGACGCAATGATTGAGATTTTACGGCGTTCGTTCTGGTGCATGGTGAAAGATCGGTAATCTGGGACATGTACCGTTGCATCGCTCGTGTTCGAGCTTCGGAAGGTACTTTGCGTTAGGACTAATCGGTAAGCGACGATCAATCTCGTTGCAAGGTAAACGACCCTGCGTTCACTGCGAAGCCCCGGCGGTCTTTCCCGCCATCACCGAGATATCATCGTAACGCGATCGATCGATCGACACACCGTGCTCCGACTAATCAATTGGTTCTGCATTTTTTGTTTGTTTCTTTTTCGTCTAAAAATATACTCATCGTAATTATCGTTTCGTTGAGTCATCCATCAAGATGGAATATTGAGAAAGCACTTTGTCGGACATCATAAACCTCGCCCCGAGACAATTGTCGGTCAATCGAGAAGCCTCGAGTCCCAAGTGCTTGAAATATTTCGATGTTTTGAAATATTCGACGATCGTTTTTGGAGTAAACGACAAATTAATGACCGTGCTCGTGCGGATATGTATTTACAACGCATATTCCTTTTTCACAACCATCGTAGAACGTCTAACGATCGTTTTAATACCTTTTTCAATTTTCATTCTTAAGAATGTACGCAGTTGAAGCGACAGTAATTATTTAATACAGTCGCTAATGACCAGAGCTGGGCATTCGTTCAATGAAAATGTGTTTGAAATAACTTCGTCACCAAATTAACTTCGATTCTAAGTCTTGTTTAATGACCGTATCTATTTCAAAAATATCCGTCGTCTAAAATATCGATGATTAATGCATTGATGTGAGAATTTATATTCTCCCATGATAATTCATCGTAGTTATCCGACTGAAAAATCATTTCAACTACATTTTCATTGAATAAATGACCATCCCTGGTAATGATCGATCCCTGGTAACGGCCCATCGTTTACCTGACCGGCGCAATGCACATTTCCTTGATCGGTTCGTTTCTAGACAACATTAAATGCATTTGTCTACCGTCACGGGCTATTCAGGATTGTTACATCTCATAAACGACTAGCGTTCGTTGTAATGCGTCGTAAAGCGGATAATCCTATTCACACGAAAATAGATTTTTGTCGACCTGGGTACAAAGCCGATACCGAGAACCGACGTGGATCGCGTGACATAGGATCGTCAAGACGAAGTTTACGATTCTACGTTGTTGCGACTAGCGCAGGCGCCACGTTTCATTTTTGCCCTTCGTTTAGAAATATTTTTCGCCATGCAGCGAATTATTACAATAATACTACTAATAATAAGTTAATTATTGTGATAATTAGTTAATTAATTTAATAGACAATATTATTATTATTATATTATATATTATTATTATTATTATTATTATTATTATTATTATTATTATTATTATTATTATTATTATTATTATTATTATTATTATTATTATTATTATTATTATTATTATTATTATATTATATATTATTATTATTATTATTATATTATATACTATTATTATTATTATTATTATTATTATTATTCAATTAATTAATTTTTGTTCGTATTTCATTCAAATCTCGACCTCTGATAGTCTTTTTTAATTTATTTCGATTACGAAATTCCAAATACAATTTGGTATTTAAATTCAGAAAATTCCAACAAAATATCAGACAACCTAGTATTTGAAAAACCTTCGAATTTTTCAGCAATTAATATTACGCATTCGCGGCTTTCCAAACACACGAAGAAACGTTCATTAGATCGAGACGATAAAAATAAAAGCTACGTTAATGAGAAACGATAACGAGCGGTCTACGGCGTCGTAGATGTACTGAAAACGGAGGTTGAAAGAAGGAAAAAGAGATGGCTCGACTTTTTGAAACCTTATATTCACGAGCTCGACACGTGGTATACGGTCGTGGCCCGAGTCTCTGGGTATCGTATAACAGTAACGTTTTTTAAATATTTTTTCCTCTCACGAAGCCACGTGGACGTCGGTTCTTCTACACTTTTCTCATCCGCCTGTGATAATTTTAACGAGCGACGTTTTTACCCGCTGCTAATTTTAATCGCTGCATCGTTGACGACGGCGAATAATTTACAGGCAAAACCGATATGCAATTAATGTACATCGTTATTTGGAAAACCATTGTCCATACTTAGCTTATCCATACTTTGCTAATGATTGTAGCCGTTAATTTCATACGTCATTGTATTTTTATTAGAAATAATCAGTCGTCCTGGCAGCGTAATCAGCGTAATGCAGAAAAATGGTATGTATTATAAATGCGAAACTCCACCTAGTCACTGAGGATTGTTAAAATTTGTCCAGAAGCTTCAAAATAGGCTCAACATTTTTTTTTTCTCCCCTCAAAATAGAGTTCCGAGTCGTCCCAAATTGAATTCGAACCAGTCATCAGAATAAAAATCATCCCAACATATACATTCCAAATGTTTTTACTCGGCTGAAAAAAAAATTAAAAAATCCAACGAATAATGCTGACAAGAACGCCCTGACTCGGCTCAAATCGGTATCAATCTCCATCGGAAAAATAATTTCACCCCATCGGAAACTATGTCGAATTAAAACCAAAAAAAAAACAAAAAAAACTCATATTCACTTTTTCCCGGACGATATTTGAAACGCGAGCGTCGAGGACCTAGCGTCCCCCGGGCGCGTCGTTTCCAAGCAACACTTCGTCACGATTTCATCATTCGGTCAGCGTGTCTTCGGGTGCATTATACCTGTGGCCCGAAACCCCTCCAACGGCGCCGCCGTCGTGGCGACGCCGAGTGCGCTTGCTTCGCAACGCCTGACGAACGTCGACCCGCCGTGCACGTGTGTACGTTCCGAACGAATATAAAAATCGCGCGCGCTTTATCCTCCAACGATCTCATCCATTTTTCATCAATTTTAAATCGCGCGAACATCAATTCCACAATAAACCGCGAACCGATGAAACAACGATCGTATGAGAATCGAACGCCTAACACACGAGCTGTCGTCATTGACCTGCCTCCAACACCACACCAATTCTAATCCCATTATCAATCTCACCATCGTTCGCATTACCTCCGCCACGATTATGCAAAATAAACTCCAACACGTTGCTCCACTTATCGCGAGCAAAAAAAAAAAAAACATCGAGCTCTCACTGTTTTTCCGCGACTCTCGCAATTTCGAGCCCGACGCGTACGGGTTTTATCGCAATTTACCGGAGATAAGAAAACATCGGGAAGGCCAAAATACAATGGGCAAAAATGCAGCGGCCTTTCGTCGCAGGCAGGAGGAAGTCGCGGAGTCGTCAGGTATGAATCTAAAGCGGGTCGGCGAAGGGGGGAAATGCGGAGAATCTCTCTTCGTCTTTTCGCGGTAACTTCGACGGCGGCGGTGGCGGTCGCGTTGCTCTTCTCATCCATTCCGAAACCACCTCCACCTTCCTCCTCGGCGTGGCGGACGCGTACGCGGGTTTTACGGGGAAGCAGCGGAAACGACGGCGGCGGCGTCGTCGTCGTCGTCGTCGGGAACGTTGGCGGGGCTGCCGCGCCAGGCGCTTAGCTGGGTTCGCGTTGCACCGGACTCTTTCAGTTTGCTTCTTGCCAGCGTGCTCGGCTCGACGTAACGGACACGGAGAGCCCAACTCGGGCCATCCTCACTCGTGTCATCCACAAACTTTGCCTCACGCACAACACGCATTTGCCGGCACGCTGGCCGAAGAACGCGCGACGATTCCTCAATCGTTAAGATTAAAATAAATTTCAAAAAAATAATAAATAAAAAACTTTTTGTATTTTTTAATCGTAAATTATAAGCAAACCGGTTGTTGCATTGCCGTTGGTGGCGAGTTATACGGAATTTCGTGGGTGCATCGACGATTAATTTATCACGCTCACCAGCCCCCGAGAAACGGAGAGGAAAGAGGAGAACGATCGTTGGGTAGTTTTCTCTACTGAAGGTAAGACCTAAGTTCGCGATTATTATTTATTAACGTTTATGAATGATCAACGATTTGTTTTTTTAATTTTCGTTTCGCGATCTTTGAAGAACGATACTCGTCGTACGGTCGTAGCATTGCGGATAAATGAGAATTTTCGTCGTTTGGGAATGAAACAAACGAGCGCTCCGAAAAGGGAATTACACGTTGCATCAGTCTGGAAGGCTCGTGCGTGCGACCACGTGGAGAACGCGCAGCGTCGAGCGCCGAGCTTCTGGCGTGTGAGATCGCGAACGGACGAGCCGCCTTTTTCTCTCTTATTTTTTTTTTTTTTTTTTTTTCGTCGCACCGAGCTGTGCGCGCACTTTCGGTTTTGCTCTCCATGCGGGCAAACCGTTCGCGCGAATGATGTAATACGTAACTGATATTTCCGTGCCACGGGATTCGTTGTCGAATGTCAGAATGGGTTGGAAACGTGCGGGGTTGGTTAGTTTGCCGCGAAATATAGTCGACGAAATTTCGCGGCAAACATTCGTATGGAAATATCGCGGAGGGGTTTTTTTTTTCCGAGTTTGGAAATGACGAATTTGTAACGATGAGGGCTAAAATTGGTGACGAATCGCGGGGGTGTTGAAAGGTGAGGAGGAAGGAATATAACGTGTGACCCTCTGCTATTGAATCGATATTCGCTCGGCCCGGCCTAACGTCGCGGTTTCAACACGCGCGCGGTTTTAATCTTCGTAGTAACGGCCTGGACGGTACTTATCGTCATTGATTATCGATCGATTATTCACCGGCAAGGCCGTTTCGGTTTTTGGTCGGTGGTTCGAATATTCGGCTGATCGTGGGATTAAACTTAACCTCGTTGAAAGAATATGTGTGTATATATATATTTTTGGTGGTTTCTATTTGGGTCATTTTGGGATTTTTCTTGACACCAGGTTTCGCTCGATTTGAAAGTGAAAAAAGAAAAATGTTGAGCCTGATTCGACTTTGCCCGTCTAAGTTTTATTTCGTGCTTTTTGGAGGTGAAGTTCCTCGTTTGAAATACATTTTATCTTTCGGTTATTATATTAGCGGGGTTACTAATAATTTCTGGAAAAGTTCTTAACACGTGGAATTGATGGTTACGAGCCCCATTTTTACCAAAAAAAAATAATGTATGTATGGGTTATTTCTCTGCCACGTTGACACCGTTTCTGCGAGGATTATTATCCAATTTATTCGAATAATTTCGAAATCACTGGAACATCCGAAGAAGCCGGGGCCCCATCTTCCCGCAATTCACACGAAATACCCTGCAATACCTTCTCGAACAACTATAATCAATATGGGGCCCTGGCACTCTCTAATATTCCAGTTATTTCGAAATCATTCCAGTAAATTGGATGATAATCGACCGAGGAACGGTCGATCGTGGCATGATATGGTCCATATATGTATATCGTCTTTCCTGGAACGGGAAAGACTGGACTGGCTGGATATGGTTCATACCCCTTAATTTCACACGCTTATCGATTTCTCCAGGAATAATCCTGGAATCCACGAATAAATCACGCCCCAATTATAACCCCCAGAAAAATTCTCTCTAATTTAAACTAGAAAAATAAAATTACTACTAAAACATTCGTTTTTTTTTTCGGGATCGATCGAGCCCTCGTCGCAATAAAAATTCGACAATGACCCAAATAAAAACCACCCTGCCACACATCTATCATCCAGACGAAAAGAAAAATGAAGATTGATCGATGAATGTCAAAGTCTATCGTTGAGTATATCATCCATGACCTTCCGACGAGCGAAATAACACAAATGATCCCCTTTTTTTCGCGCATGACCTACATTTCGTCGTCGGACTCGGCCGTTCGTACGAAAAAACGAATGAGTCAAGCCCGCGCAGGCAATGCCCGAGTAGCAGGTGTCCCCCGAAGCAGTTTCGGCGCCTCGTTCGTTAGTTGCGTCATTCCCGACTTCCGTACACGCCTCCCTCCCCCTCTTCCCGAAGTTATTAATACAGATAAATAATTCATCGAGCGCGCGAACGGTTTACGCGTCGTTCCGACCATTTCCGACCGTCGTACGATCGACCGTTTCCAGAAGAACAAAAAATTCACAAATATCTTTTACACGACTTGTAAAAATCTTCGTTTTTATTTCACATTCTTGACGTATTCTCGTTTGCTTTGAGAAACCACGCGACCGAGGAATAATAAAAAGGTAATCGACCGTCCGAGGGACAGACTTAACGGTGCCAGCGGGTTTCCGCGAGACTTAACTGACCTATGCACCAACTTTTATATTAGCCTTGTTCTATAATACTCTTTAGATAGCGAATTACCATTCTCGCGCGAGACTGTAGAAGTTGGTTGTCGTCGGGATGTAAAGCGACTGGTTTTATCGTCCGGACGATTTTGGCGATGAGGAGAGCATGAATTTTTGTGGTCATCTCGAGCGATACGTGCGTGTTAATTCGATGCAAAATTGATTGGCTTGATAGTTTTCATCGGTGGGTTGGTATTTTTTTTTTTGGCGGAGATATCGATGCAACACGCATGAAACCTGGCTGAAATAGCGTTGCCCTCGGCATTCTGGCGCCGTTGCATGTATATCCCTTAGTCTGTTGCGTTATTTTCGGCCCCTTTACGCCGTAAGCGTGGGTCACTCGTGCCTGGCGCTTTGAAAAGGACTCTAAAGTGCTCCAAAAAAATCTAGAAAATTCATGGACTTGTCACTTATCCTGGTACAAGGATCAATCATTGTACTGCCGGGAAAATTATTTGTTTAAACGATATAATCGTGTCAACAAATAAAAACGCGAAGAACGCACCGTAGCGGCACGCCACGAGTGGCCCATGGTTCCATCCATAAATTTCCACAGGGAAATGCATGTATAGGTTCGATCGTGCTGTAACGGAAGTAACACGACAAGTCAGAGTGCAACGAGACGGTTTGCGTGACTCGCGCAGGAAGGTTGCGATTGACGAGCCGCCCTACGGAGGGTAGTCACACGAGTTATCGGCGTGCGCCCTGCGAAAGAGTAGCGTACAAACGCTGCTGGGGTCGAGCGAGAGCTCCCCGAGCATACGAGACGGTGGAATGGAAGGTATGATGAGGAATAAATTACATTGAGGGATGGACATTCAGTCAATGGAAATGTGTTTAAAATACTTCTTCAAACAAACAAAAAACTATGATTTATTATCACGAAATAATGGAAGTTTTCACGTTTCCGCTATAATAATAAATAATTTCGATAATTCATTGTTTTACAATTTATTCTAATCATTAATAGCAGTTATAATCAATGACAATTCAGCGATCGAAATATTCCAAATATAAAAAAATCGAATTCAATGAAAATGATGGGCATTCATTTTCGTTTATTTAACCCATTCCTGACGGCATCCCCCCCGGATTTTCGTAGAATTTTTGTAATTACAAGCAAACTCGTTACCGAAGAATGAAATATATATTTAGATAGCCGGTTCGTCCGTTCTTTCGTCCCATGCGTTGCAATCGTCGACGTCTCGTCACCTTTGCGTGCCAGCGTCCCATCATTATATATAAATAACCCGTCCCGGCTCGCAACGTGGGTGGATCCGAACGCGGACGATCGTCCCTGAAGCGAACATCAAGAATCCGTTCACTCGTGAAAAAATATCGAACCACCACGAAACGAAGTGACATTTTAGATCGCAGGAAATCTCGTTGAATCATCCATGGAGGATAGACGCAATGAGACCAGCCTGACGTTATTGAATCTGAGCACTTTTCTGTGGGAAGTACGATAGTTGTTAACGAATGCTAATTCATCAAATTATCAAGTTGTCGATAATTAAACTTTGTCAATGTTTTGGTTATTACCTCAAGCTCTAATGGCTGAGGTTTCCGCCAATTCGGCCATTTTGTTTTTCTTCGGAAAAATTGTAGGCGCAATGACACAACGTCGTTGATACTGTCGGTCCATCTGACACAAAGTGATGTTTCATTCCAGTGACAATCTTTGCAAAACGAATGACTGGAGAACAGGAGACCGAATAAGCTGATCTTCTGTCTCCTGTCTTCGTGCCAGTCTTTCATTTTCCGTTTTCTTCCGACAAAAATCTGATCGCTTTTGCTGACGTACGTCCATATCAATTTGGACTCCTTATGTCTATCCTTCATGAAATCATCTGTCAGCGGATATCCTCTTCCTTCTTTTTCATTTTCTTCTCTCGCTGCTCTCGTGGTCTGCCCCCCCCCTCTGGACATTCCATGCCGACCTCCCCGGTTTCTAATTTTTATCGCACGGAAATGTATCCGGACATGGTTCGCACAGAAGACCATCCGCACCTCGAGCTATACACACGCCAGCTTTACTTTTCTTTCACCGT
The DNA here is from genome assembly GCA_963971145.1 of Sussaba pulchella. Taxonomy (NCBI): domain Eukaryota; kingdom Metazoa; phylum Arthropoda; class Insecta; order Hymenoptera; family Ichneumonidae; genus Sussaba; species Sussaba pulchella. The sequence continues at coordinate 15,007,107 of OZ020167.1, read as the reverse complement.
TGCCGTGAACTCCAAGGGGTTCGGGCTTCGGGGTCACTCGTTATAGATAAGAACGCTCCGTCGCTAACTCGAACAGCGAGCAAATATGTTTACCGATGTGGCAATGGACAAGTCCATTGTACACGTGGAAAAATATACCACGAGATACAGATATACCACGGTCCATCGTAGGTGATAACGTCGCGTATCATTGTTGCTATCGTTGTTCGTCGGGCTGTGCAATGTTAAACACTGATTGAATTGGCGGTTTTTTTTTCGCCCTCGTTACGCGTATCGAACATCGCACGAGTTCTCGACCAAACGTCGTGCTTGAGATTATTTTCGAATAGCTCGAAATATTTTTTGACATCTGTCAGTGGAAAACTGTATTTGATAATTATTATTGTGATTATTATTTCTATTAGAAATCGGTAATTAAAATAATAATAATAATGACAATAATAATAATAACAGTAATAATAATAATAATAATGATAATAATAATAAGTTTATTTATTATTTATTATTTATCATTATTATTATTATTATTATTACAAGCGATATTTCGATTATGTCGAGTTGAATCCTAATCTACTTTTTTCTTTCCTCAAGTTGCAATTGCATCGTTAAATTTCCTCTTCCTCCATTGTTTTTCAATTCATCTCGATTCGTTACGTCACCCGATGACGTTGTTATCAAGACTCAATCCGCTCAATTCCTCGCTACTGCGACGCCGAAATGCGTTATCGCTGGGGTTCCAAAATCCCTTTATGTTGACGGAGGGATTAGAAAGGATGATAAAAAAAATGCGCGCTCCTCCTCCGCGATATTCAACAGCGTTTTGATAATTCATAGATATTTTGAATTTTCGATATCGTGGCGTGCCTGACCCGGACACGGATGTCCCGGTCCGGATCTCGGTAACTCCGGGTTGCTATCGAGCAACCTTGAAGACCGAGATGATATCTCCCGTTATAATTCCCCGGTGGCTCAGTCTCGCTTCAAGTTCTTTTTTTTTTTTTTTTTTTTTTTTGCTATTTCGCTCTATCTCTCTGTCACACACGCGAGGTCCTTCGAAACGTGAACTCGTCAAGCTCGAAATTAAAAGCCCGCGGAGTTCGTGTGTCGCTCGTCTTTCTCGTCAATCAGTCTGCCAATAAACCTACAAATTGTGACTTCCGCAATGACCGTGCGCTCTCATACATGCCTAGAACGTAGAAAAAAAAATAAGTAAAATAAAAATCTACCATTTCCTGCTGAGCAATTTCGTTAGTTCGGCGGAATGTATGTTACGAAGTTCATTCGAGAACGACGTTGGGCAACGCGGGTGGGACGAGAAACCATGCTCGCGCGAGCATGGCCGACGTTTTTACAGCTCTTTATCGGGGCTTCTCAATTATCGACAATGTCGCGTATCTCGCAGGAGGGTGAGCACCAAGTCGATTCGCAACTGTCTTGAGTACTTCGAGGCTGCAAATCGACATGGAAATTGCAATCAAACACGATGAATATTTATTCGAATTAATCAAACGATTATGTCAAAATTTAGACCAGGCAAACGATGTTTTGGTCGCAAAAAAAAAATGAAATGAAAGAGAAAATAGGAGTCTAATTGAATGTCGACTGTATAATAAACGCGGCAGCTTTGCAACGCGGCCTTCTTTAATCGCATCTGTGGATTTATAACGTCTTCCTCTTTGAAAGCGGAATATTTCGATTCCGATTCGAAGCCATATGGTGCCGTGGCCGTCGTTTACGTTTTTCCACGTGGCGTTGCTTCCGGATAACTTCCCACGCATTTTTATGTTATTCCACGTAGACGGTTGTTACGAAAGATAACGAGTTTCGCGTAGCTAACTCGAGCTGGGCGGAATTTACGCAAGCCCGCACGTCGTGTCGTTCGTCAATACGGAATTATGATAATTATGATATCTCGTCGAATCTACGTGACCAAAGTATTTTTTTTTTCTCTTTTTTCCGCTCTTTTCCAAAGATCAATGACGCAAGTGCACAAACTTCGTCCATGATTGTGGACTATCGCTTGTTTGATGTGCTTTTGGTATTGAAATGGAACAACAATATCTTAGCACGTATTTACAGAAACGTGCGCGCGGATGCGATAAGACCGACTATAAATATCGCACCAACTGCGCTCGCATAATATTTCGCATCAGGGTGGTTCTTATTTGCGTCATTTTCGAATTTTTACGGCGACCATGTCACAATCGATTCAACAAAAAATGAGGAAAATGTTGAACATAATTCGAGCTTTCTAGTTTAACTCTTACTACTCGCTGATTCCAAGTGGAATTTTCTCGTTTAAAATACATGCAATTTTTCTATTATATTTCTATTATCTAATTATATTGGCGAGGCTACTAATTACCCCTGGAAAAATCCAATACCATATGGAATTTACTGATATGTACCCTACTTTTACGAGAAAAAAATACATATATGGGCCATCTCATGCCACGCTGGAACCATTCTTCTCACGGTTATCATCTAATTTATCCAAATAATTTTGATATAACTAGCAACCAAAAATTGGAAATTCCCCAAATAAAAAGCTTAAGCTAACCTTTTATTATTTAGACAAATTTATTTAGAAATCAAATTTTTTCGTGCAAATCGAAATAAATCAATTATCTCCACGATCGAGGCGCGTTAAATGTCGATCGTCGGCTGAGTTCGTTGAGAAGTTGGCGACTCGTGGCTCGAACAGGCTCGAATCAACGCGGAACAAAAGCACACGTCGAAGGTATCGAGACATACAACGGATTTACCGCTCGTAAGAACCGTTATTGTCAATGTACGACCCAACGCAATACCAATGTCGCGAATTGTTTTGCTTCGTTCGGATTTCGCGGTTGGGGCCGGCTCTTCGAAAATCTCTCGGCCGAGACGACGATGACAAAAGTGAACGAAAGTGTTTCACGTTCATCATCAGTCGTACCTGTGCGTCGTTGCTCGTCGCTACGACCCCAAAAACTCGATCGCAGCCGCGTACAAGACGAAGAAAACGCAGACGAGACACGAGGAAAACTATTCTCGTAGGCCCCGAGCGACGGGTAATAGAGATTAGGGAATGCCGAATTCGAATGAGAGGAGTCAGTTAGCGGTACTGTAAGTACGATTTTGGCTCTCGAACGCGCTACGGTTTCGGGGACACGAAATACACGGATACGTTTTTTTTTTCTTACGTTTTTCTTTTTACTGTACTTGGAGAAAGATACCAAAAGGGGAATCCAGCGGATCTGCATAGACGCTGTAGTTCGTTCCGAACCTGTGTAGAACTGGTTAGCTTTTCTGCTTCTATTTTTTGAAAAATTAATTTCTTTTCAAGTTTAAATTGTTTTTTTTTTTCATTGACATTTTTTTTTCCCTGAAAAAATTTTTTTTAATGTTATTTCAAAATAATTTATTTCTATTTAACTTCAATTTCAAATTTTATGTATTTTTTTACTTTTAAACATTTTTTATTTTATTTTTGAGAGAAAAATTTATTTGAAATTTTTTTTTAATCGTCCTTTTAAACTATGACAGAAAAATCGATGTATAGAGTAGCGCGAAGAAATCGCAGAGTCATCGGGTATAGATTCTGCAAATCGTGAAACGTGCATCGGTCAGCAAATACCACGAACTCCATTGGCGATTGAAAATTCGAGAAAAAAATCGTCTCAGTACAATTATTACAGATCCTTCATTGATTCTTTTATCGTTAGAATTTCGCGAAACGTTCGACGAGTGCGATATCTTGCGTGTCGAGGTCACGCGCGTACAATCACGGAAGACGAGAGAATTGACGATTGAATAAATATCGGCGAGAAACTTCGTTTACGTCGTTATTGTATTGTAATTGGCCGGTCAGCGAAGCTTCGTAGTTAGAACGCCTGCGTCGTCGCGACGATAATTCTCCGTACATTGTTCTCCGAAGATTATTCGCGGTTTATAATCGGTCAATTTATTTTCAAACGTTGGTTTTTTACTCGACATAGCGGCAACGACGAGATTTTTCGAGCAATCGACTTATAACGTCTTACGGAACAATCTTTCAATCGTAAATTGGAATTCAATTTTATTTGCTCCGACGAAAATAAATTAATCACTACATAAAAATAAAATTTAAATATAAATGAATAAATTGAAAAAAAATAAAAAAAATTTAATCAAACTCGAAATCGGTAAGTTTTATCAACGCAAATACCGATCTGGAATGTTTGTCCCCACGCAGAGCAACAATCGCATTACATCCGTGCCATTTAATGTGCTCGCGATAAAACGTGACGTTTTTGTCATCAAAAACTTGTGACATATGTAATAACAACCTCGATGGTGGTCAAAGTCTGACCGTCACTTCTGCCGTTTTCATCATTCTTATTTGTTATTCTTCAAATTCGTAATTATTTTTGGTTTCTTGTTCATTTAATTTTTTATTCCACACTCAGACCGTTTTATAAGCAACAGTGACGTTGATTTTGCAATGTTTGTTGCACTGTCAATCGCGTTACACATTTCGTTATGTCGTTACGGCGTTAAACTTCGCACTTCGATCAAACAAAGATCAGAAAAGATTGAACTCACGTCGGACGTCTGGGCGATGATAACGTAAGCGCGTGCGACAAATCGCGTAGCACCGGTAGTGCGTGCACGGCTCGACGTCGCGTCGTGTATGCACCAGCGTCGCTTGGACGCAGTGATTTTTGCAAAAACCGATTAGATATCCGTTGACCATTAGCTCCAAGCTGTTAGCTATTAGCTACAAACCTTCTTCGCAATATACCTATCAGCCATTATCTTTGATTCGTCATAAATAATACTCTTCATTCTGTTTACAGGATTACCTTGGGGTTTTTTTAATCAACAGCGTTGAAACAACAATCCAAGCAAAATGGTAAGCTCGATGGTCGATCGATAACTTATTTTTATAATAATAATGATAGTATTATAACATAATAATACACAATTTTACTACGCTTATATTATACATATATATCTATATACAATATATTGGGTAAATATAAAATCAATACATGACAGTTATTAGTTATATTGAGTATATTAATAATAATTTATTATTATTAATTAATATAATAACTATATAATCATATTATAAATAATAATGATAATATTATTATATAATAATAAATAATAATAATATTATTTATTATTATATAATAATAATAATAATAATTTTTTACATATTTTAATATCACATTTCTTTCTTTCAGATTAAGTCGAATAATAAGGGTCAAACGGAGATGGACACCTTCTTGCCGAGGGATGATTCCAATATGAAAGATGGCGCGTTAGCAGCCAAGTAAGCGATAAACTTTGAACTACTTTTTCCATTTTTTATTTAATTTAAATTTTGAAAAATCGACGCTCCGCTTTTGGAATTTGCCGCGAACGCAGGACGCGTTTTATTGATGGTTGATGAATTATCCGCGATCCGTTTCCCATCGTATAATGCCGTGCTGACGAGACAATAAAATTTCCGTCGTAATTGATTGATTTCGTCGATATCCATGACGAACAAACGTGAGGCTTCGTTGAGAAAATGTCGGACCTACGGTTTTGTACGCCGCTCGCAAATTCTCCTGAAAGTGCGACTCGTCATTAGCGTGGCACAGTGTAATTCAATCGTTCGCAACTGCAACCGCAAAACATACACGAGCAAGCGTATTTTTTTTTTTTTTTTTTTTTTTTTTGTGGTAAATAGATAAGGAAATGCGACAAACGCACATCCATGTCGTCCCGTGATACCATAATACGCAGTCAAAGAGCCTGAAAAGCCTACGCAGTAATTTCTTCCGTAGGTGCGCGTTAATGAAGAAAAAAAATTATTGCACAAATGTAGTACAAGGATGCGCACGATATTGCCACGGCAATTAAATTGCCTCTGTATTCGTCATTACCGCTGCGCAAGTTCGTTCATTGCGCAATAATTACATGCACGGTTGTTAATTGAGAGCATTCGACGTTCCATGTCGCGGCGAAACGATTCGTACGCCGAATAAGGATTAATCAACGATTAAATAATTCAGATCGATCGTTGTCGCATCAGTCGCAGATCCATTTATGCAAAAGAGTCACGAAGCCCGTCCGATATTAATTCGTTATTAGATTGTTCAATGAATTCCCGCCGTTTGTGTATTTTTTTTTTCACAGAATTTGTTACCGCAGTAATTTCAAAAACAATGTTCTCCCTTCATTGCAGATACATCGTGCAAGTCACACCTCGCGATCCCGAAGCGCCTCAGATCGATAGAAAAAGTTTCGATCCGTTTGTCGAACGAAAAGTCGACAATCCCACGACGTAAGTTTCCAAACGAATAACGCAGTTTGCAAATAAATTGTCGATAACGACGTACGCGACGATCACGATTATCGACAAATGTTTAACGCAAATTTACATCGTCTTTCAGTGATTGCGACACTCTGACGCATTTGTTGAAGGCATCTCTGGGTACCGGAATTCTCGCCATGCCAAAGGCTTTCAGCAGCGCTGGTTCCTTACTCGGTATCGTCGCCACTCTGCTCGTCGCTTTCGTTTGCACACATTGCGCATACGTTCTCGTAAGTATTTCTTCCATCCGCCTCTCCGCGTTGCATTAGCATGATAAACAAGTTCACGGATAACCCGACGATAATTCAACGTCGATGACGACGAAAAAAACGCCCGTAAACCCTCGTATAATTCAACGATTATCGTTATCAGGTCAAATGCGCTCACGTTATGTACTACAAGACGAAAAAAACCGAGATGGGTTTCGCCGACGTTGCGGAAGCTGCTTTCAAAACTGGTCCCAAAGGCTTAAGATTTTTTTCCCGACCTTCGAGGTAATAATAATATTAATAATCTCTTAAATTTCAATGCTGCTAATCGAATCGATCGCAATTTTGATTTTTCATGTGAACGTTTTGAAACGGTTTTAACAATATTAAAATTAATTCGCAGACACATCATTCAGATAAGTCTTTTCGTGACTTACTTCGGTACCTGCAGCGTATACGCCGTTATTGTCGCGGCTAATCTTCGTCAAATCGTCGAACATTACATGCCGGGGGTTGAGATAAACGAAAGAGTGGCGATCGCTTGTCTACTTTTACCTCTCATACTTTTGAGTTGGATACCGGATTTGAAGTATCTCGCGCCTGTTTCGATGATCGCCAATGTTTTCATGGCCACCGGTTTGGGCATAACTTTTTATTATCTAGTCACCGGTCTTCCACCTGTGAACACGGTTCCTCTCGTTGGACCGATCTCGAAGTTTCCGGAATTCTTCAGCATAACGGTTTTCGCCATGGAAGCCATAGGTAAATGAAAATTCGTCGTCAATACGTCGCGACGAGGCATTTTTTTTCGATCGTCAAACTTTGTGGACGTTTTTTTAAATACGTTTTTGTTTTTTTTTAAATTTTGTAATTTTTTATTTTAATTTTGTTTTGCCGCAGGTGTCGTCATGCCATTGGAGAACAACATGAAGACCCCGCGACATTTCGTGGGAATCTGCGGTGTTTTGAACAAGGGAATGTCCGGTGTGACTCTCATCTACATTCTTCTTGGTTTTTTGGGCTACGTGCGGTACGGAGATGCGGTGGAAGCCAGCATCACCCTTAATTTACCGGTCCATGAAATGTGAGTAATCGAAACTTCGAATAATTCCCCGTCTTTTGTCCTGCGGGCAGTCGAGAGTTGATTGGAATTATTGAGGATGGAAATTAATTTTTACGTAAAAATTTAATCGTTGTTCGTTCGCAGACCCGCTCAAATCGTCAAGATCCTGATTGCTCTCGCTGTTTTCTGCACGTTTGGACTTCAATTCTACGTTTGTCTCGATATCGCGTGGACCGGAACGAAGCATCGGTTCCAGAAGAGACCTCTTCTCGCCAATTATATCCTGCGTACCGCTATGGTCACGGGCACAGGTGAGCAATTATATATTCTCGTTTATCGGCGTTTCGAAATAATTTTCGCTGTTTTTTTTTTTTTTTATTTGATTAATTTAAAAAAAAATTCAATTTAATTTTAACTCTTAAATTAAATTTTATTTAATTTTAACTCTTAAATTAAAGTTTATTTAATTTTAACTCTTAAATTAAATTGAATTTAATTTTAACTCTTAAATTAAATTTTATTTAATTTTAACTCTTAAATTAAATTTTATTTAATTTTAACTCTGAAATTAAATTGAATGAAACTTTATCCCTTAAATTAAATTAAATTTTAACATTTAAATTGAATGAAATTTGAGATTCAAAAATTAAACCATTCGCCATTCGTGTTTCTACAGTTCTTTTGGCCGTTGCCGTACCGCAAATCGCACCGTTCATCGGCCTCATCGGCGCCTTCTGTTTCTCCATTCTGGGTCTCCTCATTCCCGTTTTCATCGAGACCGTGACGTATTGGGACGTCGGATTCGGTCCGGGCAACTGGGTGGCCATAAAAAACGTCATAATCAGCATAATCGGCATTCTGGCTCTCGGATTCGGAACTCGCAGCGCGCTTCTCGAAATCGCCCAGGAATGGTTCCCGTAGAAACAAGTGGCAGCAAATGCCACGATCTTAGCGAACACCCTCACGAAAGTTGTGGAAACCGGTCTGGACATGTTGAATTCCACACCAACGCCTTGAAGATGAAAGAAAAAACAACCAAACAAACAATGATTCGCGTCGTTTGTACAAAGTTCCTCCGATTAGTCGTCATAATTGACGCGTTATGATGGAAAATTTAGATTTATCGAAATATCATCAGAAACAAAAACAAAAAAAAAAAAGACGAAATCGACAGGGCTGCGCGGGATTTTATCATCCCAAAGCGTATAACGAAACGCTCTGAGCATTTATGAGCACACATTGCTTACTTTTGTTACGTACATGTTTTTACACAACAAACAAAACGAAACACTTACACGAAACACGAAGAGGTTTCATCGCCAGTCATTTCGACTCATAGAAACACTATTTTTACAATTACACGAAAACTTCATTGTCTTCGGACTCGCCGAAACAGGCGCGAAATTTTTATCATGTTAGAACGATTGATTTTTTTACTGTCAAATTTATCAGCACAATTATCACGATAAGATTCGCCTATAGCGATCCTACGTTATGCAGGAAAGAAAAAAAACATGTTTTATGCGCATCATGAAAAATGTTCTTAATTTTAATCTTCGACGAAACGTTGCCATCGCCAACGATATCCCAAATTCGTCGGGATATCCCGAAGGCGACAAATACTCGTACAAATTTAAACGGGAGAGGAAAAGAAAGATGTGGAATCGTCGTGCAACGAAGCAACTGTAGCAAAATCGATGCAGCGAATGGAAGTGATCGACAATTCTCCAAACGCGAGGAACGAATTGCCATTACTTTCCCATGCGCAAGGAAATAGCGTCTTTCACATTTGTAAATATCAATTTTTCTACATTGTTTTTTTTTTTTTTTTTCCGTTTTGTTTTGTTTACTTAGAAGAATGAAAATCTCAACTGTCTCGTCGTTGTTAATTATGATAAGGAAATGTGAGTTGTATAGGGAAAAACGAAAACAGAATGGCTATGAGACCTTTGGATGGAAAGATTAACGTTAGTTAGTTACTCTATGGCCGATCGAGTATTTTTCGATAACGAGATTCTATGGAACGCCATTGAAAAATTTTCCTTTGCGGATTGTGGAATTGCTGATAGAAAGTAGATTACAGCGAGGATAGATAGGGCAATTTATCAGTATTTGGAAAGAAATATTTCAGCAAAATTTGTTACGTTCTCATAATTGATAACAAGGAATTGGCAAATCGGGCCTCTAGTTATGTAGTAGACGAATGTATTTTTCAATCGCGTTGCCAATTGGGTAACGTCGATGGGGCGATGAAAGTAAACATTGAAAGTACTAGAGAATAATTTTATATATTCATGGTAAATCGATTATTCATTGAAAAGCAATTTATTAAAGTATCTTAAAACAAAGAAGAAAAAAATGTACAGTATATCGGATAACAGATTTTTAGAGTGTTTTATCCTTCGCCCTTCTTCACCATGGCACCAATTTTGCTTCGAATAAAGACAATCGAATATAATTTTGTCGATGACTGATTCATTCCTGTGGCGAAGCTTGAGCGGCCGATAATCAAATCTGGATGGAGAACTTATTTTTCCAGCGGAGCATAATTGAGTAATTTTTCAATGAGATCCACGTGACCGAGGAGCATTCTCCGGCAGCAGTATCTCTTGAGTCCCAATGAATCCAGAGCATCTCTGTTAGACAAATGAACGCATTATTAAGTTAGGTATTGTTTAATCCATAGTCAGTAATGATGGATCGTTCGCGCCTTGCCGCGATGGGGCGTTCTGCAAGTTTTTATTTGTTTACACGACTAAACTAGCTTCTTACGGCAATTGTCCATGTGGAATTTGGATATAAGACGATGACCCACCGTACAAAAACAGAAAACATATACAAAGATACGCAAAAACAGGAGACGCGGATTCTAGTCGCCGGAAACACAACTTTCCATACAAACCATTACCCCTCATTTCACACACGAGTTGATTTTTGGAAAATTCTTTCTCGGTGCACCTCTACACCGTCCAAGGAGCAAATCTTCCAACTTCAATAATTCTATCTTTAGTTTTTTAAGTTGTGCGTTGTCTTTCAGTCAGTCAGTTATAGAACAGATTTACATAGATCGATAGATTGTTTAAACAAATGAATATTGCATCAATACAATGGTTGATCTTTACCAAAGGATTATTTATAAGGTTCTATAAATTTTATAGCCTTCTTCAAAGCACTTTACAGTACTTTTTGACGTGCCAAGCACGAACGACCCATTTTACAGATAAAGTGCCGAAAACAACACAAACGTTTGAAATACAACCGGCTAGGTTATGTTCCGTGAAGAATGAACAAATACATTACCCTTCCGTGTACTCCGCTTGCAACAGACCCAGATACGCCTCCCATTTATTACCGATTACTTTTCCGCAAGTAAAACAACGCACGGGAATAATCATCCTCTCTGTACTGTCAATGAATTGCGCTCAAAAAATCTAGAAACTTCTTTTACTCTCGGAGCCTCGAGAAAACGTGTTGTTTACGTTGGCAGTAACCACGAAATGACAACCGGCAACCCATCCCCCCTATTTACAGTATAAACCTATAAACGACGACCGGAAAATGGAGATGTGCGGCCAGGCTGCGCACAGAACACATTTTCCGCCTAACGCCAATTCTATTTTCCACTTCTTTCCCTTTGCAAGAAATTTCCTTCAATCCAATTCTTTCATCACGAAGAACTCATCGATAAATCAAATAAACAACAATTTCTATACCTCCCGAAACACCGATACGTTTTCTCCTTGCGCAATAAAAATCGGTTACAAATCAATCAAAATTGCGCTCTCGTAAGCGATTTCCGGGCCCTGCCGGAAACGCAAAGATCAGAGCCTCCTGGTGGACCATTTCGTCGGCAATGCTACTTCCGAATTGAAATGACAACTGCGCCAAAGACTCGCAAACACTGTTCCGACCAATCCGCAACGAGTTCCCATACACAACGTCGATCGCATACCCCTCGCGGCATCTTCCTCGGTTGTTGGTGGAGGAGAAAACGAACGCAAAAAAAGGATAAATGCACAGCACAGCTGGTGCGCGAAGTTCGGGCCGCTGTGAAATCAAACTGGTGGGGGTTGCACTTCGCGATCGAACGAGTACTCGAAGAACGAGTGCGAGAAAGACGGAAAAACTGAGGGTCGAGGGACCGAAGCAGACCAAAGCTGACGAGCAGAACCACCATAAACACACACACACAAGACGATTGGTTGTACTCTCTTCTTTGTCCTGCGTCAGGAGATCGAACGAACATCCGAACGAAAAAACTCATATCGGTCAGCAACATCTTGTTTATATTATATTTTTGCGATATTTGAAAAAAAAAAAAAATTGGCGCCTCGATTTGCAAATTTACGTTACATTGCTCGCGTTTTCGATCGGTCACTCTTTCTCGCTCTTATTCCCACGTCGACGAGCCGACGATCAGAAGTGAAAGCGGAATTTTCGCGCCTCTGCCAATCGACGCTACGTCACTGACAGCCCGGATGGGTTATGTTTCGTACGCGCGTACCCTATGTCGCAGTCGGTGAAGTTTTCTTCGACGAATTGTTATTTACGATCTTCGTTGGAGTTTCACGGGGTTTTGGGAATTAACGAGCGTTCGGCGGTCCAGGGGAGAGAGAAGTTTATCGTCAAGGTTATGGCCCTCAATTTCTTTGGGGAATTGTCAAAATCAGCTGCCATTTGTCGTCGCGTATGAGATAGCCTATATTCTTCGTTGTTCCATTTTTCGTGTTTTTTTTTTTGTTTTTTCTGAGATCTGAGAGTCACCGAATCGTATTGAAGGTCGTCCTTGGCCCGCCAACGGTTCGTTGTCCTGTTCGAAGGCTACACGGCTTTTTGGTGTATATTTTCGCGCGTCTTTTGTCCGGCGATGGTTTTTAATGTTGGGCTTGTGATTATGGAGATTGAGAGGATGGGAGATGAGTTCTTGTAAACATTTTCTTGTATTTCTACTTTGGATCGTCGAATGACATTTTTGCGTGTTCGGAAAATGGTTTTGACAATCCGAGATATCGACAAAATAACAGTTCACGTCGGTATCGAAGAATATTCCATATCGGCTATAGAATTTGATTACATTTGTGCGTGATCTTAGTCACGCTCATTACTCGCAAGACACTTTGGAAATCGATAGTTTTGATTGCATAATCTAGTTGTTTTCCAATGTCTAGAGTCCAAATTTGAAGTTCGGGAAGTAACGCAGGTGCGCATCGTTTCTGACGGAGAGATTTTTTCAGCCAGCAGTGACGACCTGCCGCAAACGGTTCTGAGAATTTATGTACGTTGGAGGCTTCCGAGTCTTGTGAAATTCCGTGGAAAAACGGTTGAGTCCTTCCGAGACGAGGGGATATATCGCACACAAGCGTCCGGTCGGCGCGGAGCCGCAAAGTTTGAGCACGAGGGGCGCCAGAGCCGTAAATGCCGAAGCCTAGGATAAAATGGATCCATCAATGTTCGTTCCGTACAGCCCACAAACGAACGTAGTTCCGTTAGAATCCAAACTCGCGACTTACATGGTAAGTCGACTATCGCTAGACAAACTTCGTTGATTTTATATTCGGTCGCTGAACAACGATGTGCAAACAAAAAACTTTTATGGATGGTCGTGCAGAATCGTCAGAGCCCTGCGACAACGTTAAACACGAACACAGTGACGAAACATCTGTCCAACCTCTCTCTGGAAGCTCAGAAGAAAGCCACCAGCAGTCCTGAATTCGTACCGGGACGCGGTCTCACCGGAAGCAACAGCAGTTCGCCAAATCTTTTCAGCAATTCCTATCATTCCCAGGAGAATGTCGGTGGCACGACTTACTTCTACGTGGGCAACGCGGCTACCGAACCGGTGGCGAGTGAAGAAATCCCCGATCCTGTGAGTCTTGAGCATTTATTTCATGTTTCTTGTTGTTAAATTTTCATGGTTTTTGTAAAGCGTCTTAACATAATTTCATTAAATTACACTATATAATCGATTCATCGATATTCAGATCGGGAATGTAGGAGGCGGTCAGGTGAATTATGTCTATCCGGGCACACCAGCTCATCTTCAGGTCGTAAAACCGGTGAAACCCACAACGTCCAACAGTTCATCAGCACCGACGACTCCTCCGTCACAAGCAAATCCAAGTTTCTTCGTGAACGCTGGACTTCGCATGGACATACTTCACAAGAACTCGCTGTCTATGACCCAACCCGATCCAACCCAATTTCCGGATTTACCCGCCGAGGTCGACTCCTATCACGAGTTGTGCCCTCTCGAACCTATTCACAAACCCGCTTCCACGGTTCTCGGATATCAAACCTCAACGTACAAAGCCACGAGTCTCAAAAATGGACAGCGTTACTGTCTGCGTCGAGTTCACGGTAAATTTCCACGAGGTTTTCGCCCTCTACGACGTTTTATAACAAGTTTCTGACTCGTTCGACGATAATTCGACTACCTGTTTCTCATCGAAGATTTTAGACTGGGCAACACCAAATGCATGGTTCTGGTGGATATGTGGAAACGACTTTCGCACACTAATTTGGTCCAATTGTTGGAAGTCTTCACGACCAAAGCCTTTGGCGATCATTGTTCGTACATTCGCTGAGTATCTTTTTCACGTGAAATTTATTTTTCGAAATTTCTAGTCGTAATCACTGAACCGAACTTCATAATTCCAGCCATGGTATTCGTTTACGATTATCATCCGGGCTCCGAGACTTTGTTGAACAAGCACTTCTCCGCTTCCGAGCTCAACGGCTATGCGGATCCGTTTTGTTCGGATCCCAATGCACCGAGGCCCTACAGCCACACGAAAAATACGATTCTCCGGCAGCAGCAGAGCAACATGCTGCCGGAAAACGTCATCTGGAGCTACATCATACAACTGACAGCTGCGTTACGAGTCATTCACGCTGGTGGTTTGTACTTGACAATTTTTTTCTGATTTGTTTTCATTTAACTGAAAAAATTAACCGTAGGAATTTTTAATGTCTTAGTGGTTGGATCGTCGGGAAAAACGTTAGCCCAAAATGGGTGAGACGTGATTTTACAAGTCTGGATCATGTCGTACATGTTTAGCCTTACAAATAGCTGAACTAATGATAAATTAACACTTGGAACTGTTAATTTAACAATTTTAATAATTTTACTTCAATCAATTACTTTAATTACTCATTACTTATAATTAATTTCTCGACGATTACTCAGTCGATTAATTTGAAACTAAGCATGATCCATCTGTCGATCCTAAATTTTGATGATATAATTTTTTTCAGAATTTACGACGATTCAGTTCCATTTGTTTTGCAACCATTGACGTCTGCAGAAGCTGTTTCCCCATAAGCGACCGTGTTAAATTCATAAATTCCCAACTACTAAATTATGCAGTGAAAAATTTCGAAATGATCGATGTTTTATCATTTTATCAACTGTCATTCCTCAAATTATCAAGAATTTCGGCGATTTTTTATCCACCCAGTAAGACGAATTCTCGTATTTATTTATTGATAATTAATCGTAAAAAAAAAATATACAGGTGTGGCATACAGATGTCTCGATCCAACCAAAGTTTTGCTCACTTCGCGATCTCGATTGCGTTTGAGTTGCGCCGCTGTTCCGGACGTCGTGACTTTCGACGGTAACGCGGATAATCCCGTGTCGCTCATACTCCACTATCAACAGGAAGATCTCATAGCACTGGGAAAACTCGTACTCGCATTGGCGTGTCGTAACCTTCTTGCCGTCCATCGCGACAACATACAAGCCTCTCTCGAACTCGTCGCACGTTCCTACTCCACCGATCTCCGAAATTTCATTCTGTTCGTATACTCTCTTCTGCCAATTGTCAATCGATTATTCAATCGGTCCGATGAATATTCGACGAATATTTCAAAAATACCATCTTCATGGTTTTGTTTTTTATTTTTTAAATATCTTTAAATTAAATCATTATTATTTTTTTTTGAACTTTTCAAATTAATTAAAAATTAAATAAATAATTTGAATCAATCACGTTGCTATGATTTTTGTAAAATTTTTGGGCAGATACTTGCTTTCCGATCAGGCGAGAAAAAGCGTGACGGATCTGATGCCGATGATCGGAGCGCGTTTTTACACGCAGTTGGACGCGGTTCAACTTCGATCCGACGTGTTGGAAAACGAATTGGCCAAGGAACTCGAGAACGGAAGACTGTTCAGGTTACTCGTTAAACTGGCCACGGTTAACGAAAGGCCCGAACTTAATATGGAACTAACGTGGGCCGAGACCGGCGATCGTTACATGCTCAAATTATTTAGGGACTACGTTTTTCATCAGGTTAACGCCGATGGTAGGCCTTGGTTGGACATGGCTCACGTTGTATCCTGTCTTAACAAGCTCGATTGTGGCTCACCGGACAAGGTAATCAATTTTTGTTCCGACATTCTGATCCATCGTGAAATAAAATCTCTATTCGTGGTGAACAATTGTTATTTGGGTTTTTTCTCTGTAAAATATTTTCAATTATTTTTTCGTTGACATTCGAATCTATCGCAAAATAAAATTTTGTATTTTTGGTTAACGATTATTGTTTTATACTCTGCGAAGAATTGAAAAAGCAGGGTATTTTTTCTAATTTTTGGGGGGATTTTTCGAAGACTGTCTGTTTGAGTCCAGGAACAATTTGAAACAAAAACGGGAAATTCATTTGCGATTTTTTTTTCGAGCGCGTTATAAGTGATGCGCAAAAAATCCTAGAAGATTCAAAAACTAGACATCTCCAGCTTCAAAATGCGTTTTTATTTAACCCAATGCGACAATTTTTCTCAAAGTTACAGCCGTTCTAAAATCACCCAAAAAATTAAAAAAATGTTCTTAATTTTTTTGATATGAATAATTTTTTCTTTCATCAATCGACCGAACGTATAATTAATTTCTCTTTCAAAAATTACCCAAAAAATTGGAAAAATATTCTACTTCGTTAATTTTTCGAATGAGAGACCATAAAACCAATTTATTTTCCTTTCATCAATCGACCGAAAGTACCATCTCGATTTCCTTTCTGCTCGTCAGATTTGCCTGATGTCCCGCGACGAACAAAGCGTCCTGGTCGTCAGCTACGCCGAGTTGAAGCAGTGTCTCGAAACTTCGTTCACCGAGCTTGTGCAATCGGCAAAGGACGCGGTCTAAAAAAATTCCGAAATCGCAATACCGGTCTAATCGGAATTTAAAAAAAAAAAAAAAAAAACGAAACAAACAAAAACCACGAAAGTGATACGAACATTTCGCGGTACTGTCATTCACAAATATCCGTCGAAATCGACTGGTCGGAGAAAGCTCATTTCTCGCTAAAGACTCGACACGTCCCGAAGAACCGGAAAAAATCCGCTCGGGTTCGAGCAGCAGCCAGCGAGAAGCGTGAGAAAAAAAATTGGTAAGAGATTTTCAGTGAGTCGAGGAGCCACGATTCGAGTTGAAAAGCGTCGTACGGCAGCTACAATTCGATTGTAATATAATAATAATAATAATAATTATAATATTAGTTGTAACGATAACTATAACAATAAGATACGTACGCGTACGAATCATGTGATTGTGTAAATCGAAGAGCATTTCCGTTCGTTTCGCACGAATCAACGGATGCGCTCGAAGTAACGTAAAGATAAATCGCCATTGACGATGAGAGGCATAATGACGTAAAAAAAAAAAAGAAAAAATACAAAGAAAAAAAGAAAAACAAACCAGAAATCTTGTACACAACTTAAAATTATCGCGAGCATGATTAACGTGTGCGATGATTGATGATTTACCTAAACACAAGTCGGTGTATAGGATAGAGCTCTTAGGTTTTAGGATACGTACAACTCGTAAGCATTCATTTTTTGAAATAAATGTTTATTTTTGAAATCAATGTCAAACAATTCGTCGCATCATTGATCGAACGAAGCAAGAAAATCTTCGTCTCGTATCGATCGTTATTCTCTGAAACCCGTCCGTTTTCGTCGTCCGTTTATCCTCGGACTTTTGTCAGGGAAAAAAAAATTACCACGCACCGAATTACACATCGGAGGATTTTTATTCGTCACTTATAATTCATGTGCAGAGTTTACAGTGCGAGCCGATCTCAAATATTTCGGTATTTCGGAAAAAATTCATGGTTTCATTCGTCACGCTGACGTTGACGAATTTTCGAAACTTCATCACTCTGCGATATTGATCGTGTTTAAAAATAAACGCGTAGGGTTTTACCGTGATAACGACACCGTGTGTCTGTTGAAATAGAAAAAATATAATATGTTGGATGTTCGAGAAAAATTCGACATCTCGAATCGACAAATCGGGGACTAGATGGACTAATTACACATTTTTTATCGAGTACATAAACCCCGAGAGAACGTGGAATATTTTGTTTGTTCGTTTTCGTTTTTCGTTTTTCTGCGGACATCGAGGTAAAAACGTTCGCAGTATGCAATAATAATTATTATTATAACGATTATAATAACACAAGAAATGATTTGTAGTATTCGCAATTAAAATTAGAGGAATAAGAATCCGACGTACGATGGCACAAATTCATTCGTCGACGTAACGAAACGGAAAACGATCGAACGTGGATAAACTTTCACACGGAATTATCGCTATCAAGACATATCGTTTGCAATAAACTACGGAATATCAAGATTATTTCATCAAATTAATGTACACAATATTAATTATATCATAATCAGTATTTTTGTAATCGTAACCGTTGAATAATTTGCGCTTTGACGACGAAGGTTTGTTCGTCTTTGTTACAGCACTAATCAATTTTCTAAGAAATTACGATCTGGACATTTTTATCAATTTTTCATATCGAAGCGGTCGATCGAAAAAAAAAAAAAAAAAAAAAAAAAAAAAAAAAAAAAAAGAACGGAATCGAAAATAATATCGATATTTATCTTTGAAACATTCGTAAATGCAAAATATGCATTGCGCAGGACTTCCAGGTTTTTTTTAAAGCTGAGATTCGGGCATGCTTCGATATCTTTTTGCCATTCAACATCAATGATTCTGAGAATTGAAGACTTAATAACGTACGAAAATATTTTATCAAACCTACGATGGGTAATCGGGGAAAAAAATAAAATATAATAGTTGTCTGGTTTACGGAAAACACGTGGGAAGAACATTTACAATCTGAAAACGTGGATCGTGGAAGTGTCGTTATTAAACTTCTCAAATAGAATCCTCCGCTTCTGTTGGTCAGCGATTATTTACGCTGCGTGGACGGACTGAAGAAAAAAAGGGAGAAAAACAACGAAGGATGTAATTCGTGGTTCTATTTTCGTCGCGTCGTCGATTATTAATTACTTATTGAATCGGAAGATGACGTACCTTCGAGATATCAACGCCCGTCAGTGTCTTGACGAGTTCGGGAACGCGCGTTACGATGCTCAATACTTCCTCGGTCAATTTTTCCGCGCCTATGGCACCGTTACCACTCGAAACCATCGTTATCTTTTTTGCTTGGGAAAGCGGCGCGGCAACTTCAGCAGCCACCTAAAATCATTCGATGATAACGAATCAAATAATTTATATTGTACATTTATTTCGATGATATTAAATTGTCTAATAAATTACCGCCTTTTTTTAATTTTATTTTTCTCCCGTGATTTAGCGATTTGTTAAGCGAAATATATACAAGCATTTGCAAGTCCTTTAATTGCTCTATGAACCTAACTGCTCGAAATTTTTCTATATATTTTCTTTACCCAAGGAATCACAAAAATGCAGGGGAAAAAAATGAAATATAAAAACGGCGGGAATTTATTACACAACGAATTGAACGTTCGAACGACCTTTGGGAGTGTTTCCAGCATCATGTCGACCATCGCTGCATTTCCGTATTCGTTCCAAGCCGCAGCTTTTTTCGCCATTTGACTGGCCTCCGCCTTGGCCTTGGCCTCAATCGCAAAAGCCTCGGCCTTGCCGCGAATCTCTATTGCCTCGGCTTCCGCCTGGGCTTCCATTATCAGACGCAGTTTGTTCGCCTCGGCCATTTTTTCGAGCCTGACATCATAATAATTCGAGTCATATTATTATTTATTATTATTTTCATTATTATTATTGTTCCTAGCGTTTCTACCGAGCGAGAAATTTCGTTGGTAGAGATAAAATATTGTTATTACCTGTATTTTTCGGCATCGGCCGGACGTCTGACAGTCGCTTCGAGTTCTTTCTCACGACGCGACATTTCTTGCTCCTGAACGGCTATTTCTTGCCCTCTTTCGACGACCTTAACTTGCATCTGTTCCTCCATGATTCTTTGCTTCGTCTTTGCCGCTTGAAGCTCGAAAGCCATTTCCGCCTCGGCTTTCTGAATAATAAGATTTTTTTTTTTAAATCGAAGGGTTAAGCATTCGCCAATGGTGAAACTTTCGATTGGTTTATGCCCAGGAATGGGCATTGATTCAATGAAGACGTATTTGAAATAATTTCATCGATGAACCATCGTGGAATATAATTGTTATTTAATATCGTAATCAATCGTAAAAAAAAAAATCCATCCAAATTATTCATTATTATTCCGAAAATGTGAACATTTTAATCGTTGCATAATAATTAATCATAGTTATTTGTTTAAAAAACTATTTAAAATACATTTCGATTGAACAAATGCTTATCCTTGATAATGCTATGAACATGTGACAGATATATGAATGAAAAACGTACCTTGGTCTGTACTTCGACGTCGTAAGCGGCTTTCTTGAGCTCGAAATCGCGCTGAGCTTTCGCTATGTCAGCGTCGTTGAGGAATCTCGCGGCCATTCTTTGCTCCTCGGCGATGGCTTCGCGAATCTGCGCGTCCTTTCGAGCTTCAGCTTCGCCGATTCTCGCGTCTCTTTTAACTTCGGCCGTTCGCGCCATGCCGAGAGCTTTCAGATATCCCTGGGACACAATCGGGAATATTGAAAATTAAAAAAGATAACGATAATAAAGGCTTCATACGACTTTTGAAAACGGAACGCGTGGAAGCGTTCTACATCGCGTTACGAAAGTGCGCTACAGAGCAGTTCTTCGAGGCATAACGGCGTAGTAGGGGATGGTTTCAGTTTGACCCAGCACAGTTTGACCCGGTTCGGTTTGACTCCGCGAGTTTGGGAGATAAGGGTTACTATCTCTCTCTGTCAAACTCAGAGAGTGGCAGATGTCAAAGAGAATGAGAGAGAGAGAGAGTGACTCTCATCTGTCGAACTCGCGGAGTTTAACTGTGCCGGGTTGAACTGTGCCGAGTCAAACAGTGGCGAGGCAGACTTGAAACATCCCACGGAGTAGATTGAAACAAAAAAAAGATAAAAGATCCATAAGCGAAAGACGAGGGGGTAAGTCACTTGTGTAATCTGGTGTACATAAGAGAAGTAAACTTCGGTAATTATTCTTGAGTCCTTTGCGTAATCTTTGTATGCCTCCTGAGCTATAATTGCGGGTAAACTAAAAAAAAAATTATGCCATCGTGAAAGAATACGAAAAATTTCGTGTTTCATTTGGAGGGGTTCCGATTAGAGAGGTTCTGCTGTATTGTCGTGGAGAGGTGTGATCTTTGAAAAATCGTGTGTAATCCGTCAATTCTTCTCTCTCTTTCTCTTTCTTTTTCTCTTCATCTTTGTCTTTCTTCTCCTCCTTTTCCTTCTCTTTCTCTTTCTTCTCCTCCTTTTTCTTCTATTGCTCTTTCTCTTCTTCCTTCTTAACCTTCTCATTCTCATTCTTCTCTTCTCTTTCTCTTTTTACATTCCTTCCTTTTTCCCTTCCTCCTTCTCTTTCTCTTAGTCCTTCTCATTCTCTTTCTCTCTCTCTGATTACATGGAATCTTTTCCATTTGCTTGTACTCGATCAAGGACTACAATCAATCCGCAAAAAAACGTAATCTTGTCTAATTTCCACCCCAATCTAATCTTATGTACACCATTTTGTATTAGAATGAATACCCCCTCGGCGAAAGATAAATAAATTATTCTTGTAGCGGTAAGCTGATGTTCGATTGTACTATTCTACAGACGCTTTATGAAAAAATATGCAATCGGCAGCGCGTTTGTGCAAAGTGACGAAGATATCCCCGCGGTCTTTCACAGAAGCGTACATTCCCACCACCCTCAAACAAAAAAAAAAAAAAAAACATTCGCACGAGATCGGAACACGCGCACCCTTCGATCGCGTCGTTTGGACGTATAAACTTCGAGATCGAAACCCGGCGAGCGATGCTTCTATCTTGTTCTCATCACTAGCAAAATTATATCGCCATCGAAAAGAAAACGAAAAAAAAAAAAAAGTATAGTAAAGTCACAACGTAATTAAGGCCGTGATTCGTTTCTCAGGACCCAAAAAAAATTAACAATTTAACGTACCTTTGCCCCCTGCAACGATAAAAAAACAAAAAAACGTATTGAATATTGTATTTTAGATGGTAAATTTTTTTTTTTAAGGAAAGTAACATTTATTCTTCGTTATTCAGAGATAGATTCTTCATTTCGTTAGAGACACGAAGAATTGTTTTGGTTTTATATTCTCTGTATCCCCTTCTCGTTCTCGCTCGTTTTCTTTCGCTCTCCCGTTCTTTCTCCCCTCGCCGATAAACCAAAAACTTCGCAATCGCTGATAAAACTATCGCAGAAATTTCGTGTTTTCTTTGATCGACTAATGAACGCGCTAGTCGCCTAACCGACCGCGTTTGCTAACGGATCAGCAAGGGATGAACAATATACGAATAATTCGTGCATCGAGCATTCAGGAGCGGATTTAATTGCATCGCCGGAGTAGGCTGATAAAAAAATGTCGTCGGCCTCTTCGTAATTTTATCTACCGGATCCAAACACAACTGGTCTTAATTAGTTTTGAGTTTGGGCGCGTAAAATTCGGCCACGGGCTACGCATCGTATTGATAAAATCTTTTACAGGCTGAGGAAGCTACAGCCAACTCAGCCTATCGATGAAACCACCCCTGCGAGCATTCCTCGACTCTTTTCGGGGGTGACACAATCGTTTGTCAACCTACCTCCTCGTCGCGAATGTCTTTCAACGTGTACGAGACCACCGTGATTCCCATGTTCACGAGATCACTGCTGGCGACCTCGAACACTTCTTTGCTGAATTTTTTACGATCTTTGTAGATTTCCTGCAATTGTGAAGGATTTTGCGATGAGCTGGCGTCTTGGAAATTTTTTTTAATGACTTTTGGACGAATGTAGCGAAGTTGAAGCCGAGGAGCTTACTTAGTTTGGGATAATTTTAATCCAAACTCAAGCGGATTACTCAATTTAAAGTAATTTTAATTGTCGTTGGACGTTGGGTTAAGTTTGAAAACCGAAAGAAATTGTTGAGCTTCGACTTACCTCGACGGTCATGCTTCCCATTATGGCTCTCTGATGGCCTTCGAGCGTCACCAATGCTATGTTGTGAATTTCATCCTCGTTCTTTCCCAAAAATTGCTCGCAAGCCGTTGAGAGCATTTCTTCGTTCTGTCCTTGAATTTTTACCTGAAATTTTTTAATCGATCGGTTAGTTCGTTACTAAATTAAAAAATGAGGGAACAAAAATAAAAAAACACTTTTTTAGTAGCAATCCTGTACTTGTGCTATTCCGGTGACGGATATTGGGACGCCCTGGCAAGTGTATACGGTTGGGCTCTCCACCTGCAGCGTCATTGTATTCAGAGAAATTCTGCGAATAAAAAATTCAGTGAAATTCCAATTGGTTTTAGGTCCCATAGTTGACGTGAGATTTTGAAAAAAATTAAATTTCCTCACTTCTGAACCTGCTGCACAATAGGCCAAACGAATACCCTGCCTCCGGGTACAAGCAGGGGTTTGCCGTAGCAGCATCCTTGGATGAAATTAAGGGGAACAATTGAATTAGTGAATTGATAAATTAGAGCCAATAGGTCAACAGGCACTGGCGAGCGTTGGAAAGAGGTGAAGTCTCACAAAAATGTTGTTACACTGTTACAGTGACATTTCGATACATTTTTTCTTTTACTTTGGTATTCACCAAATAGAAAATGAATAGGAAAATGGAGTGGAATTAATTTGATTATTAAGCGTCCCTTTTTTTTTAAAATAGTGAATTCTGGACTTTGCAACGATAAGCATATCGCGATTAAGATATTCCATTAATTAACAAAATATTCAATTGAATAATAATCAATGAAATAAAGATATTTGGTAAATAAACAAGATAATCATTGAACTTAAATATATTAATATAATTTTAACAACATAATAAAGTAATAAATAAATCTAATTCCACTAATCTAATAATATAATTACTGAACAATAATTAATTAATAAATGATAATATACATCTTAATATATTTTACATACAGATATATATAATAATAGTGAGATTCTATTAATCAAGAAAATATCTCAACCATCTCTGCCTCTCGTCGCAAAGTCCACAATTCTCGAATGGTAAAAAAAAAAAAGAAAATAAGGCCAAATTATCGGATTAATTTTATGTAATGGTACTACACACACACACACGCTCTGTGTACGTAGGGTGGGAATGCTCGTGAATCATTAATCGCTCCGTACAACATTCAATCGTGTCGCAGCGAAGATGAGTCTACGCCCGCGGACAAATCCACACCCAGTTTGGTGACGTCTCGTACGTCAAGTTTCGATCCATACGCATTGTTAATAATTCATAACCCGACAACGCTCCGGCGAACGAAGAATCGATACATCACAACAACAAAAAAAACAAAAAAATACCGCACGAAGGTTTAGCTGGGATTTTTACCTGAAACCACGAGAGCCTCGTTTGGTCCGCAAGTCACGAATCCACAACTCATAACTGCAACGGAAATGCACAAACACGGAGTTTTTTAAAATTTTATTTTTGTTATCAATTACACGATTCTTGGGTGCGACCTAGCCGGGATCGGACGAGAAATAGAGCACTAAACGCGACGCTATCGAACCGCCAAAGTGAATGACTGCCGACTGGGTCGTACGTGGTCGTACGTGTCTGTAGTTACTCGCTCGTGTGTCAATATTCCACTATATCGGAAATAGGCGCTTCGCGGCGTTACGGCAAACGCTAACGCTACTCCCGCTACAATAGCGCGTAGTGACGTCACGCGAAGCGCCCCGACGCTGGCGTCGTGTGACGAAACACAACCGAGCCAGAAGAAGCATAATGCGTATGGGTTTTCCACGTAGTTGGATAGCCGGCATGAGTACGGCTTACGATGTTTTTGAATCTTGTTTTTAGGCTCATTTTTGCGTTTTCCATGAAGAAAAATCGAAATTTTTTTTTTCTTTTGGAGGAAAAAGAATTATTTTATTCTAATTTTCGGACACGACGAAATTTGATATCTTGAAGACAGCGAAATATCGAAATGTTTTATTGATGGTTCCTGGTGTTTTAGACTTATTTTAGAGGATTCTAGGAAGAAAGTTGGTCAGATATTTTTTTCGAAGAATCAAAATTAAAAGTTATTTCGTAAAGTTACGATGAAAATTACGCGTTGAAGGCCTTGGGGATGATCGATCGGTGCATGGTACCGATCTGGCCGAACTCGTAGGTGGAGGAGGTACGTGCGTCGGTATTTGCCCAACGAAACGTTGATTGTGTATGAGATATTGCCGAGGAACGTTCCCATGAGGAAACATAATCCATTAACAATACTTCGAACGATCATTTATTCGTTAAATATACACAAAAAAAAAATTATGATTGTACTCAAACGGGTTGTCAAACGAAAACTGTCAACCATTTTTATCGCTTATCATACGAAGATTCAGCCGCGACATTCGGCAAACTTCAATCCTATACAGAATATAATTATAATGCGAAAACTATCGTACGCATAAAAATTCTCCATGTGGATAAAAAATTACAGTCCTCGAATTTTATTTAATTTACATTCGGAATAATCGTGAAGATTTTTAAAATCTTCGGAATTGTTTCTTGAATCTCTCGTAGTAATAATCGTCGGTAGCTTTTTCTCCATTGTCTTTGCGTTTGCCTTTGACGTCGTCTTTCGGAGCGATCTTGTTCGCCCGATTACCGGCGTTTTTGCGCTTGTGCGCGTCAGGATCGTCGATGTTGACTGAAATAAAACGAAAGATCGATGAAATTTCGATCGATTCTTTTTGCAAAATAGCGTATTTCGGTAAACTTACACCTGTTGTGTTGCACAAAGTTCACAGCCATATTTGTGGGTACGAATTGCGACGGACCGTCTTTTTTTCTGTGCCTATCCCACAATAATTTGAGCTTCGCTTCCTCCGTAGCTTCGATGTTTCGTATCTTAGCTCTGCGAGGACAAGAACGATTATACAAGTTGCAAGAATACAGGCGCCATTTGTGATTAAATCTTTGCTATCACTTTATTTTTTATTTAGGTTATTTAGATTCTTGCGATCCTAAGATGGGAGTAATTAATGTACACTTACTCTATTCCAAGATCTACTTCCGGTATACCAGAAAGCATTTGATTGGACAACATCTCTTCGCTTCTCTGCGTCGAGCTCTGTCTAAGGTGTTCGGGTACTGCCTGCAGGGCGGCTTCCTCCGGCGAACAATAAATTAACTCTCCGCCAGTACCGCCGCCGTCGCCAGTCTCGTTATTTTTGTTCTTTCTCTTGGACAACTCTTCTTCTATGTATTTTAACCTGGTTCCAGAAATAATACTCTAATTGTTTACTCTGATTAGTTTAAAAATTCGAGCTAAACATGCGTAAAGAAAAATACAAACATCTCTTCGTCCTCGTCTCGTTTATTGGTCTCTGCGTTGAACTGGGTACCTATACCTGTGTCGTAAGCATCGTCCTGCTTGATTTTATTGTTCTTCAGTGCCGACATATTCACCATTCCTCCGGCTTTAACATTGAAAGGATCTGCCTGCAAAGCGAATACTTTTTCACTAGATTTTTCATTAATGAAGAAAATATTCAATGAATGTTAATCAAAAATAATTATTCAATTCGAATATTCTTATCTGATTTTAATAAAATAATAAACATATAATGATAATAATGATTATAATAATAAATTGATTTATTCCTGATCCGTACGTCTGAACCTTCGGTGGTTTGTAGTTTTTGCCCCAGCGCAAGTTCCGCAACATTGACACCGCTCGGACGCTGACGAAGCTTCTGTAAAGTTTTGAGCTCTTCGACTGTATTCCTAGAAAAGAGATCGTTTCAATATCAAATTGTAGAGGTTGTGCGCGAGAGAATGAGGTAGAGTATGCATAAAAACAACGGACTTGACCGTATCTTCTTGATCCCCCTCGCTGTCACTGTCGTCAGAATTTATTTTACGTCTCCTAAGTGGCTTTTTCATTTTCTTCTTGAATATTATTTTATTCGGTAACGAAGTTTCGTCAGTCACATTTTTATCGTCCATCGCGACAAAGGTCGAGTGTAGTTTTTGTTAGTTTACGTCAATAAACGATGTTGTTGTCAAGTTATAGGTTATCCATTACTGTGGGGGCTGTGGGGTCATCGGAACTTTCGAACGTTGGCAACATTGTAAATCTCATCAATATCGAACAGCTGATATATAATTTTTGACCGTCCTCGAAAAAATGAGCACAATGATTGCCAATGACATGGTTTTAACTGGACAGAGTAGTATACGAATCTCTGGTTCGATGCCCCTCCGCCTGGTGTCGCATTGTCCAGCGGGAAGTATTGTGCATTGTTGTGCATCAGAAAGATAAGCAATCATTATCAATGATTCCCATGGAAGATAAAAGTACAGGGACCAAACTAATGTTCCTGAATCTGAGAACGTCTCCAGTCTTTCGTTTTCCGTGTGCTTCCGACAAAAATCTGCTCACTTTCAGTGAAGTACGTCGATAACAGTTTGCTATCCTCATGTCAATCCTTACAAATGATTCCATTCATTCCAGACATCATTTTCTCAGGACCCGCCTTTTTTACGCGGGATTTCAGAGATTTCGGAGAAATAATGCGAGTGGAAGTGCGAGTGAGACCGACAATGTTCGGCAACGTCCTCTGGCGGACAGGACCGGCGTAACGCAAACTTCACCCGCCCCTTGCTAACTTTGTATCCACTTCTATTTGCTAAATCATTACTCATTCCTTATCAGGACTTATCTGGACACCGACAAAAGAAAAAAATTAGTGCGTGCGCTATCGTGAATCCGATAATGCGCTACGTCGATATTATATAAAGCGCATTTCATAAACACGTTAAACAATGACGACGGTAAATATTCAGTTTCACAAGAGATTGAGGTTTTTGTATCTCGTAACATTTGCGGTTCCTATGAAGGCAATTTTGCTTATGTACGATTTTTTGCAGGTTAGAGAGAAAAGAGACGTGCCTTCGACACTAAAAAAGTGTCTGGCAGTCGATGCCTACCTCACGGATGTAATTGTAAATATTGTCGAAAAATCGGTGATGCTAAAGCAGCTGAAAGTGCATTCCAGGCTCCTTGAGGTATTGCACCAGTGCTGATGTTCAATCGTTCATTAAAATTTCTGAGCAACCTAGCACTTTATTTTGTCCAATTTATAATCTATACACGTTCATTTGCTCGTTGGATTACTCTGATTTTTTTTCCCTAGTATTCCTGCCATGGCATCCCATGGCTCGCTGGCTGGATGGCCTTTATTTGGATCCTGAACAACCATAATTTGTATCAGATGCAAGTCAATTTGTTGATAGGTAAATTATATCGCAATAATTGCTATTGCCTGTCAATTTCACATCTTCCTTGTCGCAGCATCATTCAATGCAAAACAAATGGAAATAAATCACTGTAAATTGTGAAAAAATTATGTTGTTAAGATTCAGGATTGACAGATTGATTATGCTCAGTTTCGAAGGATCTGACTGAGTAATAGCATCAAATTTGATTTGTATATCTACTTTTTGCTCAACGGTCTATCCTTACCTAATGTTAACTCTTGATCCAAACAAAAATATCTCTCCATGGCTAACCTGAATATTCTTCTAGGTTTATTGGTCGACATCACCGTCATTGCTCTGCTGAAAGCAATCACGCGTAGAAGACGTCCTACCCCGAACGACGATCCGTTCGCTATAGGGCCGGATAAATATTCTTTTCCGTCTGGCCACGCCTCTCGTGCGACTCTCATCACATACTTTCTTCTAAACTTGTATCCAGTTTCCATAATTTTCGTGCTTCCTCTGTTGGCTTGGACCGTATCCATTTGCCTGTCTCGTCTTCTAATGAGGAGACACTATCTCTTAGACATAATCGCTGGAGTTCTGCTCGGAATCGTGGAAGGAATGTTTGTAGGTTTCATCTATCTGGAGCCTGAAACGTGCGCTGGCCTAATCTTCTGGCTGACCGATGAAAAACTTGACGGTGGCGAATATCATGTTTAATCCCTCAGGCTTCATTAACTTTTTCCATTTTCGCAATAGCCTTTGGTCTGTCTTCTGAATTACTGCTCCGCAAAATTTTTTATGTACAAATGATTATATATGTACAAATGACTTACGAACAAAATCGTGAACGTCGATTTATTGTGCTTATTTAATGTCGTGATATTTCATACAACCAAAACTATGTCATTTTATTTAATAATTACGTTGAATTGCGATTTAACATTTTTGAAAACAAATAAAGACGTTATTTTAGTAAAGTTTAGTTATCTGAGAGATTTTTTGACTGAAAATTATACGTCAAGAAAAAGAAGCATTTCGAACCGCCGCCATGAGGCTTTTCGGTGCTGCGGCGCGTTGTGGAGGGCGCTGCGCAACAATCATATTAAGGATAGACATAAGAAGACCAAAATGCTATGGATGTACTTCACTGAAAGTGAGCAGATTTTTGTCGGAAGCACAAGGAAAACAAAAGACTGGCGAACAGGAAACGGGAGATCACCTTATTCGGTCTCCCGTTCACCAGTCATTCGTTTTGCAAATATTGTCACTGGAATGACGACAAACAAAATGGGCGAATTGGTGGAAACCTCAGTCATTAGAGCTTGAGGGAATAACCAAAACATCGATGATCGACAACTTGATAATTCGATGAATTAGTATTCGTTAAAAACTTCCCATTCGTTTTTCACACGAGCGCTTCACACGGGAAGTACGAGTACTACTGTACTTCCGACAGCAAATTGCTCAGATTCAGTAACGTTAGTTTGCCCTTCACATTGACCTATCCTCCATGGCGGCGCGGTGAAGGGCGCGGCTACGTCGCGCCATCTCTGTCACGTCGTCACGACTATGCAGCTCACTGACGTCATTGGCGCATCGAGTCCCAGGTAAAGTGTAACGCCGTGTCATTTCCTCGCTTCTATGTTACGTTATCCTGCGCTTGCGGCTGGAAAATATGGCGTAGAGTCATTGTTACACATGTGTCAATGATTTTGGTAAGACAACTTGAATCTCAAACCCGACGCGCGTCTGAGACTCTATCTAAATAAAACATACATCTATATACAAAGAAAAAAACAATTATATCCTGCGGCAATTTGACGACGTTGAAGTTTTTCCAACATGTCCAGTGTTTTTTGGATTGATATATCATCGTCGATAATTCTGGCTTGCCGAACGCCGTGAGGCGCATATAAACGACTTCGCAAGTATCACGCCAGCCATTTCACCGTTTATTTCCCAAACATCGCAACGATCTTCGTTATCGTCCAATCCCCACTTTTCGATCTTAAAATAATAAATATTTGCTTCGTGCTATGTCGTTTCACGATCGTTCGAAAAAAAAATAGCTTCGCGTACTTCAAAACGTTTGGTTACCTTTTTTCGGTTTTTCGACGCGCGTTTACGCTGCATCGCTTCGTCGGTGAATTATATCGTATTACTTTGGCGAGCATTGTTAATTTTCATCTTCCGAGTAATCGGTCGTTTACGTTGACGGGGAGTTGTTGGTTGATTCTTAGCTTGCGATGTTGAATTGTCGGACAGGCGTTGGAGACGTCGAGTTCTCGCATCCACCGGGCAAGGCGAGTTTGGAAAAGCTCGCTAAATTATTTTGGCTTGTAGTGTTTCGAGCTGTCCTTTTTATTTTCTAAAACCTTATTCGGATCAGTCTTGTTGCGTCGATTGTGAATCGCGCGAACGTTAATTTATTAATCACAAGTTTTATGGGTTCTTTGCCTTCACGCAGGACAATAAAAAAATTGTAATAACATATTTATGAACTCTTCGTCGGACTGGGCGTTAGTTGCAAAATAAGTTTAACGCTGCGCATCAGAGAATTTTTCCTACCTATAAATCGTCATAGACAGAAAGATTGTTGTAGGATATGAGAAATGATAACGACTGTATTGAAAGCAGCAATTCTAAACTTGCAGCCCAAGTATGCACTACCCACCAACTAGCGCAGGGTTGAAATTACATCAAAGCCATAATTGAGTCAAAATCATGCAAAATGATCCCACAAATTTCAGATAATTTTTCTTTGTTGTGTCATCTTTGAAATGTTGCATTTTTATCATTATCGTTTTTCTGACATCCAAATGAAGACACATTAGGGTGTCCCTTGATATGGTCGTTTCGAAATTTCAACACTCCCAACCTCTCGTACGATTCAGAGTATAAAAAAAAAATGTAGATAAAATCGGAGACGCGTATGACGCCGGTCAGAGGCACTTCGGAACGATCGACTTCTTCCCGTTTAAATAAGAGGACATGTTTTTATCATTTCGATATAAATTCTATACCTCACCGACAGAACATGCTTCCATCGCACTTGGAAAAGTGGCAAAAATGGAGGTCATAACTTGAGAAGTTCTATCACCGAGACTGCTAAAAAAATCTACGTAGAGTCAAATTATCTGCAAGTAAAGTGCTTCTTTGGTTGGGGTTATCCCCCATTCTGCCTCCGTAGTATAGCAATGTAAACCAAAAAAAAACCTATTCCCAAAATCAAATCAAAATGATCAAAAATCAAAATATTTCTTCAATAAGGAACTTCGATCGCTCCGAGGCACCCCTTAACAATGTCCCACAAGTCTTCAATTTTACCCAAACTTTTTTTCATGTACCTTAAATCATACCCAAAGTTGAAAGTTCCCAAATCCCAAAATGCCCATATTAAGGGACACCCTACTAAACACATGTGCGAAATAATCCGCACAAATCATTCGTACAAAAGAAGAATAATTAATTTTTTTCCAATCGTCAGGTGTTGCAGATGCTAATGAGTTCCGACAACGACGAGTCGATAAAATTCTGACGGACGCATAGGACCAAAGACCCGCCTGAAAATTATACGAATATCGGTAAGGCAAAAAAAAAAAAAAAAAAAAAAAAAAAAAACAAATCAACGCTGCATCCTTAACCGGCGCTGCGTCTGGACTAAAGCGAAATTATGGCTTTATTAGACGTCGAGTATTTTTGTCGTCATTACTTATTTTCGTTCGAAATTCGAACGAGGGATGAACGCGTATCGATGGTGGGGGTAAAAGCGGCAAAGTCTTGAAAAGTGGTGGGAGGCTGGATGACTCCGATGGCTGAGTAAGATCAAGAAAGAGAGGAAGAGCGAGAGCGAGAAGTAGAGCCATTTTCCAAGTCTTGGTTTAGACCATCTAAATATAGCCAGAGCAGGCTACTACAGTCTCTCAATAGTCTGTAGTGTCGTTCGGAGCGGGCATCCACCGTTCGTTGCGTAGATCTCACTGATTTTCTAACATCTAGCATGGCACGTTGCCAAATCTCGATTTAAAAATCTACGATAAGATTTTTTTAAACCAGTACATTTGTCCAGACGAAATCAATTGTTTCTCTCTCTCTCTCGCTCTCTCTCTTTCTCCGTCTCTATCCTCGTTTCGTAGGTACGGTATTGTGTTGCGCGTTTTTTTTTTTTTTTTGTTTTTGCGTGCGAAAAGAAAACAGGTGTGGGCTTATTGGGTTTTGCGTTGAGAGGATGGTACAGCCAAATGTGTCAAATACGAGGAAAAAAAACGAACGTGGAATTTGTGGGTTGAATATTTTACATTGCTCGAAGTTCGAGATGTAAAACGAACGAGTACGCTAAATCTTCGATCGTTGATTTATTACGAATGAAAATTATTGTGCAGTACGAAAAATTGGTGAAAAATTATTATTCGTGTTTGTAAAAATCGAGGTCTGAATTTTTTTCGGAGAGATTAATCGTCAAATCTTCATCACGAAAAATGCGATCACTTCAGTTTTGGTGATTCTGTAATGAACGTTTTTTTGTGCGATGAAAATAATGTTAATTGCTTTTATTTTTTCAATACTTTACGATTTTTCGGTTGTGAAAATTTCCGGCCTGTTCTGAAAATTCTAGAATCATGCTGTCGGTGTTGTACTAAGCTGCGTCTGCAATATCCGGTCTTTTGCCCCTTTGCAATATTAATTATATCGTGATAATTAATATTGCAACGATTGTTCGCATATAGAGCTCGTGGCTTTACGCAACTAACGCTTCCGAAAATCACGCCGTTTTTCCTCGTTCGAGGCGGAAGAAATCCCGTATGCCATACATGTTCGTACGTTTAACGTATTTTCGGCGCGCTTCACACACGATAGGCTCGGCTGAAATGGCCGCCTGTTTCGGCTCAGTCTTCCATACATCAAACAAAAAATATTTAAAACTTAAAAAAAAAAACATTCAAAAAAATAATCTGACATTAATATATAATACTTCAAGGAATCATTTATCAGTTCTTCGAGCCTTAGTTTGATTTCTGGCCAACAATCCCTCACAAATACCAATGGAAACACATTTAACAAATATTTACTATCCCTTATCATTAAAAAAGAATGAAAACAAGCGGAGGAAAAAATGAAAATGTCATAGGAGAGATTAAAAAAAAAATTTCTCCCAACACGGAAAAATTCGAGAAAAAAATTAATATCGCGAGGATTCGCGACCGCAACTGCCCCCAAATCCTAAGTCCTCGATGCACGTTAATTCTGTGATTGCAGAAAAAATGGTGTGTGTGGCCAGTGAGGGTCAGGGGGCCCTCGAGATTTGGGATCTGGTGGAAGGCGGCGATGAGCCGGTGAAGAAGACGGTCAAATTATCGCCTTCCGTGAGAGTCGCCGAGCTGGTTTCTCGAATTTGCCATGTGCATCATTACAAGATCGGAAGCGTCAGATTGATTCTCCAATGGGACGGAAACAAGGTGCTCATTATCGGGCCCCCGAATCTCAATAATACAAAAAATTCGCACCTGTCCTGGATTAATTGTACAACGGAAAAATTGCGATTTTTTAGTTAGTTGTGGTTTCGAGTCGTAGAAGTGGTCTACTTTGTGGAAGAAGGGCATGCACGAAGGTCGCTCTCGGTCCAAACTGATGTTCAATGTGTTCCAAAGCAGGGTTAACCAAATAAATGGAAGCAAAACTTTAACCCTATTATTTTACTTTAACCCATTGCGCAAGCGTTGTCGCCTATTTTACGGATCGAAAGCGTTCCATATTTTAATAACTACCTATCAAAGTACAATAATTGGTATGAAATTATTCTTCTTTTCTTCCACAATACGCTACATTTTTAATTTCTTCAATATCATTTTTAGTTACGTTTTTATGAGCATTTTTCCAAGCCCTAGTAAATTCGTCAAATTCCTTCGGTTATCTTCGCACGGGCAACCATTTTAGCACGGGACTAAAAGGTTTAAACGCGATTTGGCGAAAAATCGAAATTTTTTAGTTGTACCCTTTATTTCAGGATGGGGTGCGAATTATGCTTCGCCGCTTGGCCGTCGACGCTGTCGTTGCCGCTGCCGCCGCTTTTTTTTTTTTTTTCGATCACTAACTTTGTGTATTATCCGCGTATTCGACAGGTCGATTTGACGCACGTGAGGCAAGATCGCACAATTGCGGAAATCGGCGTGGATTTCGCGTCCGGATCGACTTACAGGTTGCTCATTACCGAATTGCTCTCATCGCCGTCGGAGAGCGACGAACAGGTGCGAAATCATTTTTGCACATCCGTCGCTTCATGCTTGATCCTTTCATTCACCCCCCCTGACTCCACGTTTGTTTTTATTTCGTTATTGGTCCAATTTCTATTGCACAGACTTTTACATTGTTCGATTTTTCAAGTACTTTACATCGTTGTTTTGTTCGTTTTATTTTTTTTTTATTCGATTTTCGTGCATTCGAAGTCGATGGTTAGTCCGATCCTCGCAGTAGTCACCGCAATGTCTGCAATTTACGCGTAGAAAAACAATTGAAACTTTAAGAATGTACGTTTGTATAATATATGTTACGGGTAAAATTGGATAAACGGGCGAACCTAGGTTTACCCGGTTAAACCGCGTCCTATCCGCTTTTCTTTCCTATACGAATGTAAATGTAAAGCTATTGGAAATCTTTTTTTTTTTGTCTTATTCGAAGAGATAGATTATAGTATCCTCTACTTAAGCAGGATACAGTGTTCTTACTTTTATTTGTAAAATGTGTTTTTTTTTATGGATTAAATATGTCTTTTAAACATTTATGGCCTCGGACTCGGACTTCGGACTTGGGATTTCGAACTTTACCCAAGCAAAAGCGGATGGAACGCGGTTTACCCGGGTAAAGCCCGAAACATGTCGATTTTCAAATATATTTCGGCTTTTACCCAGCGAAAGCGGATGAAACGCGGTTTGGCCGGGTAAACCTACGTTTACCCGTTTATCCAACTTTACCCATAACATATTAGGGTGGTTCTTATTTAGGTCATTTTTGAAATGTGATTGGGGGGGGGGGGGGGGGCGTTGTCAATCAATGGCCAAAAAAAATGCTTGAACGTAACCTCGAACCTCTTAGTCCAACTCCTTCATCTTCCGAGAACCAGATGAAGTTTCCCGTTTAAAATACACGCAATTTTTCTCCATCCCTGTAATTATATTAGTGGGAGGACTAATTATTCTCGAAAAAATCCAATACCATATGGAATTCACGGGTATAAACCCTACTTTCAAGAAAAAAATATAACTGTATAAAAATATAAATGTATGGGTCATTTATATATTTTTCACTCTTTTTTTTAATTAAAAATTAATGAATCTGCATAAAACCTGAGCCAAGTGGGACAAAATTGACGTAAAACATTGAACTCAACCTTCCCGAACGATCACAATCAATGTAGGCTCCCGTAACTCTCAAATATTCTATTTATTTCAGAATTATCCCAATAAATTGCAGGACCTAAGAGGTTCAAATTAGCATTAAAAAAAATTTTTTTTTTTTCGCCATTGATTGACACCGGGCCCCAATCACATTTCAAAAATGACCGAAATAATTAACCACCCTAGTAACATATATATCGATGAAATATCGAAGCGGAAGAAGATTAAAATTAGTCGTAGCATTGATTTTCTACCGCGAACGAGTATTGCGTTTGACGGAGTTGGTTGTCTGTGTTGTTCTTTTCCTTCAAATTGCAGAAAATGCCGTGCGTGGACGGTAGCGAGCCGTCGGTTCTTCTCGGGGTGATGGACGTCACCACTGGTGACTTCGCACGCACGAATGTCGAGGTTGGCCCGGACACGCGGGTCGACGGGCTTTTTCGGCTGATCGAGCGCAATCACGAGCCCGGCACCTTCGGCCTATTCTTACGATGGGGAAGGAACAAGGTGTTCGGCCCCAAACCGTGCTCGAATTTTAGATAATACACAGACACGAATTTAAAAAAAAATTGATCATTCGTCATTTACCAGTCACGCATTTTTTAAATGAATCATTGATGGTTCGGATCTATCGGGTTGACAACTGAGTCATTGCTGATTTTATCGATTGGTGATGTTAGCATATTTTTTTTTTTCGTTTCGTCAACGTGGTCAAAGCACTTGATCCAGATTGGTTTCTTGTTGTTCGAAGTTCTACCTTCAATTTGGTGGAAAAACTTCGTCGATCGGTTGTTCAGTTTAGTTTTTATCCCAATTAAAAAATGGGATTCGTTCCGGTGATTTTTTTTAACTGGAAAATGCGCGTGTTGTCCTTCCATTTTTAAATTGCGATAAAAAGGAAAGTAAATAACTGATCGATACAATTTTTGTACTGAATTAAAGGTAAAAGTCCGAACAACGAGAAAACAATATAGATTAGGTGCCTCGACCACGTTGACAAAAGAATATGCTGAGATCACCTATTGATAAAATCGACAATGACTTAGTTGTCAACCCAATAATTATTTGCGGAAAAATTCAGGGATTTTCATGATTTTTTAGTACCTCAATATACGTCACAATTGATACCGTATAGTGGATTCTGATAGAATTATGACGGCACGAGTTAAAAAAAAAATCATAAAAATCCCTTCAGCGTTTCGCAAACGACTAGACACAACCTCTTCCCTCGAATTATTTTTCCATCACCCCTTGAAATTACCAAAGGACTCACAATCTTCGTATCTTTGACATTCGATCGCGTCACTGGTAATATCACGTCAAAGAAAATTCTCGTAGCCAAATGCAATTAATTCGAATACCGTCAAAACGTCTCGAACGATCGATCGTAATTTTTTTCACGGAAAACTTTTAATCCGGATTCTCCTTCTTTCGCCAATCGAATTATCCACGTCCATGATCGTCGCCATGGACACTGGCAATGAGCGTTTTCTCACCCTATACACGAAATTAAAAAAAAAAAAACAATTCATATAATCGACAGATGTAGAAACCGATCGTCGATTCGGCAATGTCCGAAGCATCTGCAATATTTTATATCTTTTTCCATTTTTATTCTATTCGCGCAGAACAAATTGAACGAAAAGGACACGAGAAAGTTGACCGAGGTCGGCGTGGATTTGTCATCACCGGCCCAAGTGATGCTGCTCGTTACCGAACCGGCAGATTCGCCAACCGAGGATCCACTCGGGGAAGCATTGGCGAAGAGTATCCGAGACGACCGTACAAAATTCGATGGTGAGTACTGGCCATCGTCGTTTCAAATTATTTCGCAATAACTTATCGTTATTTCGTTATTCATTTACGACGAACTTGATTG
Source organism: Sussaba pulchella (assembly GCA_963971145.1). Taxonomy (NCBI): domain Eukaryota; kingdom Metazoa; phylum Arthropoda; class Insecta; order Hymenoptera; family Ichneumonidae; genus Sussaba; species Sussaba pulchella. The sequence goes on along the minus strand of OZ020167.1, from coordinate 14,969,631 downwards.
GAGAGATTGGGAAAATGAAAGAGTTTCGAACTCGAGAGAATCTTTTAACGGGTTTCGAATTTTTTTCAGCCTCGGAGATGGGAACGGTTAGACGGACGTGGAATCAGCGGAGAGTCAGGGAAATAAGCGACCAAGGTAAGAGCGGCATATGAGGGTCGAGGTGTGAAATAAATATTGGCGGAAGCGTGGTCGGGTTATCAACTTTGTGTTATTTTCCGTCTATATTGCGTGTTTTTTCGGTAAAAGTTCTTAGCTTGATACACCCCTCGCTCGTCATTGTAATGACAATTATTATAATATTATTGTAATGATATTATTATATATATAATATATGTATAATAATATATTATATGATAATAATAATAATAAAATAATTATTATTATAATTATCATTTCTCAACCAACCTCGAAATTCGTCGAAAATTTTCGATGCATTATAATTATTATAATTATTATAATTATAAGAAATAATAATAATAATGAATATTACTATCATTATCATCATTATTATTATTATTGTTGTTGTTGTTGTTATTATTATTATTATTATTATTATTATTATTATTATTATTATTATTATTATTATTATTATTATTATTATTATTATTATTATTATTATTATTATTATTATTATTATTATTATTATTATTATTATTATTATTATTATTATTATTACTATTATTATTATTATTTTTATTTTTATTATTATTATTATTATTATTATTATTTTTATTATTATTATTATTTCTCGATCAACCTTGAAATGCGTCGAAACTTTTTGATGAATTATAATTATTATAATTATAATAAATAATTACTATTATTATATCGTTATTATTATTATCATTATTATTCAATGAAAGACCGAACCGCTAGAATAACAACGACGGTCGAAACTTCCAATGCATATAGAAATAATTCGAACGACAAATATTATTCGTTCCATCGAATGTTCAATCGAGATTCGCAAGATCTAACGTCTTCATTATTTTTTCTCGTCTATTCGTTTGACCAATCCGTCGAACGGAACGAACAGAAAAGATAGAAAAAGATGGAGCTGACGCCAAAATGCGGACGTTTTTTTTCTCAAGAGACGGGAATTCGATTGTGACAACGAACGGTAAAATTTTGACTTATGAAAATAATTAGAACGAAAAATATCATTCGTTCTATCGAACCGTACGAGTTTATTCCACGCGATCTAACATTTGTATCGTTCTTTCTCTCTGTTCATTCGTTCGGCCGATTCGTGGGACAGAACGGATAGAAGAACGAGGGCAGGATGACGTTGAACCGAACAGACGTGGTGATAATGGTGAGCGATGAATCATCACCATTGCGAATGTTTCAACGAACGATTCTTTTTTTTTTTTTTTGCAATTTTTTCCTTTCGCTACTTATTAATTCATGTTTTTCCTTCGATTTACATTGTTTTTTCAACCGTTTTTTCCCGCAGGCTACGTCGGTCTGGTGAATCAGGCCATGACCTGCTACCTCAACAGTCTTCTTCAAGCGCTCTACATGACCCCGGAGTTTCGCAACGCTCTTTACAACTGGGAATACATCAGTGATCCCGAAAAAGACGAAGCTCTGAGCATACCTTATCAGTTGCAAAAATTATTTCTCAATCTGCAGGTACGCCGATTTTCCTCCGTTGCGACGAAATTTCGTTGCAATCCAAACGAACTTCGCGAAACGATAATTTTGCTGAGACTATTTTTTTCATTTTTTATTTTATATAATATATTTTTCATTTTATTTCTCATTACAGACATCGTCGAAAAATGCCATAGAAACGACTTCGTTGACGAAAAGCTTCGGCTGGGACTCGACGCAAGCTTGGCAACAGCACGACATTCAAGAGCTCTGCAGAGTTATGTTTGACGCGTTGGAACAAAAATTTAAAAATACCGAACAAGCCGATCTGATCAATCGGCTTTACGAAGGTGTGCAAACATCCGAATTTTCTTTCTTCTTTTCTTATTTTTTTTTTTTTTTTTTTTTTTTCGGGATCTCGTCGATTTTAATGACGAGCAAACGATGATGAATTTTACGTATGATCGACGATGATTTCGTTGCAGGCAAGATGATGGATTACGTGAAATGTTTGGAGTGCGGTACGGAAAAATCTCGAGAAGATACTTTTCTGGATATTCCATTGCCCGTCAGACCTTTTGGCAGCAACGTCGCCTACAACAGCGTCGTAAGCGAGATATCTCTCTGAATTATTATTAATATCTTTATAGTTTCTCATCGACAACGATATCGACGGCCCTAGAAGCGCCGATTACGTATTTTTTATTCGTTCATTTATTTATTTATTCATTCATATTTGCAGGAGGAAGCGATCAACGCTTTCGTTCAACCGGAGACCCTCGAAGGCACGAATCAGTACCATTGCGACACTTGTAGCAAAAAATGCGACGCTCACAAGGGTTTGAAATTCACAAAGTTTCCGTATCTCCTGACTCTGCATCTCAAACGTTTCGATTTCGACTACAGCACGTTTCACAGAATCAAGCTCAACGACGAGTGAGTACAATTTTCATTGCGATCTTGCTGGATGGGTATTAAAACTAGCTGCAAGTAGAAACTTGCAAAGTGCTTCCTCCGTAATCCTCCGCACTTGAGCCAATGGACGAAATCCTTTATGAGGATCATGAGTACTTTTTTCTTTATTAATTCTGGCTTCCTCATAAAGGATTTCGTCCATTGGCTCAAGTGCGGAGGACTACGGAGGAAGCACTTTGCAAGTTTCTACTTGCAGCTAGTTTTAATTTGCAGGGGTTGGAACTTAGAAATTTCTAATTGCTCTAGAACTCGATCCGTTCGTCCGATTTCGGCCAAATTTGATATGTATTATAGCACAATGACATCCTATACTTGCAGAGAATTATGGTTCGATTGGTTGACGTTAACGACAGATAGAGCAAAAAAGTTGATTTTTTGTAAAATTCAAAAAATCATAAAATCTAAAGTTATCGATGGATTCGGCTCAAATGCAATACCAACCGTCCTTGTACTCAACTCTATATGTCAAAAACTATTTAGCCGAAAATGTCAAAAATTGCGGACGCTAGCGTGGCTACAGACATTTTTTGAAAAATTCAAAACGCTGTCGAAGCCGAACAAGTGCGTTGATAATTGCGAAATTTACAGATTACATAGATATTAGGAGGCATCACACGTGTGCAAAATTTGAGTACGGTAGCTTGAACCGTTCTCGAGTTATGAACGTTTGAATTTTAGAGGGTGGTTACATACATACACACACACACACACACACACACACACACACACACACATACATCCGGACATTTTTTCCGAATGTGTTTTCTGGATGTTTTAGGACATTCTGAACCTATTGACACCAAAATCTCGAAAAAAAAATTTCGGACCGTCACAAAGCTTCCTTTATGAGGAAGCAAAATCGACGAAGTTCTTGAAAATTTGAGGATGGATAGTTCACGATGGGACACGTGAATTATTTTAGAATTTTTCAATGCATAACTTAGTAATTATGAATTTATGAATTCAACACGGTCGCTTGTGGAAAAAAAGCTTCAGCAAACGTTAATGGTTGCAAAACAAACGGAACTGAATCCCCTTAAATTCTGCGAAAAATGTATCATCAAGATTTACGATCGACAAATCGATTATGCTCAGTTTAAAAATAAATCGACCGAGTAATTGTCGAGAAAATAATTGAAATAATGAGGGATATTGCCTGAAACAGTTGAAAAATTTGTACAGTCACTGACAAAACGTCAGTCAACCACACGCTGATCTCATCGAATTTGCGTTAAATTATTGTTAAAAGTGTTGAATCAACATTTCCAAGTGTTAATTCAACACAAGTTCAACTATTTGCAAGGCTAAACATGTTCGAAACGATCCAGACTCGTAATATCCACGATTCACCCATTTCGGACTAACTTTTTGCCTGTAAAAAGTTCAATGAATCCATTCTGTAATTTTTTTCTCGTCAAACAGAGTAACGTTTCCGGATGTTCTGAACTTGAATTCCTTCATTCCATCGACGGATAATGAAAATTCGCCGTGCAACGAGGAAGATGCCGGTGTTGCCGTCAAGTGCGAAGAAGTTTCGACAACCGAAAGCGTTCAAACGGACGAAAAATCTTCTCCTTGCGACAACGGCATGTCCGTCAGCGATCATTCGATCAAGCAAGATCGCGACGACGATTCGGGAATCGATCTGAGCAACGGTCCATCGAGTTCCAGCTGCAGCACGCACAATAACGACAACGATAAAAATCGCTCGGATCGCACGGAATCGAAAGGACCGTACGAGTACGAACTTTTTTCCATCATGATTCACAGCGGCAGCGCGAGCGGTGGACACTATTACGCTTACATCAAAGATTTTCGAACGGGCGAATGGTTGTGTTTCAACGATCAAAATGTTTCACCGGTGAGAAAAAAAAAATCTTCGTATTAATTAGGTTGTTAAATAAATTTTCGTCGTTTTTGTATTTTATTTTTTTTATCCCGCAATTTTTTGATTTGTTGGGTGAAGTATATATATGCGTTTGGGAGGTATTTTCTTGTTCTACGAACTTATGTGCTTTAATTTTTTTGCATTAATTGATTTTAATCAATCTTCGGGCTTTTTAAATGGAAGGCAAAAAAAAAATCATTTTCGACATTTGGTGTGTTTTTGCCTTTCGTCGTGGTCGAAAAGCTATGGGAGTAGCTCGGGAGATTTCTAGAGTGTATGAAGTAGATGCCATAGGTCCTAGGATCGCTCGAGACACTCCTGCCAAGTCCCAATTTCAAATGAATTTTTTTGCCTCCAAGAAATTCCAAATCAAAAGCCTGAAAATCGATCAAAATTAATTTATCCAAAAAATCAAAGCAGATAGGTTTATAGAGTAAGAAAAGGACTTGGGAATGCATATATACATTGGGCCGGCTTGAAAAAAATACATTCACGCCAAAGTATCTTTCATCAAGAGAACCGTGTCCAAAAATGAGCGAGATCGGACCATTTTTAGGGGTCGCGCAAGATTTTTCTAGTTTTCCAATTTGATTAACATGGGAAGAACGAAAAGTTTCCATTCAAAAAAATCGTAGCTCCGCCAATCTTATAGGTACATTGATCCGGTTAGTTCCATTAAAAAGCTCTTGAAAAAACGCTTAAAATAGCCCGCGGACCTTTGGGATCCCACTCCAACTTTCATTAATAATTTTGTTGTTCCGTATGAAATTATCGACGGAAGTTGCAATCAGATTCCAAAGGTCCGCACGTCATGTTAAGCGGTTTTAAGGGAAAAAAATACAAAAAGGACGAGAATTTATCACACGACCCAATACAAAAAAAAAAAATTAGTTTTTTCGTTTCATCGTCACAACATATTCGTGTTACCGACAGATCACCGAAGACGATATCCAAAAAACTTACGGCGGTGGCCCGACAAGAGCGTATTACAGCGGGGTTTACAGCAGTAGCACGAACGCTTACATGCTGATGTATCGACAAATCGATCCCGTGCGAAACGCCTTACCCATGCAAGTCGCGGATTTCCCAAAACACCTGCGGGTACGTAATTTTTACCGTCGCCGACGTTCGATCAAACGTTTCTTTCGTTATCGAACCGTTGAACATAAATTTTTAATCTCAGGAACTTTTGTCGGAAATGCAAATCGATCAGGACAAATCGTATCGAGATTGCACGTCGAACGAATACAAGCTAACGGTATTTTGGAATTATCCGAACGAAAAAACGTTTGAAATAACTTGTCCGTCCGATCAAACGTGGGCCGATTTTACGACGCGCGTGCATCGCAAGTGTCTCGGCAATTCAGTTCCCCGTGATCAGGTACGATTGGTTACCTACCAAGAACGCTCGGGCATGATCGAATGCAGCTTCGAAGGCCGCGAAGACGAAACGGTTTATTCCATTCTGGATCGTTTGGACGTCGACGTTACGCGAGATTTGTTGCTGGAAATTCGAGGGAAAAACGAAACGTTCAAACCGTGTTTGCCTGGTGGTATGTTGTTGTTGTTGTTGGTGTTGTTGTTGGGTCAACTTCATTAATATACAGGGTGTTCCACGCAACGTGTGCACCGTTGTGACTTCCAAGAGTATGCGTTGCACGAAAAAATGTTATATACAAAAGTTACATGGTTTTAAAGGGCGCACTGCGTAGTGCATCAATTTTTTTTTTTATAGGTCGAGACGTTTCGAAGATTCGAAGGATAACTTTGTTTTTTTAAACGTATCATTATTTTTTTTTATAGCAAATTATTGTAGAGAATCGAATTCTGAGTAAAAAAGTATTGATCTTCATTAGAGATAAACCTAATAATTGACTAGTAATTTCATTTTATCGCTTTAAAATTTTCTTCACATGATATCAAATTGGAGATTCAACCTTATCACAGATTTTCCCAGGACGGAGATGTTGACGTGACAGTGAGCGACCAGTGGTTTATCGCAACTAACGTAAGTGCCCTGCGGAAATCTGTGATTGGGTTGAATCTACAATTTGATATTATGTGAAGTTAATTTTCAAGCAATAAAGTGAAATTACTCGTTAACTATTGGGTTCAGGGTTAATAAAGATCAATACTTTTTCACTCAGAATTCGTCTTCTACCATATTTTGCCATGAAAATATCTGTACGATCTGTTTAAAAAAATAAAGTTGCCCTTCAAATCTTCGAAACGCTTTGACCTATAAAAAAAATGTTGATGACTGAGATCACGACTGATGAAAAATCTATTAAAAAATTCGCACAATTATTCAACCGTTCGAACGTTGAATTTACAGGCGAGATGTCGAAAGTTTTCGTCGTCGACGTCGCGAAAAAACAAGTCGTCAAAGGTCCCATAAACGTGCGAGGTTTGATAACTCAAACCGTCGGAGATTACAAGTTACAACTGAGTGAAATAATCGGCATGGAACCCAAAGACATCCATCTCATCGTACAATATTTGAACAATCCGAGTGGCAAGTTGATATCAACGGACGACAGTGAAATGATGCACGAGAATATAACCCGGGGGGACAAAATTTTCGTTCCCACGACATTCGACGCCAGCACTCACAAATCCATCGACGACGGTATCGACGAGTTAATGAAGATTTTCGGTAGTTTAACGTGGTTTACCATCGACTTGCCGGACACCAGTGAAGGTAATAATCATTTTGAAAAAAAAAAACCATCCACGCTTCCTCCTATTTTTTTTCTCATTTCGTTTCGTTTATTTATTTATTTATTTTCTTTTTCGTTCAGATGAGCTTTTTAAATTATGCATCCCGTCGTTGGCTGAGAAAAATAAGGAAAAACCAGTGGAAGTGCCGCTAAGAAATGGTCCTACGAAATTAAGTTCGACGGTAAACGAAGCAACCACTTCGGAACCCGAAAAATCGGAAACAAACGAAGCCCCAACGACGAAACCAACCGCAACGGAAGAAATACCCGCGCTTTGGACGGAGACGACGAGTCCACCGAGCGTTCCGAACGACAACGAAGAGTGGCACACTCCCGAACAATGCAACAGCGAAGACAGCAGTCTGAGTTACAGCGATCGAACCCTCGTGGGCGAGGGCGATGCTTCGGAGGACGACGATTATCCTTTGGTCAGTCACGAACCCGCTTTCGTAAATTACGACAACTCGTTCGTTCCTCGAACGGAAAACGAAAATTGGGACACCGAGGATACGAACGATTATTATTTCCGAGCTGAGGTTCGCGGCGAAAAAACGCTCATGATTCTCGTTGACAGACGAATGAGCGTCGGTACGTTGAAAAAATTGTTGGAACCTTACGTCGGCGTGCCAACGAGGTATTTCACGATTTATCGCGCGCCCTACGGCGAGATGGGAGAGCTCAGTGAATTGTCGACGCCGTTGAGGTTCCGTAGCGACGGCACGACGCTGGAGGTTAAGTTGGGACGAGTTTTGCGAAGCGACGAGATCAAAGTTCAACTCAGTCAGTTGAGCCTAGAACCGGAACCGGAGGTACGGAAAATTAATTTTCGAATTATACGTCGAGTCAATCTGATCATCAGCATTTTTCAATAATAATAATAATAATGATAATTCATATTAATAATATAATATATTATAGTATTAATTATTATTTATTAATATTGGGTTAATATTATAATAAATATAATATGTAATAATAATGGATAATAATTAATATTATAATATATCATACTATTAATATTATTATTATTATTATTATTATTATTATTATTATTATTATTATTATTATTATTATTATTATTATTATTATTATTATTATTATTATTATTATTTTTATTATTATTATTATTATTATTATTATTATTATTATTATTATTATTATTTTTCGACAAATAATAATGAATGAATAATTTGTTAGTGGAATAATCCTAAAAATAATTCTCGAAAATAATAATTATATAAGTATTGATCTTTTAATATCGCGATCTAGAAGAAAAAGAGAAATTATTATTATTATTATTATTATTATTATTATTTCTCTAACAAATTATTAACGCATTATTATTTGTTAATTATTATCATAATAATAATAATTAATTTTTTGTAGAGAAAATTGATGTTGCGTTTAATAAACTTTTCCGTATTTCATCGCAGCATTACACCAATCTCTGCGAATGGATCGTTTCGAAGGAAGCGACGGTTGCGCAAGCGAAAAAAGAAGTTGTCGCACATCTGAAGAAACAGTTTGGCATAGAAATACCGCTCGAGAGATGCCGATTGAGGGGACAAGACAAAAAAACGCTCGCAAATGTATTTTTGGACGATCAGAAAATCAAGGATTGCAAACTTCATTGGCCCTACGCGATAATTGTACAGGAATTACCGGGCAAAGAACCCGTGACCGATCCGAACGACGTCGTTATATTCACAAGGCGGATGCCTACGTCGGCCGGACGACTGGGACCCATTCGGGAATTGGTCGTGAGCGGAAAATCCATCGCCGAAGTTCGCGAAAAGGTTCGGGAAAAGCTTCATTCCCGATACTATGCGAGAAAAACTGGAAATTAAAATCAAACTTTGTCCATTCTAAGGCTGTCATTCCCTCATAAACATTTAACTTTCAACATTTGTTTTAATGAATTTTCATGCATGCAAATAATTCCAATCGCACTTTTAATTAATATCAATCGATCTAACAATGTTCCAAGTATATTTGAGAATTTTTTCAACCCATTCGCACGGATCGATTCATAATGGCGGACGGTCAAATTTTGTGCAGGGTCAAAAATTGATCCCACGTCCGGCGTTTGATAAAAAAAAATTGGGTGTGTGGTGTAAGGGTCAATGGTGACGCGGAAGAAAAAAAAAAACTAATCATCCACGTTTTTTTCGACTTTCAAGATATCGGAATTGTCGGGGATACCGGAAGAAAATCTCGAGATAGCGGGAACAAAGATTTCCTTTCCGCGCGATTTGGCACAACCCGTATTGCAGAACTCACTCGACTGGAGTCGCCAGTCGACGACGACCGAAAACGGTCCGGAAATCACACTCGAGGATGGCATTATCATATACTACAGGTGCGATTTTATTTTATTTTATTTTATTTTATTTTATTTTATTTTATTTTATTTCATTTTATTTTTTATTTTATTTTATTTTATTTTATTTTATTTTATTTTATTTTATTTTATTTTATTTTATTTTATTTTATTTCATTTCATATCATTTCATTTTATTTTAATTCATTCATTTTATTTTATTTTATCGACCATATTCGAGTAGTTAAGAATTCTCTTTTCCCCTTTTTCCACCAGGGATTGGAGAGAAAAGGTACACGAGTCGAGTAACGAGGCCGTGTGTATAACATCGCGGCCCAGAAGAAACGACGATCTGTTCAAGGAATCACAGGCGAAACCCCGAAAATTCGGAATTCCCTCGTCATCGCGTTACAGCCCGAGACGAGAACGAGCGCTCAAGATATACATCGACGACAAATGATCGGGCAACGACGACGGCGGCCGTGAAACGATCGCGCGGTCACCGGAGTTAGGTAATTATTGTGTTTAAAGAGAATCTTAGATATTTTTTTGTGGCCTCTCTGTGGCTCGCGATCCGCGCAAATCGAATAGAAACATCGAGGCTCGATAAATCGGCTCGAAGATGAGGAGAACGACGGAGGGGCGGGGGGGGGGGGGGGGGGGGAGGATAGGAAAGCAATTCCGCCTCAAAGTCGCCGTTCTAGAGTTCGATTTTCAGCGACGAACAGACGAAAACAACAAGAAAAAAATAATTTCCTTATCGTCCATCGGTTCAGTAAAATCGTTTTGCATATTTTCCCGTTCAATCGCAAATGGCGAGACTCCAAAGAGATAATAACGCATCGTTCAGTTGAATATAATTCGCCAAAAAACCATCCGTCATTGCGAATTTTTATCAATCGCTTTTTATCCGGTTTCGAATTATTTTAATTTCGTTTGGTTTATTAAATTTTCAAGCGCTATCGTGTTACAGATATTTTTTTAAATAATCGTAGCGCCTACCTAAAATCTCGTTGCATTTATCATTACGGTTCAGTCAGGCATTTCACCTGCAATCGGGGCTTCATCAAAGCTCCCCCCCCCCCCCCCTCCTTCGTTCTTCCCCGTAATTCGTTCGCTAATCAATCGATGTCGCTCGCTTTTACCCAATTTCACGGTTTTTCGTTACTACGTTGATACATCTAAAAAAAAAAAAAATAACAATCGAGCTTATCGCGATCGAGGAGAAATTTTGAAAAATAAAAAAAAGGATCGTTTTAACGAAGACGCGAGAAGCAATGGAAATTCGTCCTCGCAATTGCTACATTAGCCGTAATGTATAGTATGTATACAAAAAAAAAAAAATATGTATTCCATCGAAATTGAGGACTCGTCTTGGAATTATCGTGAAGAAGTTAACGAATTCGATCCTATTTGCGAGTACCTGCGTTCGCATTATTCAAAGACGAGTTCCCGATCGCGTTGTTCGATCATCGTCGATCAACGAAGCATTTCTTTCACCGGGTTCTCGAAAAAAAAAAAAAAAATTAGAAAAAATAAAATGAACGAATGAAAATTAATGAAAAAAAAAAAAAATTGTATCTAAGCCGTTAACGAAACAGAGATCCAGCGAACGATCTGCGCAAATTTGCTGCTCAAATGTAAAGAATAGAATGGATCAAAGAGAAGAAGAAAAATATTGAGAGAATTATGAATGAGAAACGCTAAATGCAGCGAGTCGAAGTCCGCGGACGCACGAATATCTTCGACCAACGACGATCAAACAATTCTCACTGTATCATACACTGTAGTTATGAAAGAAATTATATTTATAATTATTATTAACAACGGAAAATAACAGCGTGACTGAATTTTGTCTTCGATATGGAGTGTGTTGAAAGAAAAGAAAAAAAAACTAAGAAAAGAAGAAAAAAACCAACTAAAACCGAAATCTTGGTAATTTTTTTTTTTTTTTTACGTTTACGACATAACGTCCCGATTTTATTTGAATTGGGTTGGCTCGTGGCGGGGCTACGGAGTTTTGCGATCGAGGAAGTTTTCGTGAACATTTGTCGGTTAGATCGTTTTGCCAATTATTGTTATAGAGTGAAGGCTCTACCGATTCGCAATTAATCACAGGTCGTACGAACAATCATTATCAGATCACTTTGGATCACCTTTATTATCTTTTCATCCAATTTTATTCATTCGCAGCCCAACGACGCTCAATCGTGCCTCGTTGAGCTTCATTATTTATATCATCCGTTTCGTTTGCTTGTACATAAGTAAAAAAAATGTTTTATTTCATTCAGATTATTTCTTCCTCGCTCTCTCTCTCTTTTTTCCTCTCGTAAGCTATATTATTCTGCGTTGATCGGCGTTGTCAATCGTAAAAAAAAAAAAAAAAACATATTTTCAACGAATCGTAGCTACGTTTGACACACGAGAAAAATATTTATTGCGACCGTTTGTTGTTAGTCTTTGCCATCGGTAGTGCCTGCGAATTATTACGAGGAAAATAATGCATCACTGTGCGTCGTAACGATCGAGAAAGGTTGATTTATTCGTTGCATTATAGATTCGTTATCGTCAAATTAATTTTTTTATTCGAATTGATTGGTCGCGGTTATTTTTATTGTCATTGAAAAGTCCACGAATTCGCAGTCCATCGGGATTCGATCGTGGATGATTCATTATTACGCCGATTAAAACGATATCTCTTCGATTAAACCCAGAAAACAAAGAGCGAAGAATATATCCGGCGTTCAATTCTTTCGGACTTTACGTCGTCAAAATTATGCGAAGAAAAAAATAGACCTGAATAAATGGGGTTTTGCGAATAATAAGAAATTTAAGCTTTCGTTTGATATGTGTAAAATTAATTTTTATTTTTCTTTGTACAATTATAATTTTTTTTTTTCAAGTGTAGCGCGAGAAAATCTGGTGCCCTTTTTGCATTTCATGCAACGAAATCTTTTATGTACCGCAGAAAATAATATTTTCCTCGTTGCGCCAATAGACGTTAACCCTTTTATGTACAACAATACATGGAAAATACATTTTTCTTCGTTCGTTCTTTTTTTTACAGTTTGCAAGCAACCGTTTTATTATAAAATATTACAGAAAAAAAATAATAGTGGGAGGATTCGATGAACTCGCATCATCAAATGATTGTTCATTCTTTCCTCTCCTCGTAATCGAGTGAAAAAAAAAAAAAATTTATAGAATCATGAGAACAGTACCGACGTTACATTACGCGAAATCTACGAAAAATAAAATAAAAGAAAACTAGTTTGTTATTTCTCTGTGGCAAGGTGTACATTACGCATGGAACGCAAGGCTGGCACTTTTTGTAAAATAAAAACAAAGTATCTGATAAAATCGAGCTTTTGCGAACGATCTTTCTTTCAAGCCCATCCGCAGCCGTACATTTTTTTTTCTCACGCTCTTCCATTCATCCACGCTATTTACAAAATAAATCGATTCTCTATAAATAAACGTGCTTAAATTACTTAATTTATAGGTTATTAAATAAGATAGAAAATTATTAATTTAATTTTCATTCCAGTCCTACATTTTTTTTTTGTTATTTATATACCGTAACGGAGTTACATCACTCTTGCGACAATGCGACTTGTCGATGGTGCAAAAAACGATCGTCATTATCACACGTGTATTTTACCAGACATTTTATTTCTCTCGTTTTGCGAAATTATATGGCGGATAAGTACGAAAAATATTGGATGAGTTGATGATTGTTTTAAAACTTTTTGCCGCTCGTTCGAGCAAAAAAAAAAACCATCGCAGCGTCAATTGAAAGGGAACTCGCTATCGGTTGAACGACGATCGATGCTAATTCAATGGCTGCTAAGTTTCGTAACTTTCGACATAGTTATGTCGAAGAAATTCGTTTTTTAAACAATTTATAAATTTCCATTCGATCATTTTCTCTCTCGAAATGTCTGTTGCCAATTTTCTACGCCTTAAATCCGCGTCTCACAGCCACCATATTTTCCATCGATAGTTTTTCCGATAGCGAGCCACCCCGGAAGCTCGATGTCAAACAAATGCGCGTTATTCACGCGCGTAAAACTCATATTAAAATCCCAACAACGAGTGTTCTCCAGCTGGTGGTCGTAGATCTTTTCATATCTAGACCAGAACCAAAGAATTCGCCATGGAACCTCGCGCAGGACCGCTGAAGACGAGGATCAATGCGCGTTTGTTGCTCCTTCGCCGAAGAAACGAGTTAAAAAAAATCAATTTAAAAAAAAAAATCAAAACCGCAAAAAAGATAAAGGCTGCTCCTCGATGGAACGATGAACAAAGAGGAAAAGTCGCCGACACATATCTCGATATCTCGGTATTCGATCGTTCGCCGCTCCGCCCGTATATTTACATGTATAATTTATATATCCCGAGCGAAGCCCTCGCGAATGGTTTACGTACAATCTACACGGTAGAAATCCTCGACTAGGGCGGGATAAAGACTTCGCATGCCACCACGTGTCTCATCGCATGCGTTTTCTCGTACCGCACGAGCTTTTACGACGACGCCGCCATTATGGTACCACTCTTCATCTTTCGTCACAACCTTTCTTGGCTTTATTAATTTGCGTGGTAAATTCATCCATGCACCGTTTTTATTTTCAAGCGATCCCACGCGCTAGATTGTTTGCTTGTGCCCTGGCGGTTTTATGCATACTCGATTCATATCGAAACGGAATTATGCAGTTGTGAAATTTTCTTACCGAATTAATTAAAAGTAAAAATAGTATTTTACTGGGGGGTAAAAAATCTTATTTCCTTTGAATTTTAGTATAATTGCGGTAATGTTTGCGGCTTTTTTTTTGTTAAAAAATTGTTATTTTATACTGCATTTTTATGGCTGTTTTGGTTGAAAAATACTGGTTCTATACCGTAATGTTACGGTATGTTTTTTCGATTGAACTGAAATGTTCTTTGGTTTCAATGTTCCAATAAGTATATTTTCTACTATCGGAAAATATTATTATATTTTCTACCATCGGAAAATATACTCATACCGTAACATTACGGCATAATTCCCGTACTTTCTTCGTACGAAAAATTCACAAATGCACAGTCTACATCCAGTACAATATCCCGATCCTACCGATAACCTCAAAAATAATCTCCACAATCCCATCCACCAGAACTCATCGTCACCAGTCACTGCAGATAAAAAAAAAACACCCCTCTCCCACAATTACGCACATCACAATCACTCCTCCCCCCTTCTCATCCCCCCCCCCTTCTTTTTCCCTCGTCCTGGCCGTGCATTTACTCAAGAACTCGATGTAATTTATTCATCGAAAGAAATTAACCCAAGCAAAGAATGTCACCGAACGAAAGTGACAAAGTGTTCTCCAATTGGTTTACCGGCTTTCGAAGAATTCAAAGTGATAAAAGCAGGGGGGGGGGGGGGATTGTCGAGTCCGGTAGAAACCCGGGATAGCTATTCAAGTTCCGTTGGGTCTCGGGAGTATGCGAATAAACCGCATCTTCGATAAAGAGCTACCGATTAACACGCGAACACACGTGGAATTCTTTCGGTACGCCCGAGGAGGACCGCTCGCCGATCCTCGTCCTCGTCCTCGTTCTCGTCGTCGGCGTCGTTGCCTCTCGCGACCGAGTATCGTGACCGCAAGAAGCGCAATTAATTATTGCACCGCGTAGTAGCTTCCCGGCTCATTGTTGCATCTGTTAGCGGTCCTTTCGCTCGACTCGTCGGTTCGTACGTTTGTTCACCGGGGTTTTGCCCCCTCAGCCATCCTCCTCCTCCGCTCATGCGCGTAACAACGTACTACGCACACACGAAACTCACCTTATACCCTTAAGCCCTCCAGCCAAGAAGGTTTCTGATAAATTAAAGAGCGTGTAAGTACAGTCGGCTTCGCATACCCCGAACGCACTCGCGTACTTTATACACGTCTAACCGTCGCCACATACCGTACGGGCGTGTAAACCCGCGCGCGACTCTAACTATATGCGCGTGGATGGTATATACGGTACGTAAGTATAGACTACAACGGCATCAATCGTGTCCCGAGGGGTTAAGCAGAGTGATATTTTTTATTTTTTATTTTTTTAATTTTTCTTTGCGCGTACGACGGGCTGCACACACGGGATTCGCGCGCGGGTGCATTGTGGGAAGAGAGACCCCGTGGATGGGGTAAACGAACGACAAAGACGATTGAAGAAACAAAAGGGAAGGAAAAAGCTAATGTTGGGCTGTCGAATAGAACGAAACGGTGAACGAGGTATGCACATGTGGGGCGTGTGGATGGCAAACCGTGGATTAAAATGATTATTGAGGCGACAACGTTGACCTTTGTTGCGCACTCGGGGTATGAAATACCCCGGCGTATTGGTGAGCGATTTTTTTTTTTGTTACGTTTGTGCTTGAAAATGTTTTTTTTTCCCGTCGGTTTGAAGATGATCGAAGAAGTTACACCTGTTGGGGCTTATTTGAGAAGATTCGGAGAGTACTCGACATTTTTTCTGAGGTCAAATAACGAGAAATGTGCCTGTAACAGACGTTTGAACTTGCTGGGATATGCCACGACCCTCATTTACACACCGCGTAATTTTTTCGAGGTGTGCGCAACAAAGGTCGATGAAAATTCGTTTTTCAAAGCTTCGTAGAAGAAAGTCACCGCAGAAGAGTAAAAACTTTACGTCCAATCGTGAAAAAAAACTCAACCCTCGTACCATAAAAATATTTTCCACGCCATTTTCCCTCTCGTCTTTTTCATTAGTTGCAATTTATTTTTTTTCCTCGTTACTTCCGACGGTGAAATTATTTTCAATCGTTGTTACCGCGTGGAAAGATACGCACCTTCGTGATCTCAACCTGTTTCGTGGGTTCGTGTGTTTGGCCCATTGTGGCGTGGCAGACCCTGCGAGAACCGCGGGGGCACCGCACCGGGGAAGCCGAGGGAAGGACAGAAGCCAAAAGGAAGAAAGACGCATCTCTCGAGAGGCGAAAGATTTCCGCCGCGAAGAAAGAAGAAGCTATACAAGCGCGTACGTCCTGCAAGCATCCTCCGAAGAGCAAACTTCGCACACGGATAAATTCGCGGATACTTCGGAGTTTAACATTGCCGTAGCCACGAAAATTGCGAGGGTAAGAAGAAGATCGAGAAAAAAAGAGCAGAAGAAAAAAAATCCAACCGCGTGAAAGAAAAGAATGAGAAGAAATCTGGGAAAAAAAATTTTTCGCAAGCTTCGAGTGCATATATAAGAATTTGTACGAGAAAGTTTGTGTAACGATCGAGGGGTTATTGCGTGTGTGTGTGTGTGTGTGTGTGTGTGTGTGTGTGTTTGTGCGAGGGGGGGAAAAATCGCAGAAGGCACGAAACACGTTGCAAAACGTCGAATTACGAAACACCTGTTTTCACGAAATAACTTCATCCCGTGGGTTTCGCCTCGGTCTCGAAACACTCGGCAAGAGATCGCGCTTGTGCAAACTACTCGGTTTCCACCTCTCTTCGGGTAAGGCCGAAGAAGAGAAGGCCGTAGAGGGAGAGATCGGTCTCAAACGCGCCTCACCCCCTCGGGGTTTACACGCGGGCTCTAATTTTCTCCCATCCTCTACTTCTCCCCTCGTTTTCGAATGAATCGCGATCTCTCCAGCATCCCTGTTTCATCTAACCCCGAATAAACCCACGAAAAAAAATAAAAATAAAAAAATGTACAATTCTCCAAAGAAAAATATCTACGAAAATTAATAACGATAAAATCAATTTTTCGTCTCGACTTTTGCTCGCATTCGAATGTCGTAAAACTCGATAATATTAAATCGAAACGAATAACTTTTTGTTTCAATGAAAATACGAGTCGGCGATGCGTTTGCGAAACCGTGAGCGCCGATTTTGTAGATAATTCAACGATATCGAAACGCATTATAAATATAGACACATCGTACCCGCGGGGACGTTATAGATAAATGTGCCGGGGGTGGAAGAGCTCAAGAGGGGGGCAGGGAAAGGCCGGTGGTAGCAGCGACGCAGATAGATCGTAGATAACGCGGATAAAGCTGCGACGCGAATACCGCAGTGTGGATTGTATACTTCGCGAAGCGTCGAAGAATCGCGTAAAAAGTAAAAAAAAAAAAAAAAATAAATAAATAAAAGAAAAATGTTTGAACGAGGATTCGAGAAGAAGCGAGCGAGCGAAGGCAGAGATTTTCGCGCGATTAGATCGTTGGATTACGAAAGTATAGTGGACGGGGAGAGTCGATTGTGTTTGGTGCGAGGACGTTACAGCGAGGGCGGTTTAGCCAGTGGCTGCGCTTTTACGCTTTTGCAATGTCGCGGGATTACGTACATGACGAGCGAAGCTTTTTACAACGGCAACAACAACGACGACGACGACGACGACGACGACGACGACGTTGTGGAAAACGGTGCATCATTACCAACGTTCGGTGGTGAATTACGTGTCTATTAGATACGACGATACAGTCTTGGATGAATTTCCTAGATCGACGAAGGCTCAACGAAAATGTTTGCTTCTGAATTTTATCGACGAATTTCCTATAACCCATCGACGTCGTCTAATTTTCCGCACAGTTTAGCATCGAAACATTATTTTTCCGATAGCGGTGGGTTGTCGAACGATCGCGAAATAACAATTCGCGTCTATAATAATCGTCGTAGAAGCTCTGATAAAATATCAAAGTACTCTTGTCTGAAAAGCTCGTCACCGCAATTTCGCTCCGAATCTTTCCGAAACATTCCAATACCGATCGATTATCGGTGCGAGTATCATCGTCGACCATAATAGGTGCGAAAAACTCTCGATTCGTTCGTTCCATTGGCATTCACAGATCACTCTCGGGTTTTCGCGATTTCGCGGAATTTACATCTCGCGATCTACGATATCGCCTAGATGCGCGCGAGATAATTCGCACGTGTTTACGGATCGACGAAGAACGATATTCCGTCCAACTAGCGTCCGTTGAAAACGTCGTTTCTTCGCTGGATCTCGATCGATCCGTCGTCCGAAGTTTCGTGCATTACCGGAAGTGACAAGAGCCGTCCCGTGACGTCGAACCGTCCGACGATTCGACGCTCGGATCGTTCGTTCACTTCCGGAATCATGTGAACTTCGATTTAAACACTCGAGCTATTTAAAACGAGTTAAACTCCTAAAACGCGCGCAGATTTACACTAAAATTCGTCGAAGCATGACAAATAAATTGCCGGATTGCGACGAGGTTTTATCAAAAACTCGAACCACGTGAAAAATCGTCCAGCAATCGATGTTGAAACCCGACGCAAAGATACACGATCAAATATAATCCGAAGGTGTCGTCGTGGTTTCGTTGATTGCCGCGAGTCTGTACTGTTGATTAGACGACGAATCAACGGTCGATTGTTGTTGATTCAATTGTTGATGACCGATAATCGATGAACCCGTGGCCGGTAACGTTATCGCGAGAATCGTCGTTTGTTGTTGACTCGTGGAATTCGAACTGAGATCACTGTAATAAGCGCTGCTGGGGGCGCTGCTCAACGACGGACCGTCGGGTTCGGCGTCGCTTCCGGTGTAACCCGTGTTTTGGTAAGATGGCGTCGCGTCGTTGGTTCCACCGTTGGCCAGACGAAGAGCCGCTTGATGAAGATGATGATGATGATGGTGGTGGTGATGATGATGATGATGACCGTTCGTCAAACGATTGGGTGGCAATGGGCTCGTTGGTCCGTTCTCGTACATCTCGTAATCGGGCTCTTTTAACCTGCAACAACGATTACGAGAACGACGATGAATAACGAGATATAATTTTTCATGAAGTTTTTATCGGTGACACGATAAAACTCGTTGAAACCGAAACGCCGACGATTATACGCCGAAGACTGTGCGACGATACGACTATTCGCCGACGACGAAACGTCGAGCATTATAGGTTGATTAGGTTGTTTTAGGTTAGGTTTAGGTTATTGGGGTTATTTTTTTTTTTTTTTTTTTTTTAATACTTCGTAGTAGGATCGAGAATGAAGAGCTTTATCATCATTTCATATGCATATAATCTGTCAAATTTTGTTGTGTTTGTTGACGTTTTGTGTTATTTAGGTTTAGATTATTTAGGTTATTTATTTTTATTTTTTATTTTTATACTTAATAGTAGTATTGAGAATAAATAACTTCATCATTACATCATACAAACGTCGGCGTATAGTCGTCGACGTTTTGGTTTCATCGAATTGTCGCGGAACCCCCATTTCATCCGAACTTTTTCGCAATTTGACATTACATCGTTTTTAATTACCTCTGGCTGTGCCTCGTCCTTTGATTGTCCTTCTTCAACGTTCCATTTTCACTTCCGTTACCGCGACTGCTTCCGCCGCCGTATCGCCTGTGCAATCTCGCAGCGTCGAGCTCGTGATAATCGTCATCGTCGTCGGCCTCGTCACCGTGATCGCCCGGTGAAGTCGCACCACCGCCGTACGTCGAACTACCGCGAAGTTGAAGTTGAAGATCACTCGCGTAACTCGCGGCTTGAGAATCGAGCTCGGCGTAAAGAGCTTCGTCGGTTTGCATGTGAGTGTAATGATTCTCTACGGGAAGATTCATGGCGCATCTGTGTTGGGGAAGGGACAACGGGGCTGTTACCACCCCCGCGGTACCTCCGCCTCTTCTAGAACCTAGCCAAGACCAAACGTTGTGTCCTGAAATCGATAAAACTTCCATTATAGACGTTTTACTACGGCTTTCGATTTAACGAACTGGTTCGAACATGTTTTTTTCTTTTAAAGTGCGTCGTTATTGTATCAAAGGAGTATGGGAATTTCCGATGTGTTTATGATTTTCTAACGAACGGATAATTCTCGCCAAGTCCGGGAAGAAAACGACCGGTTGCTGTTTTTTTAATTTATTTTCTTTTTGTTATTTATTTTTTTTTTTTTTTTTGGTTGGTACTCACCAGGACTGGGCGTCACGTCGTGATAAGGCGGCAATTTGTCGAGTTCCAGGGGTGGTCGATCCGGTATGACGGATACTCCACCACCCCCGGCGACTCCGCCGGCTCCGGCGCCAACCGGTTCCTGGGCCCCCGTCTCTTCGATCCCGACACCGCAGCAACTCCCTGAAAATAAAATATTTCGTTGCTTTAATAATCTTCTCTACGAAACTACGATCCGAGTTCCCTCTTTTCTCTCTCACCAATAACGGAGAAGAAAAAAAAACAACATATTCGCTCGAAATTAATAAAAAGAAACCGACGGATGATCCACCGTCGGCCTTGTAATAATGCCACGATGAAGTGCGTACGTGAACCAAGAAGGGTTGAATTTCACAGTGGATGAGAAAGGGATACTCCGATGCTCGAATTTCACCCTACGATGGATCAACCTCGATCGTTGAACTTGTCCTCGTATCCTCCCCCCCCCCCCCCCCCCCCTCCCCCAATGGAACGTTGAGAAAAATCGCCTAATTATTTGATTGACGTTTTTTGGACGGTAAAAATGTGGTTGGACCCAAATGTCAGCGAGAAAAATATCGTTATCGTTCTCACGACGCGCGAGTATTGCGCGTACGCGACAAGTACGGTAATATAATAATTTTCCCACTACAGCGAAGCGAAACGAGAGAGGAATGGAGAGAAGGAAGCCACAGCGACGAAGCTTTTCAAGTGCCAGGTGAGCCCACTCGTTCGAACGGACGGGGAATCCCGATACGTATTTCATTCGTGTCATAGATATATAGATATATATATCTATATATTTATATATATCTGTATATAAAGCGCGGAGTGCCATACCGTAATATATTTACCGAGGGGGAGGGGAAGGCATATTGAAACCGGGGCATTATGACATGAGCTCGGATATGAAAGGAGGCAGACTCGGGTATTTCTTTTTTTTTTTCTTTCGAACGTCTCTGCCTCGTGTGTGCTCATTGTTCGTGCACGTCATCGTACACCGAACCTCGTGAATCTCGTTGGAGCCCCGACGGGGCGGTCCACGAATTTTTTTTAGATCACAGAGGCACCGCGGACGAGCCGCTGCTACTGTGAACCCTCGCCGACCGGTTGAGCCGAGGAAACGATTGCGTTCGGGATCAAACGAAAAAAATTTATTATTATTAGATTCTCGCGAACGAATGATGGGTGGGAGGCGCTCATTGCTCGACTATCGAATCGTACGTTCTTATGGAAGTTATGATTATGGAATTTTATTCGAAATTGGGTTGTTTGGGTTATTTGGAATGGTATCGATTTTTATTTCGTTCGATCTTTTTCACGCTGTCAACGTTTGATGGTCTTACTGGATGGATATTAAAAAATCGTCAAAGTCCTTTGAGAATTGAGGAACGAAATTTCTTGATGGAACAACATACATGAATTACACATGAATACATGTGTAATTCAACACATGGATACATGAACACATTGATACATTCAATACATGGATACATGAATTGTTTCAGCCATTTTAGGGTAACTTTTTGCCCAGCGATTCATCTGGTAAGACCTCAACAGTGAAGTACGAGGCCTAGCATTTATCGAATCCACTTATCGATCCACCAAAAAAACATGGCAGCAATCAATTAATATTATCGTCGTTCTTCCAACGTCGCAATTCGTTAGCTTCTCGTATTGACGTTGTTTTTTTTTTTTCTCCTTGAACGAAGAAGACGTTGAAACGGATAATCCTTCGGTAGGCTCGGGATAACATACCAATACAATCCGGATGATACTCGTACAGAATCGTCGGTGACATTGTAAAACATTGAAACAGTCGAGTGGTCGTGAGTGACAGAAGCGAAGGAACATCTAGCGACAAATTTGACTTGCGGACGAACAGCTTCTATTCCTTTCAAGCCCCGGCCAAGCCTCATTGCCTCAGGGATAAACGCGTAAGAAATTTCGTCGTCCCGGTGTAGATTCGAACCCGATCGTCGACGCGATGAGCCGTGAACCAACAGAGTCAGCATTTTTTCGGTTGCGTCACACGGACGTACTAATCGGATTACCGGGCGTTCGAATCATCCGTTAAAAACGGCCTTGACGGCTTGTTCTACGCTCATTTTTTTTTCTTTTCCGTCCGTTCGTACATTTCTATCGTTCTATCTTTCGCTCCAACAACGGCTGACAAGCTCACGCGTGGATTTCGAACCCCGTTCGGGCATTGTCCGGCTAATCGTTCGTGAAGATTCGGCGCGATCGCTCGAGATTGTAACGAGACGAGAGAGACGTTCGATCTTCGCCCGAGCTTGCGGGGTGATCTTCGAGGCGTCTGTGAAACGTCCATTAACGCGTCGTCGAACTGTCCGGCGAGTGGGAAAACTCGGACGTGACGGCGTTTCCGACCGTGAAGGGATTGTGTGAAGGTAACGACGACAAGTTTACATTCACGGGAATGTCGAGAGACCCATGATGCGTTTCGATTCGTCATCATAAATGTCAAGTTTATGGTCGTTCTTGTTGAATTTTCTTGCGAGAAAATGAAACTAATTCGACGGAAAACAAGGTTTGGTACTGGGTTACGCGTTTTTGACGTGGGTGGGTGTTGCACCAGTAGTAGGTTGCATGGAGGATGAACGGAAGGGGTAGGTCTCGAAGTTCAGAATCTCATTCGGCCGAAAACGTATATATAGATATAGTGGCGTAGGAAATAATTATCTTCGCGCGGTACAACGAGCTACGCCACTATATCTGTATATACGTTATTGGCCGAATGAGATTCTGAACATCGAGACTTACCCGACGGAAGAAGACCAAACTGATATGGATGTACTTCACTGAGCGCACGGAAAATGGAAGACTGGCGAACATGAGACAGGAGATCAGCTTGTTCGGTCTCCCGTTCTCCAGTCATTCGTTTTGCAAAGATTGACACTGGAATGAAACCTCATTTTGTGCCAAACCTTAGCCATTAGAGATTGAGGGAACAACCAAAACATTGACAAAGTTTAGTTATCGACAGCTTGATAGTTTGATGAATTAGCGTTTGTTAACAACTCCTCATTCGTTTTTCACACGAGTACTTTACTCGGGAAGTACGTGTACCACTGTACTTCCGACGGAAAAGTGATCAGATTCGATAACGTTCGTTTGGTTTCCTTGTGTCTATACTCCATGGTAGGCTCGATGACTCCCCACGAGGCAAATAACCTTTGGTTAAAAAAAACCCGCGATCATCGTCTATCTTCTTGCCTCTTCCCCTCAGCCGCGTGAAGCTTGCAACGTAGTTTTTCATTAGGCGCACTAATTAAACGCCAATCGAGGCTGACATAGACACGCGCCCCTTTCTTGGATCTCGACACTCCTCGCTCCGACGTTAGTCACGAGACGCCTGGAGGGTCGCTCGTCCTGGCGCCGTCTTCGGGAGATGTCGCCTTTCAAACGTGTACAGTGGAAAAATAACGTACAGTCAAATCTCTCGGGATGCGATACATTAGGTGGATCGAATAGCAATGAAGGTTACTTTCTTAGGGTGGCTCGCAAAAAAAAAAAAAAAACACTCCCATTTTCCCGGCAAGCAGCTATTTCAAAGTATCTTTTTTCTCTCGAATGGTGTAAAAAAATGAGCCCGATCGGACGATTTTTAAAGGAGCTGCGATTTTTCAAAGTTAGCAAACGTCAATAAATTTCAAAAATCGGGACACTCGTAAAAATGTCCCCGATCAGGCAAATCTTTCCGCACGATCCCACAGAACCAAAATGACTTTGAAGTAAATAAGTGCCGCCAAACCGGCAATTCGTTTACGATTTTTTTAATAGTTCTTTTTCGGAGGAAAAAAAATCGGAAAAAAAATTCCGATTGATAACTTTTGGAAAATCGGGCCACCCCCAAAAATCGCCCGATCGGGCTCATCTTTCTACACGATTCTACGGAAGCAACATACTTTCACGAGGAAGCTTGCGGCGCAAAACCGTATTTTTTTTGTTGGCGAAACATCCCAAAGTGTATGACATTTCTTCGTGCTCCACCTAATACATCGTTTTACCACATCTACTTTCTTTCCGTTCCAATTCTCCGTACAAAAAAAAAAAGTTTACTACAACGGACTCGAACGTGTAAGTACTTCGAGAGAAAAGGTGAGGCTCGCGGCTTCAAAATAATCATTCGCGCCATCGGGAATTAGTTACGGACAAGGACTCCGTTTGTCTTCCAATCTTTCGTGATTGCGGGTGTTGGCGGGGAATCGATCGAGACAGTCACGAGTTTATACCGGATTGGCGACAGTGTAGAAATAAAGTAGACCGCGTATTACGTTATATCCCTCTCTATCATCGTATCGCGCGGAGTCGAATCAACAGCGCATAAAGAACACGCTATACATAGATATATTCGTATATTCTACACACTCGTCCGTTCAGTACTAAAACAGTATATACATTCGCGATCTCCGAGTCCCCATTGAGATAAGCTCACTACCGAGCAACGATGCAGCCGATATAAAAATAATATGACGCAACCGTTCGACAAATCGGACGATAATCTCCACTTAAAAAAAAAAAAAAAAAACCTAACCGTCGCGTCTAAGATCGTGGAGTAGGTGTACACGTAGTGTTTTACGAGTAGAATGTTCACGCGATAAAGATTATACGGAAATTTCTGATTGCGAATTTTTCCTCTCGATACGCATCAACGATTCGTGTCGCTCCGCACTCTCGTCGTCACCACAATCCCAACAGTCCTTAATAGATACGACGAGATCGACGTTTATTCGCAAC
This sequence comes from Sussaba pulchella, assembly GCA_963971145.1. Lineage (NCBI taxonomy): Eukaryota > Metazoa > Arthropoda > Insecta > Hymenoptera > Ichneumonidae > Sussaba > Sussaba pulchella. The sequence continues at coordinate 14,944,447 of OZ020167.1, read as the reverse complement.
GGATTTTTTTTTGTCTTTTGCTTTTCGTGAGCCTGCATTTTTTTTTTTAAATAAAATCGATAGGGTAGTAAAATTCTGTCGCGTTGTCGTTGCGATGAGAATTCTCTCGTAGACGGGCCGTGGACCGAATAGCGTTCACGTTGATGCTGCGGACTTGAGCGAAGCGAATATCGTACAATCCTGCGTGTGTCAAAGTTATTTAATATATTTCCCCTTCGGCCCGTCCGTTTCCCGATGGCCCGGTGACCGTTTTACCGTACCGCTTCGACGTGTAACGATTGAGATTACCATCGGATCTCTATCTCTATGACAAGGCGCATACTCGCGTGTTCGTTGGTTTCATTTTTTTTTTTTTTTTATTTTTTTTTTTTTGCTTTCGATGTTTCATTCCGCAGCGCGACAGACACGTAGGAGATCGGGATATCGAGCAATCGAGAACGGCGAGCTCTCTCGGTAGTGTGAAATTCGAGAACATCGCCCAAAGGGTTTCAATATTTTTTTTGTTTCTTGTTTTTATCATTGTTTTTAGAAAAAAATAATTTTAAGCTCACCTCTGCCGCTTGCGCTCTTCATTCTGAAAAACAAATATTCAAAAAAAAAAGCGTGAGAAACGTAACGAATGACATTTTATTGTAAAAGCAAGTGGAATATAATTGATAGATGAAATTTAGTAGAAAAAAAAAAAAAAAAATCTACGAACCTTCTACAGTGAAGAAGAGTGACCATGACGACAGCGCCGATACCAGCGGAAACCAAGGAAACGATGACTAACGTGAGAACCCAACCGAACTCGCCGGGTGCTTCTGCAACGATAAGAATTAACATCGATAAATTATCGTAACCATATAAAATATAAACCCGGTGATATAGTTTGATCGAGGTCACGAGAGTACGAAGGAGACTTCGTATAATATCTGTATATAGTATCTGTAATAGTGAATGTACGAAAATGAATATATATATATACGTATGGCATATATTTATATTATTACGTGGGATAGGAGTAAATTACGAAAGTAGTGCGATAATTGGCACGTCATGGGTTAGAAATCTCGGTTGGGTTTTCACCCAGCGGGGATTCCGGAGGCTTTACAACCAGTGCGGTGTCGTATTTTCCGGGTTAACGTTTGCCCAGCTTTAACGCCGAAGGTCTGGCCCTTGCGTGAACGCGTACCCGGAGCGACTCGTCCTACCCGGGAACGAGGCGACTCGGGAATTCACAATCCACGGGAAGATCGCCGGAGGCCGAGGTACTCCCCGGGTTCGCTGTGCATTCGCGAGTACACCTTTGGATGCACCGAGAGCCGCGTAATTAAACGAAATTCGAGGGGAGACTTTACGGCCGAGTATCGGAGACTAAAGTATCTAGGAAGGATTGTACCTTGTTCCGTTGTAATATCGGCATGATAATAGCGGTTCAATAGTGCATTGTGATTTTAAGGGGCTATATTTAGTGCGTTGCGGGAAATTAAGGGATTTTCGTGGTTTTCGTTTAGGTATGTTGACATAATTTTATTACATGTGTTTTATTAGCATAAGATTGTGTAAAGATGACGAAGAAATAATGAGAATCTGTTAATTTTATAACGTACGACTAGATAACTCAAACCGGGAACTATTCCTAGATATTTGGGGACGAATGTTCGTGGCTGAACGAGAACAGTGCTAAGGATAATGATATAACTTTCATTGGAGCTCTGGAGTTGAGATTGAGATTTTTATTATAATCAAAAGCCGAGGAAACAGCAGTTACCTGTTGATAAAAAAAAAATGGGGTAGGGTAAGGAGACATAAAAAGTGGAGTAAGGAGGTATAAAAAAATCTAAAAAAATATCAGTGACGTCGTCGGATCCAAAAAATACGAAAAAGAATCATGGAACCACATCGGTGGATAGAAGGGTTTCAGTCCCGTGATTTGGGACGTCCATCCCCATATAATTTTATTAAGTTCAATTTTATTAAGTAGTAATTATTCACTTAAGTTTACAATTCCGCAAAGTATTTGTATACAATGTACGACGTTGTCTCTTTAAGGTGGTCGAGCGTGCCGTTTGTTTGAAATTCTCAGGAAAATATAACCACCGTGTAGCGACGGAACATCGGGGCGGCCAATGCCGTATTCCACAGGACAAAGAATCCGGAAGCCAGGTAGAAGAATGGAAAAGTAACAGGAACTTATAGGCTACGCGGATGTTAAAGCCGATATAGCTGATGCGAATACACGGAACGTAGGTAGTAAGTCCGCGTAGTGATGGTCACCGAGCTAGCAACCACCCACGCGCTCGATGCGTTACACCGGCCCCGTTGCAGCATCCTGAGAGCTCAGCTAATGAACCTGGCCTGCCAATTTCGCGAGCGAGGGGAAGCTGCTAAGCTACATACTCGCTTTTACCCTCGCGTGCATATATCCACCATGCATCGACGGGCGTAGTTGGCAATATACGTGGAATTAACCGGCCCTTAAGGGCTCGGGTAATACGGAAATATCAATGTGCGCCACGCGTCGACGGGCATTGCCATTCACACGATGAAAATGTGTTTTAAATATTTTTATTACTGTATTGTCGTGGATTATAATTGCTGTCGAATATTGGAATCAATTGTGAAAGGATAATTCAGCTAAATTAATTATTATTATTGCAGAGGTGTGAGAACTAAAATTATTAAATGATAATAATTAATTCTAGTTATTTGTTGGGAAAAGTAATTCTCGGGGATTCATTCGATAAAAATGTATTTGAAATACTTTTATTACTGAATTGTCATGGATTATAATTAATATCGAATACTAGAATCAATTGTAAAACGATAATTTATCCAAATTATTCATTGTTATTGCAGAGATGTGATTATTGCACGATGATTAATCATAGTTACGCGTTTGAAAAACTATTTCAAATCCATCTTTATTCAATAAATGCCCATCCTCGCACATCCATCGACGGCTCACATTTTTCACCCCTCCATTCAATTCTCCTTTCCGTTTATGGAAATTCCAATTTTCCCAACGAACCATTATATCGAATCACTCACACTCATATTTATCATATCTCTTTCCTTCAATCTCCCCGCGTTAGTTCAACAACGAATGAGGCGGCAAATACACGCGAACGATGTAATAAAAAAAAAGTCCACGGGCCGACGAAACCGACGAGTGAAACGAGGCCGAATAAAAACGACGAAGAATAAGAAGACAAGCGATCATCGAGTTAACACGCCGACACGTAAGTTCGAATTAAAAGCAACGAGTGTTGGGCTTGTTGACTGTCACGTGGTGACGAGTAATAAAACGTGAGAAGAGGGGATGAGAACGAAGATGATGGGCAGGCAAAATGAAGAGTGATAAAAGAAAAAAAAATGAAAAAATCAAATAAATATTTTAAAAAATACGTACGATAGAACGAGAATTTATGAAGGTGGAGAGTGAAAGACGGTTGTGAGTGAGAAACGGTAGACCGAGTTGTAAAGGCAACCGGAGATAAAATTAAAAGAATGAAAAATAAAAAGTAATAAAATAAAATTGAAGTAACAGAATGTACTAGCGAGCGATGGTTTAAGCGCGTGGAAGAAAACGCACGAACAGCGAGAGGGTAAGATGGAACTCGACGTCTCTCATCGTCTCGTTGGATGACGTGAACATAACAGCTTTTGCACCGTGTGCGCCTGGGCCCGATAAGACGTTCCATACACGAAACTTATCGATCATCTCCCGCAGAGAGACGAACGGACGGCTCTCGCGCGCGCTTCAATATCGAACCCGAGTTCGAGCGTGTCCGTACGAGCGAGTTAAACGCGCGTTTCGAGACACCGGAATGCGTACAAGGTGTTACGAAAGAAAAATTCAAATTTTCGTCGCGATCGTTTATTTCAAAATATTTCTGTAGATTCGGGCAGAAAGATGAGCCTAATCGGACGATTTTTAGGGGTTGTCGTACATTTTTTAAAGTTTTTGTTTGAATAATACGGGGGCGATAATTTTTTAATCCAACGAAGGTGAATCGTACGATCAAAATGAGGTTTGACAAAATGACCAACGAACGAATTTGTTGTGTTAGGATCACTGGAACCCAGAAAAATTAAATGATGATGCGGCCAAAGATGAACAGCATTTATTGATAAATTAGTAATTCATGATTTTTCATGATAATTTATGATTTTTATTAATTCTCCGGACTTTGAGTGATTCTGACAGAACAAAATAATTCCTCGTTCATTTTGTCAAAGCCCATTTTGATCGCATGATTCAGTTTTATTCGGTAAAGAAATATTGCCTCATGAACCAAACGTAACGGGGTCATTCGTGCCGTGTGTCACCATGTTGCAAAGAATCGAGTTAGTTAGGGAGTTAGTTTGTTGGTAGTTAGTTACTGAAATTAATTGTTGAAGCAAGCGTTGGTTGTTATGTGTAGGTATGACTAAAATCAATCTCAAAAACTACATAAGATTTGACACCAAACAATCTACAAATCGAATCAAATAGGTTTAATTTGACCATTTTTTTTACCTCCCGATTATTCAAAGTAAGTACGTTCAACCTCGCTTTCGACCACGTGTAAAAGTAATTATTTAAAAATGATCCGGAAAACTAATGGAACGAAACTGAGAGCTACCTTCTTTCGACGATTCTCGCCTTATGGTAGTAAGGTCTATCATTGGCGGTCAGAAACACACGTACAAACGTATGCATGAGCATCGATGAAGTGTCAGTGGCAGCGAGAACGAGCTCTCGGGGTGAGGAATGAAAAATCGTGCAACACTTCGTTCGACCATAGTCCCAGCCCCCCCAACGAGTTACGCTTCTTCTTCGTGGTATTATCATAAATAACTTATCGATTATGTTTATCATAATTGTTGCATCGATCATATCTGTCTTCGGAAGAATTTTCATCTTCGCCATCTAGTTATCGCTGCCGAGACGCGTCAGGGGTAACGTTTATCAAGCGTGTACGTATTATATCAGAATGTCGCGGTGGGTGGGTAGCTGCGGCGAGGAGGAAGGAGGGGGGAGGAGGATGGAGCGTGTTCATCTGATGCAATAAAAATATTAATCATTCCCGGTCGTACCAATTTGGTACGAGCTATGTATTCAAGCGTTTCGATTTATTCACTGCCCAACAAAGCTAGTAGATGTATGGGCATTACTTTATTTAATTTATTTAATTTATTTAATTTATTTAATTTATTTAATTTATTTAATTTATTTAATTTATTTAATTTATTTAATTTATTTAATTTATTTAATTTATTTAATTTATTTAATTTATTTAATTTATTTAATTTATTTGATTTATTTAATTTATTTAATTTATTTTATTCATTCCATTTATTGACTCATTATTTCGTTCACCACGCACAATTGACTGCGACTTTCCAAACGTACGTAGTGGTAACAGACTCGAAATGCGTGACCAGTAATTTCCGATGATTTTTATAACATCGTCGACTTATGCGATATATCGAAAAACAGCTTCTGACCAGGAAATTATGATTACAGGCGTGGCATACAGTGCGACGCGTTTCACACTATCTTTTCGACCGGTCAGTTCGCTATCCGTCGATATATATTCTCGAGGTTTAATGATATACCCGATCGTGCGTGCAGTGTGTACCGTCCATACGCCGCCATTTATCATCCTTTCCGGTCGTGCGGGTTCACCGCTCCATATACACGTCTGTAAGTACGTATATCCAACAATGATCTTGTTACCGGTTGCCCTCAACCGTTCGACAAAGTCGGCGAACATTTATTCGTACGTCGGTGCACTTTCTCGTTCGTCGACCCATTTTTCCACGCTGAGTGTGCAATCTAAAAGTCGGCCGCAAAGCTGTCAATGCGGCGACCGGTGGCCATCGGTGGTTCCTGCATCTAAACACACCATATGCTCCGCGTTGCACTACATTGCCGAGAGGTTCTTTCGTGAATTGAGATCTCCGCGGATAAAGCGGCAAACTTGAGAGGCCCACCCGCTTCATTTTGCCTTTGAGGCTTTGTTCTACCGACCATAGTTTCGTATACTACACAACGTAATAGTTGCACAAGCGCCGACCACTTAAATTAGAAAACCCAGCTGCTTCGTCGCAAAATCTTTTACTTTTTTGTTTGTCCAAAATAAAATGTATTTGTGTAGGAAATGGGATTAAATTCGTGTCCGGTTTTGTAAAGTATTGCAGAGCTTCTCGGAGCGTTTGTGAGAACATAGGAGAAGAAACAACTATTATTCTATATCGGACAGGATACTACGCGCGCCGGCGGACCCTCAACGTTGCCGGTCAACTCCATTTGGTATGCCAGAGCTGCAGGTGCTCCGAAGGGTTTTGTGCCTTCGCCACGCTGGCCCGCCGTCGTATTTTGAGAATCGAGAATCCAATTATGCCGGAGCTGATGACCGCACCGCTGCTTAGAAAACGAACGACCGAATTGGGCGCCCTGGCACGGGACTCGGGATCTCGAGGGCTCGAACGCAATATCGCACAACGCCCTCGGGGTTACTGCTGGGTCGCAACGGTTCGATCAAGATTTTCGGCATAGCGGTGAAGTTTGGATATCGCGGTGGTTCTTATTTGGATCATTTTTCGAATTTTTATCGCGTCTCGGTCTCGATAGATTCCAAGGAAAGAGATTAAAGGTTAAGCTTAATTTGATCTTTTTAGGGTAATTGTTGCTACGCGCTGATTTAGGGCGAAGTTTCGTGGTTAAAATATATAGAATTTTTTGGGTGATTATGTTGACGAGTCGATTAATTATTCTTAGAAAAATCCAATATTATATAGAATTAATGCGTGTGAAACCTACTTTCAACCATACACGTATTTTTTTTTTTTCGTGAAATTAGGGTTTATATGTTCCATTTTTTTCTTCATTGTTTGGAGATTCGAACTACAAGTTCGTAATTTGATCTGGAGTAGTTAAAAATTCTCGGTGAGGTGTTAATGAGAAAATATCTGGGCTATACTTTCTAAAAATGCCATTGAAAAGCCGTTGACCAGCTCCACGATTTATCCATTCCTCCTCTCTCTCGTTCTCGTTATTCTCCGTTTCTAGTTTCAACGTTATTCTTTCCTCCTTCCTTCGTCGAATGATTTCCATCGTCGTTACTCCCCAATGAGTTTCGTATTTAGAATATTTATGAGTGCATTATATCCTCTAAGCCACGTTTCCGAGATCACGTTTGAGTTATGACTTAGAAATTCAGGCAGGTGCTTAGAATTTTCAGTTCGAACATCAACCACCCAGTTCAATAGCAAATAAACTGAATTTTTTCATCGGTCAAACCCGTTAACTCGATATCATTTACAGCTTCGAGGCTCTTCCTCGCCTTCGTTATCCTCTCTCCGTCACTCGCATTATCCTTTTATTTTATTTTTTTATTATTTCCCAACCTTCTCTTTCGGTATCTCATTCGTTCTATTTTTTATTTAAAAGATTTTATTTTTGTTTCGTTCGTTGCCGGTCAAACGATTATTCTTGTTAGTTCGTTCGCGCCAGGACGTCGTCCGGGCACGCCGTCGTTTGTGAGACTCACGAGCTCGATATACCCATATATACACACCGTACGACGCGCGTAAAGGATTCTATCGGTTGGCCGGTTACCCGAACCCCTCAGGCCGGTGATTAATCACGCGTCGCCCGTTCACCCGTCCTCCGGGAGTCGATGTGCCGCCGCTTCTGCCGTTGCCGCTCTCGCTCCTGCAACTTCCGAAAATAGAGCCGTCGGCTAACCACCGCACCGTGGAATATCGGTATACCTTTCCCGAATCGCTCTTTCGTTCGCTCGGTCGCGCGCGCGCGCTCGGCAAATCTCGCGAACGAAAAAATCCGAAATTGCTAACAGACAGGTGGGGGGGAATTAAAAATGTACGGCGATGGGTGCGGATCGAAGTCCCGAATATTCAATGTTCCGACAGATCAATGAAATCTAATTGAAACGCTGCGAAATTAAATGTTTCGAATCGACATGGCTCCGACTGTCAAATGAAATTTTGGATAATCAGCTGGAAGACTTCTGACCGTTGACAAGATAATTATGTACAAGGAAATACCGGAAAGTTTCTTTGTGAGAGAAAAAAAAAACATTTAACGAGGCTCCGAAAGCCGGGGAAACGGCAAAAAAAATGAGGATAATTCTTTATCCACCGCTTAAACGTTACCGCCGACAGTTCTTCGCCTCCTTTTTCCACTTAATTGAGTCATTGGTGTCCACCCATGCGATGCTAGTCTCGTTCACTTAGTTTCTCAATCGCTCGGAACCTGTTGCAAAGTGACTTTCGAATATATCGTTTTTTTTTTGTTTTTTTTTTTCGTTTTTTCCCTATCAAAACTCGCTATTGGTAAGAACGTCACCTCATAGCCGCACTCAACCAACTCAATCGGTTCTTATAAAAGATTAAACACCGGTTCGTGGATATAGTTGTCCCGAGTACAACCGCGCTTCGGTTACGAGAGCCGGGTTAGTATTATCATCGTTTCTGAAATAATTTCGGTTTCCACGGTCGACGTGAGTGCCGGCTTATCGGAATTCTCCAGCTAACTCGGGATAACCGGCGAGAACGGCTAATTATCGACGTCGTTCACGCACACACACAATCCCAACGTTGCGTTACAGTCCACGGAAGAATGTGTGGTATTAAAGATAACGCTCTACCGATCTCTGTACCAGTGAGAATACGAAGACGTTAAAAAAAAAAAAACATCTCAGCTTTCATCCTTTTCTCCTTTTATTTCCTTGTTTTCGGCGCTATAAATCTTCGGCAACATTTGAAAACGGAATTCCCGACGCGTGTTTATTGACTCGTAGTCGCGATGATCCCACGGAATAGCGGTGGGACACGTGGTAATTAAAAAATCGACCGAGAGACCGAGAATCGAACGATTTTTAATGCACGTCATTAATGTATCGTCGATAAACGATGCTTCAGCTGTGTGAACTCTTCGGTGACTGATAACGATTGAGGCTTGAGGTTGATAAATTGAATTGAAATGCTTCGAAAATAAATGTTCCGAATCGGCACGGCTCCGACTGTCAATGTCCCGAAAGATCGAAATCCCGAAAATCAAATCATATCGGTGAGACAAAACTTACACAGACACCAATCGGCCGTGCGAATGCAATGAGCCGGCAGCAGATAGCTAGAACTATTGTCCAAATCTATCTATCTGCCTCCGAATTGCCGCCATCTTTGCGCGGTTGAACGAGCTACGCCACTGTACCTATATATTAATATACTAATATACAATATACGTTTCGGGATCGATACTGATATACGTTTTCGGGATTTCGATCTTTCGGGACATTGACAGTCGGAGCCATGCCGATTCGGGACATTTATTTTCCGAGCATTTTAATTCCTATTCATCGACCAGTCGGAACATTGAATATTCGGAGCTTCGATCCGCACCCGGTCGCGTTCTAAGCGGTTTCGGTCTCGAATGCCCGATATAACCATCGATACCACGCAGCGTTGCACCGGACACGGGTTCATACCGGCTTTGTATCGTCGATAAAAGGCGACACCGGCAGGTGCGTCCGCGTGTGCGTGCCCATATATACGTCACAAGCACTCCATACTTGTATACAGTCGACTCTCCCTTACAGGCGTCGTTTTTTTTTTTTCAAATATATTTTTTCTCTTATTATGTTATGTTATGTAGTTTTTTTTTTTTTCGTTTTTTTTTTCACTCTGTCGCTTGCGAGCCTCACCAATTTAGTCGCTGGCCGGAGACGAGTCAATCGATGCTCGACGATCGTTCGCGGAGAAGCCGGCGTACGGTGGCACGCGATATAACCGGCTCATAGAAAATAACTGCTATCCCGTGGCTCTCTCGTCGGGACGTAACACGAGAGCCCGGGCTCTTTCTCTCATAACTCGATCGCAAAGTGGTCGGTCGCGCCTCTTGTCACCTCTCCGTGCCGAGCTTCCACCTACCGGGGAATAAAATTCTTCGTGCGACATATAGCTAAACCGCGCGCGGTTATTATCGAATTAATCGTTCGAACGGGACGAACGACGATCGAACGATATTGAGTAGGAATCGCGTAACGCAAGGTCTTCGCGGATTGGACGATCGCCATCGTTACGGCCAATTTGCTCGACATTTGTTGGCGATAACGAACCGTTTAACACGATCGCGTAGCGAGAATGTTTCATCTGGTACCGATTTTGTATTCTTTTTTTCGCAATGTATTTTCTTTTTTGGTTTTCTTGGGATTGTTCATGAAGGATAGATGCTGCCCCAGGGTTTCTCATCAAAAAAACTTTCCGACTGATCAACGAGAGGCTCGAAAATACAACCGATGCACAAAAAGTATTTTCTTTCGCGGTTAAAAAATACTCTGTAAGCTCTCCGCGCGATATCAACGGATGCACCCTCGCGATTCTTCGTTCGCGTTGGTTCTGATGGTTATTCAAACCAAATCGAGGATGCATCCGTGAAAGCGCATCGTCCTGCGTACAGAGATGGGTCGAAAGTGCGGAGGTGTAGCAGATTGAGAATCGTATAAAAGGCACCGAGCACTCGTGCAGAAGAAGTTGCACGGGCGCTACGGGGGCCGGAGTAGGTAACTCGACGATAGCGAGGAAACAGATCCATCACCGCGCTCACCGGGGATCCGAAGAAGAAGAAGAAGAAGAAAAAAAATACAGGAGTAAAAACGTTAAGGAAGTAAAAAAGATTTAAAAAAAAAAAAGGTATTGAACGTGATGCGCTCTCGATCGAGTTATATCCGTCATCCGATCTTTGGATTCACGAGCGCGCGACTTGACGCGGTCTGTCCGTTCGTTCGATCGTTTCGCTATACACGCATATGTATATATATTTATATATATATATAGGTACATCCACTTTCTTCGTTCACGGACGTGCTGTACTTCGCGTATCAAACTGCTACAAACCGTAACGATGTATTGGTATTATTTTTCATTACCGCGGTGGAGTATTCCGAATGATTATGATGATGATTATAAGAAATGTATTAAGGTAGTCGTGAAGGATATGTCGTGGTCGAGCAAAGATGTGGCCTGCAGGACACCCGCGGATTGACAGTGTGGTATTTTTTTCTTTGGCCATTCTGTACTTAGTTCCACGGCGATGATCGCAACGGGGGGGTGGCGTCTTCGCGCAGTTCGTCGACTTCCTCCAGAGGCTCGACGAACGGTTAAACGCATTCGCGTTTCATCTGACATCGTATTCTGCCATGGCTGCCGGGCGAAGTACGTTCTTGTGTATTGTGTGGGCATTGGGGTGGTTGTTATTTGGGTGGGTTTTTAATTTGAGATTACTTCGAACCTTCCAGTTCGGTTCTGACCATCCTCTTTAATGAGGCGAATTTTCTAATTTAAAATACATGCAATTTTTTCGATAGAAAAATTGGATAATAATCGTCAGAAGAACGGTAAGCCCGACACGAGATGACCCATATACGTATATTTTTTTTTTTCTGAAATCAAGACTCATACCCGTTAATTTCACATGGTATTGGATTTTTTAAAAAAATAATTAGTCGTCCCGGCAATATAATTACCGAAAGGTAGAAAAATGGCATGCATTTAAAACGGTAAACTTAACCTGCTTATTAAGGATGCTTAAAATTGGACTGAGAAGTTCAAACCAGGCTCAACATTTTTCTCCTTCTTTTTTTGGAACCAAGTTCCGAGCTGTCCCGAAAAAAATTTCTAAAATGACCCAACTAACAACCACCTTCACATATACGTGCTTCCACGAACAAAGAAATGGTTTTTCAACAAATATTTAAATTCATCGAAGAAAAAAAAAAAAAACAGTGTTCGAATTATATAGTCTAACAAAAACAAACGACAATACATAAACGACTCGGTCGCTCGGCTCCGATACGACGAGTTCGAGAAGTATCAAATTCAAAAAAACTTACAACATATTCCGTCCAGTACATAAAATTGTAAAACAATCGCGCCGCACGAATGTTCTTAAATAGTATAATAAATGACTGTTCGCCGAGAAATAACGGACACATAAACGTGCAGCTCGGACCGTCAAAGCGGTTACACGAGTTCCGCAACGATGCGGACAGCAGGTACAGAAACGATTGCGTGCCTGCGTGTTGAAACGCAAATATTTCCGGATCGTTCGTATAGACCGCGCGGATTTCTCGTGTAACCCCGAGATAACGCCGGATTTCAGGTTTCGCGGCGACGATAACGCGGCAAGATTCAGAAGAAAAAAAACGCGAGAGACACGATCGGAGAATGGTAGAAGAGAGTGCGAAAATGAAGAAAGTCGCGACGATTTAAAAAAACATTCAGAGAAACTCTGCGATACGGAGAAGTCTGATAGAATTTTATCTTGATTGTCGGAAACACTCAAGCTGGCTCATTTTGGAATTTGTTTTTGATAAATAAAATCGGAATTTATTCTACATTGACGGAAGAACGAAATACGTTGACAAATATTTCCAAAAGTATTTATTTTATATCGAAAAGTGAAGGAATTTCCAAAGTTCGTGCAATTTTCATGCCTGCCGATAATCTCCCCTTAAATTCTTCCTTCAATTCGTAGTAGATTATGACAGTTTCCATCGCTGTGGATTCTAGAATTTTACAAAAAACCGTAACCTTTTTGTAGACACCTGTGTATCCTCGCATAAACTACCGCCGAGTGCGTCTCAATTATCATACGAATCGTAAATTCACTAATCCGTATCAACATTTTTTTTTACTTCTATTCGAATACACTGAGACTATCAACGACGGTCCCAATTCAACGTGTAAAATCGATGTTTCACTCGCGCGTTCCCAAAATGATTCAATCGACTAATTAAAAACGTCCTGCGATCAAAGTTAAAAAAAAAAAAAAAACCACAGCACGACACTCCTTTTGCCGACTGACCGGAGGATGATGTTGATTAATCGTTGATTTTATTTTTCTACAAAAAAAAAACATCGTATCGAAAATAAGATTTTATCCCGAGAATCTTGAGACACGCGACGAATTCCCGATAACGTTGTAAGACCCCCGCAATTGCGTGCTGTCAAAAAAAAAAAAAGATATAAAAAAAAAAATAAAAATAAATGAAAACTAAATAAATAAAAAGTGAAGAAAAATAAACGAACAAATAAAATGAGAGTAAGATAAATATGCGTGTGAGGATTATTAGCGGTTGTACAACCGCCACCACCACCATCACCACCTGTTGAAAGCAATCGTGAGGACTGTGTTGGTGGTACGATCCGGATCGAACGTTACGATATTGTATATCGGTCGTAGTGTTTCGCTCGTTAGTCCGCCCCGCGGTGTCCCATGTATCCCCCGGGCATTACAAACCTTAGTTAGCCCTACAAGCGGTTTGATATATCGGGACTCGTGTTCGTCTCCGTCACGCGATCTCACGTATACGTGTTCTCCCCTTTCCTCGATCTCCTCGCCCGTTGAACCGAAGACGAAAATCCACACGACCGTGGACCCCGCAACATCACCACGGCAGTAACGTCGATTGCGTCCCGGCACGAGAACGGATTGTGTCTCGTTCGTAGGAAAGATCTTTGAGGCGGAATCGATCGCGTTATCTTCGTTATCACCCGAAGTGTCGAGAAAAGAGGAAGCGTTCGATATTTTGCGACGTGACAAATATCGTTCGCATCGTCATTCCACAGATTTATCGGTGTTTTATTCTGGGCCGGATGATACACACGGCACGGAGCTGATACGTAGCCAGAGATGGGTTTTCGTTCGATGAAAATGGGTTTTAAATACTTGCGGTACCTAATCATTGTGGATGATGGTTTTTTTTTTTTTATATTGAAATCAATTGCAAGACAATAATTAATTCAGATTATTCATTATTATTGCAGTCGTGTGTGAACCTTCATTGTTGAAGGGTGAATTTTTATAATCACATTGAATAATCGATCACGGAGATGGACATTTATTCAACGAAAATGTATTTGAAATAATTTAATTATCAAATTATCATACATTCTAATTGCTATTGAATCTTAGAATCAACTGTGAATCAACAATTCATTTACATTATTTATCATTATTATCATTATTATTTATTATTGCACTAATGTAAAAATTTCGATTATTGCATCATAATTAATTATTATTATTTCCTCGAAAAAGTGTTTCAAATAATTTTCCTCCGATAAATAACGAGACAGGTAAATCTGGAATTATTTTTTTATTTCACGGTAATAACTACGCCCGCCCGCATTACGTTTTTCACAATCCTCCCAAAAGAATACTCTCCCACGGGATTGACAAATCGCGGAGATCAGCCTGACCAGTTAATTATAACTCTATCAAAAACCATACAAAGTAACTACGAAATATCGTCGGATTTGCGCGATACGCAGTTTTATAGGCGAAAAAAAAAAAAAAAATGACGAGGACACATACCGCGTACCGAAATTTTTGTGAGTCGGCGCGGCGACGATCGCGGTGTCGACGCGGTTGAATAAAAGTTGGACCGGCTAGCCGCGGACAGGACTTTTTGGAAGAAGAGACCTATCGTACGGTAGCATCTCGGGCACGCAATCGGTGAACGCTCACGCACGTGTGTCCGACTCTCGGCCGCGCGGACGTAGCTATGGACATTGGGCCGCGGCGGTGGCCGTGCCGGGGTCCAACGGTGTACACACACGCAGCATCCGAACAACCGAGCGGGATCCCTGTTCCCGTTCCCCGGTGTATAAACCCCGTGCCGATAAATCCACCGGACCCGGAGATCCGTTTCGAGATTACTTTCGCGGTGGTATAACGCCGTGGTTGCGTACCGCGAGCGGGAAGGTCGGGGACCGAACCGAAGACGGAGTTTTGAGAGAAAAAATGAACGGCGATGGAACGAGAAGAGATGGCGAAAAATTGAAATAAATCGCGAAAGTAAATAAATCGGTGGAATCTTCGATTGCGGAGAAAATGGTAATGGAGAGTAATACGGGAGGAGGTTCAGGAGCAGGGAGGGGCATGTGTTTAATGAAAATGTGTGGGTGAAATACTTTTTGAAGCGAATAAGTAGGATTAATCATCGTGCGATCATTAATGTTTGGATATTCCGCGATAATAATGAATAATTTGAACGTCTTGTTTGTTTTAAAATTGATTCTGGTATTGAATGGCGATTATAATCCGTGATAATTCAGTGATGAAAGTAGTTGAAATACATTTTTATTGAACGAATCCCCATTTCTGTAATATAATCCTTCAAACGAATAACTATGATCAATTATAACGCGATAATAAAAATGTTCACATCTACGCAATAATAATAAATAATTCGAACGAATTATTGTTTCACAAATAATTATAATATCTAATAGCCATTGTAACCCAAGAGCAATGAATGAGCCTCAAAAATGGTAATAAATTAACCCAATAAAAATACAATGACACACGTTTTTTCGCTAGCAGCCATAAGATAAAACAAAAACGATTGATGGAAAGTCCAGTTCTAAGCCGGCGGTGTACTTTAGCCACCTACAGCGATTGCATACGTACACCGCGGTATGTCTGTGCACTGCATGTACAGATATATACACATGTACATATCCCATACGAGAGAATCGACGCGACGCCGCCTCCGCGTTTGCTCCTGATGCTATTTCGGCCTTCTCGTTATGCCTCTCGTTAGCGCCCCGGTACGCGAAAGTATGCGCTCAGAGCGGGCGATAAGTACGAACATAGTCCGGTTATACCCACGACGGTTTACAAAGCGAGGACGTGTACCAAAAAAAAAAAAAAAAAAAAATATGTAGGTATACACACAGAAGTGCAACGAGGGGCTGTAAGGTTCTACCGGCATATCCACGAAGGAGTAACCCGGTCGCGAGGTGCGAGACCCGCACTGAATAAATACAAATAATAATAAGCAAGTTGAAAAGTAAAGAATAAAAAAAAAAAAAAAAAAAGATAAAAGAGAGAACGACGACGGCAACGACGGGAACGAAGACGACGAGAATGAGATAAAACGTGCGGGTTGGAGAGTCTCTCGAGTGGTGCGCTCGTTACCGAGACTTCTCCGCGTACCCGCGACTCTTTTTTTCGAGAGTGCGCGCATTCTTTTTCCTACCGAACGAAACGTAGCGGCAGCAACAACAGCGGCAGCGGATCCAGCATCCGCAGCAGCTCCAGCAACATCGAATGTACCGGCGAGGAAGAGTTTTCTGTAACGATACGCGGTTTCGAGGCAACGAGAATCGCTCTATAACGATACTGAGTGAGTCCCCAACCAACGCCGGGGACTCTCGGCGAGCACAGCAGCGATCGGCCAACTCCGAGTTCGAACTCGTTCGTATGTTGGCCGCCACCCGCTGAAGATAAACATCTCAAACGTGCGAACGGGGTTGGCGTTGCACCGTGTTGGTTTTTACCCGAGCACAACCGAAAATCAAGCTCGATTTTCTTGCGTGGATTACCCCGAGCTCGGCGCTTACACGGGTTTCGAGGTGTCCGAATCGTTTCTCGCCATCTTGTTCTTCAGGTGTATGACCGACAAAAAATGCTTTCGAACTTTATGCTCGTGCTCGGGCGAAAGGAGTGCGGGGGGGGGGGGGGGGAAGCGTCGAGGCTAGTGATTTCATCAAGTGTCTGGATCGATCGAAATTAAGTTGTGCGGGCGGCGCGTGATAACAAATATTTTTAATTGATCCAATTAGAAGTTACAAGACGATTAATTAGAAACCGATGAATGTCCATCATCGCCGGACGTACCTTCGTCGTTTTACGAAACGTCAGAATAACCTGATTGGTTGTAAAATTTGATCCAACACATTTATTACGAAATCCCAATCTTGCCATGTCTTTTTGAGATCGATCATCGAAACGCCATCGCTTCAACGGATTCTATGAGGAATCCGAATTCCGCCGTCTCTTCTGATAACGATCATGAAGACGTAATCGCTTTCGTCGGGTAGATTTTTTCAAGGAGACTGGAGATTACGAATCAAGTAATACCCTCGTTTCATCCCGTACGATCTCGGTGGAGGGGTAGAAGGGGGGGGGGACTCGATGAGATCCCAGATTCCGTTAGCCTCACCCTCGCCATTCCCAAGCCCGAAGATGATGCGCGCCCATCGTGTGCCAACAGGCCGCGGGTTTATTCTCCGCCATCACCTCTCACGTTTTTTTGTTGTTGTAATTTTTGTTTTTTTTCCATTTTTTATTACGCTCGGTCCAGAGAGCGGTGTGCGGAGGCTCGATCGAGCGACCGCGTTTGGATCGCGTCTCTTGGACGAAGGTGTGATCTCGTAATTATTGCGTCGGTGAGGCCGCCAAGTGACGCGATGATTGCCACGTTGGGGTCTGGCGTTCGTGGCAACGTTATAACGTATGTACGGGGCCCAATGACGGACCCGCGCGATGCGAGGGTTATTCGCTCCGGCCAATATACCGCTGCATTATATACCGTAGCTGTATATTACTACTCGTACCGTATACATAACCATACACCCGTGGCTCGCATCGTGGCAGATGGAGAGCTGGGTCTGAGAGGGGGGGGAGGGGGGGGGGGGGCTCGTTTTCCTTTATTTATCGTCAGTCGAGACGTTCGTCCCGAAACGCGATACAGATAAATAATCCGACGGCGAACACACCGAGAATTATAATGTTCGAACGGGGCTCGAAATAGCCAATTGGCAAGCGTGGAAAGTCCGCGCGTGCGTGTGCGTACACGTGCCACTTTGAATTTTTCAGGGGGGGTTTGAACGACTCTGGCGTAATATTTTGTGTATGAACGCCCGTTTGTGGATCAACAAAATTGTATCGATGATTCACAGTATTGTGATTCCATCCCGAATCAGAGAGGCCGCCGTAAGAGGGGGGGGGGGGCAAGGTAAGACACGAATTGAGCACGGCAATGTGGCATATACAACGTAAACAAAGCCAATCTATTGAATTTCGAAAGTCGTTTTTGAAACTTTCAAACACGGATTACTATATGAAGACTTGGTTTCCGCGCCCAACATATACATATGAAATTACTCAGAAAAGTGCCCTCTATAAAATATCTTCATTCCAGGGAAATTGGTGTGGCGTCCACATTCTAAATAATTACCTAAATTATTTATTAATCTATAAATTTTATGCAGCTGGTATTAGGGATGTATATTAGTCGTATATGAATCATGAATATTAAATATCTCCCGATGAATCGTATATGAATATATTTGTCCAAGTCCATTTATAAAATTAAACATATTCTTTCTATAATCCATATAAATTTCCACTTGTATCAACGAATGCGTCGTTGTGGTTCCAGCAGTTCCATCAACACCGGCCACCCGGGGCGTCTGGGTCTCGTGGAATTCGCGCATTCGTAAGTAACCCGCCCTGTTAAAATATTCCGTAGGTAAAATTCATTACGCAAACAGCCTCAAAAGCACGCAATGGTCGATAACGCGTCTACCGCACGTGACACTTCCATGACGGACGACCGTGACTGACGATCGTGGAATGACACGGAGGAAAAACCGCGTTTCCGTCGAGCGAGAAGGCGGGATCTGGAGGCCCAACGAAAGGTGGAGCTTTCGAACGAAACGGAAGCTTCCCCAACGCCGATGTACCCGCGCGTACACGCGCGTTTAACTCGACCCTTTCACGATACTCCGAGCGCCGCGGGTGGACTCTCGGCCCGTTGCACGCGCACGGTAGTCGATGATGGCCGCGTGCGAGGCTCTTCGGATTGGACGCTCGAACCGGATGTTGCCACTACGGGCACAACCTCTACTTTACTCCGGCATCAGCTTCATTATCATTATATCGTTTCTCGCCCCCCTCTCTCTCTCGCCCTTCAGCGGACTTCTTTATGCCCCTTCCACCATCCCCAGTCGCTTGATTTATGACTTACGAAAAAAAAAAAAAAAAAAAAAATTCCAACCGAGGGAACGCATACTGATTTTTATCGCTACTCGAGTTCCTAATCTTTCGATGACTGGACTACCCGACGTGGCGCTTCGAACGATGTGCGAAAGACCGAGGGAGAAACCTCGTTGAGGTATTTCGTTTTTTTTTTTTTTTTTCTCTTCAATTATTATTATTGTTATTTCCATTTTCGACCGGTTACACGGACTTGCCACGAAGTTCTCCGGATCTTATCAGGCCGGTGGGATCGTTCTTAATTATTACGTCAAGAGAGGTCGAGAGGGGATGAGAAAGATGCTATCCTGACCATATTATTCTCTTTATGAACTGTTCATTATAGCGTCTCGTCGGCTTGGTAGCTTCTTTCGGTAGACCGCTATTGATTCCCGCGACCGGAAACCTTAGACGCGGTGGTTGCGTGGCGAGATCTTTTTTTTTTTTTTTTTTTTTTCGGTGTGTAGGTGAGGAAGGATGATGAAAAGAGGCGGTTAAATGACGATTAAGCTGTCGTAGTTGAGGACTCGCCAGGTGGGTGAGCTTGATGGAATTCGCGGTGCTTTCGGCCTTGGGGTTGCAGAGAAAAATGCGGATAAAATTGAAAATAAGGAATAACCACCCTCAGAGCTCGCATCTTCTTGAGGGAATAACTCTTGAGGGAACGAAGAAGCTACGCTACTATACCGACGTACAGGTTTTCAGGTTTTTGATCTTTCGTGACATTGACAGTCGGAGCCATGCCGATTGGTAACACTTATTTTCAGAATGACATTTTTGTTGGGAAAAAACAAAACAATGATGTCGATCGAATATATATGATTCAAGAAACAAAAACGAGATAACCAAGAAATCAAGACATAACACAGGAGAGATAGAACAAACACATGCACAAAGGCAGGAGAGGAAATGGTAAGGGTAGTAGGATAAAACAATGGAATAATAATGAATAAGGAATAAGCAGAAAAAATTTTAATTGATTTTTTTTCCACACAATAATGTTTTTGTAAATGGGGGGTATTTGCGACTTGCGCATATATATTATTTTTTTGTGGAATTATTTCTTTATCGTGTATATAACCAATGTGTGAAAATGATAATAACAGAAAAGAAGGAGAGATGTTCCGAAGAGGCCCCAAATCGAGGGGGCGAAACGTTAGAATAAAGAAAAAAATAAATACGCGAAAAAAAAAAAATAAGATCGTACGTCTCCAAAGTACCAAATCCCAAAAAAATCAATGTTGTCACGTTGATTTTTCAAAAAGCAAGATTCATCTCCAATTGTCAATCAATGAGAATGGTTTAGCCGAGACTATTCGACGTTTCTTTTTGTACTCCGATGTTGTGTATAAGTTTTGACTTACCGAGCGTGCCGTCGATGGAATACGAGTGCCTGTCGTTTCTCAACGCCCAGGTACAAAGGTCGCAAGTGGTGAGACCGTCGGTCGTGATACCCTCTTCGGGTAGGTAGGGCGGCCTCGGAGGTGGTGGCACGAAGCTTCCTATGACTGCCCACAGCGAGTCGACGTCGCCGTTACCGACTCCGGAGTAATACAGTAGCTCTTCCTCGGCGACCCCGGCGAACCAGTCCATGTCGTTCGCGCCAGCACTCACCGTACTCGTGCTCGTGCTCGTCGTGCCGCTCGCCACCGTCACCTATAGAAATCACAAAGAAATCGTCGTGTTACAATAAGACTCTGAAAAAAAAAAATATATATATATATGATATACATAGATATGGAGGCACATCTCGAAGCGGAAGTCGCCTTGGTCGGTGGAGAATCGTAAAAACCAAGGATTCATACCTGTAACACTATCTTATGCTAATCCACGCGCGATGATACACGAAAATTGACGCAATTATTATAATTGAAGACACGCATTAAGTGAGAAAAAGAAATTTCCGAAAGAACGAATGGAAAAAGAAAGAAGAGAGAAACAAGTTCGGAAGAATATAATTAATTCGTCGAAAATTCTTCCTACACACGTTCGAGTGTATTGTTTGTTTTTTCATGTTCTTTTTCGTTCGTGGTTCAATTTCGGAGTTAATATTTGCCTCATTATTTCGCGAGTACCGGAATCTCCGGGGATAATGTTTTTGTGGGAAAACGATATTTTTTTTTGTGTGTGCGTACGAGAGAGGGTATTAAAAATCCATGAGCCTTTTCGAGATTTTTATTTGGGAATGAATGTTTCGTGTGTGGCGTCGTGAACGGTGAAACGTCGTGGTCGGGGGCCATGCTGTAACGGGAGATGGAGTGACCAGAGTCAAATGTTTTTTTCGAGGCACACAAAAATCTTTGGTCCTCGACAAACATGCTTGATGGAGTCGGTATATGGAAAACGCACACTTTGCACGAGCCCTTCGGTATCTTTCTCTTTTCCATGGTGATCATGAGAACCCGGTTTGAGAGTCGATGGATCCATGGGTGAAGATATATCGTGTACACACGCGATGGCAGGAACGCGGTTTCGTGTTACGTGTTTTGGGAAATGGGATTTTAACAAAAATCAACGGAGTAAAATGTCGAATGGGATGAGAAAAAAAAAGCGGGGGCGGAGGGGGAGATAGGTAAATGAAGGGCGAACACGTAGGGCAAACGGTAACCAACTGGTTCCGGCGTGGTATCAACCATGGGGGACCGATCTCGGGTCGTTTCATGAGCTTGGGAAAACACGAGCACACACCGGAGGAGGAATAAACGCACGATGCTGGATGAAAGAAGCGGCACTTTGTGACCGGTCGAGACAAAAGGGTTGTTCTAACTCCTACGACAAACACGAGACCGCGGGCGGTCACAAACGAAACTTCCTACTCCCCCATCTTCCTCCATCTCTCTCTTTCTCTGTGCCACACACTCGCACGCGTCGCTTACGCTCTGCGTCGATTTTTTTCTTCATGACCACGCCGGATACTTCTTACTTTATGAGTCTTATTTCAATTTTACAATTGCATTGTTATTTCGTGATTACGGTATTTATAGATTTTTTAATTTGGCTCATTTGTTCTTGGTACTTTCTGGCTTTCTAATGAGCATACGAAGACACCGATGGCTATATCAGTTCTTCGATTTTTCCTCATTTTATAAATTTTATTATTCTCGTTCATCAATATTCCAAAAAATAATTTACGATTTTCTCTCTAAGAACTAAATAGCCGTCTTTGCGTCGCCAAACAGAGCCCAGTCGTTATATTTCGTGACAAAACGCAGTCATTAATTTCTCTCCGAGTTTTCGTTTAATTTTTTTACCCTCGACAACTTCCACGGAGTCTAGGTAAACAGTGACGTGGCTTCGCCGTATCTGTACATGAAAAAAAAAAAAAAAAAGAAGCAAAAAGAGAAAAAACGACTATTCGCTTCTCGGATGAGACTCTTGAGACGAGACACACTCGTTAGGGGATAGTGTATGGCCCGCCACCGTCGAGGGACTGCTATGGGCAGAGACTCGAGTCGAGAGACTTTATTCCTATCTGGTATACCTTTCGGTTGGCAAAGAACGAGACGAAGAGAGACTCGAGCCGTTCATGAGTGCGCGGAGAGCTCGAGTGAACCCTCTCGAGGACCTCGTTTGACGAGGGTTACGGCATATGGAGGAGGAGGCGGGGTGGGGGGGGGGGCGAAGGATGAGTGCTACGCGCGTGGTCCTGGCGAGCTTCTCTCGTGCGATATGTCCTGCGGTAACGCGATAACGCGCTCAGCGCTGACACTGCGCGGAGTTACTCGTGCTACAGGCCTCGCTTCCTGTCTCCGACATTCTTCCTTATCGGCCACGCGATATGAATCATCGCCGATAAATTACCGAGTGGAACGTTAAAATTTTTTTCCAGAACCACTGGAAAATCGGTGATAAAACTTGCGTGCTTCTGGTTTCGTTTTTATCTTTTTCTCGTTTTCACTACTGTTTAATGTTTGAGGGCAGCTGACAGCTGAGTTGTATCTACATTTTTCAAAGCTGGCTGAGTTAATGCCTACTAATATTGAGTAATTGAATAATATCAATAATAAAAGACGACGCAGAGTCGAATGAATTTCGAATCGATTCGGATTTATTATTCTCATGTCTCGCTACCGAGCTATAGTTTCGATCGTATGACCGAGATATTTATTAATTCTTAAGAGGAAAAAAATATGTAGAGTATATAAAGAATATGTATAGTTTTTATACATAGAATGGGACATTTGAATTTTTCATACAGGCTGTATACAATCTACAGACAATCCATATAGAATAATTTATGTGAAGAACCCTAGAGAGATAATAATAATAATAATCATATTATTAGTATTAATATTATTATTTCATTATTATTATTATTATTATTATTATAAATGATGATTAATAATAATATTGTTATTAGTATTATTCATTATAATTATTATTGAATCAATAGTTTATAGTTAAGTACATATAAAGATTCTAAATAGACGGCATTATATGAGAATTGTCTATAGATTATATGTAATCTGCATACCAACTATATGCATGTCTATTATTATAAAATTATAGATTTTTTTCCACTCGGGTTAAAATCCACTTGGACCGATCCAACAAGAGTGCTGATCCAATCTGATTGTTAAAGAACTACCTTAATATATATATAAAATAAACGATGCATCCACGACGCAGCGTACGCGATCCCATCGAGGATATATTTCGGATCCATCTTTCCTTCGTCTTTCGCACTGTGACTGGTGACTTTTGGTCGTGCCATGGGTGCCATGGTTCGATCTTTCGAACCCGAGAAGCCTCCCGGAGCATTCGAGTGAATCGATCCGAGAGGCGCGAGACTCGCACAATGCCACCCATTGATCGGCTTAATTACCGTGATATCCTTTATATTATACTCTCCTTATTCCTTTACCTCGCCTTTTCAGACGATCTTCACCCTCGCGGTCCACCGACCGTGTACGCGAGAAGAACTCCGAGAAGGAGGCACGTACGTATATCCCGCGTGACTTTCGGATTCTCGAATCTCACACCTCTCACACGTTACTGCAACGCTTTATTAACGCAAGGTGTAGCGCATGCTGCAACGCATGTAACCTCCTGTCAATTTTACATCCTGGGATGCGACGGTTCGTTAATAAGCCATTATGAAGTACGCGCAGCGTTTCGTCGGCTTCACCAATTGAAATTCCACGCGGTGGTTACGATCAATTTTTTTTTTACGCTTCAATGCCTGGTCTTGTTTTCGGGGTACAAAGATTTAATAGATATAAGTCGTTTCTTGAAATCCTGGCGATGTTGTGGGTCGCCTATCCCCGGATCTCATTGGAAAGTAATTCAGGATGTTCGCCTTGATAACATATATGTGTAGTTGATTTTTTTTTGGATTTATTCCTCCATTATTCGGGCTATAATTATGTAGGGCATACCGTGACATTGCCGGTTTTTTTTCGATTAAACTTTGTAATATCTTATCGAAAAATAAAATTTACAAAGTACATATTTAGGTAAAATGTTCTCGAATTTCCGTAGAAAATGTTGATTATCATTTTGGATCGAAATAAAGCTCTCGAAATTAAGGTTTAATTATAAAACACTAATTTCAAGATGATTGATATTTTTTCATCAATACTTCTCTCAGAAAGCTGAGAATGTTTATGTAATTTAACGTCGAATATGACAAATTCGTGTTCGGATTTCAGTAATGACTGCTAGAATCGATTTAGCAGAATCGCTCATTTCCAAATCCCCTTTAATACTACAAAGTAATCGATAGGTTCTACATTTACAATTCCACAAAGCTGACATTTTTCGTCCAATTTTTTAAATCCCCCTTACTCGGGCCAAAAATGAAAACCAACGAAGTTCAAACGATCATCGTACCCTCGAACAATGAAGCTTTGTTTACTCAGACAGCTTGTCTCGTCCCCATCTCTCCACTGTACCAAAAGTGCTTCGAAGAAAAACAATTTGAGCCAATAAACTATGACGAGTCTCGAGACGTCAAAGGCGAGGAACCCCATACCCGCACGCCGGTAGGTACCACCGGTCCATAACCCCCCCTGAGGTCAGAAAAGTCTCGTTGCTGCCCACCGTTCGAACATTCTTCGTTGAAGCGACGTCAAACTTTTTTTTTCCACACTCACGCGCGACCCTCGCGCCACTCCACGTGGTTCCGAACTCCCCCTCCGTAAACTCGTCGAGCACTTTGCCTCGTCAAATACGAGTTTCGTGGCTTGATTTGCGACTTTTGCTCGACAATGCGAAATAACGAGAACCAAAGCCAAAGAAATGCATATGGGAATAACTGTACGAAGCGTTGTGCGAGTGATGAAGACGAGGATAAAAATAAAGGCCATACGAATTCCATGTGATCGCCATACCCGGCACTTTTCACCCGGCTCTCCTCCCCCCCCCTCTTCCTCCTCCGGCGCCGGAGCTTCGTCGTTATCCCGAGGGTAGCCTCGACTCGTTATAATTATTACGTGTTGGCGTTTACGATCGCGCGCGCCTTGCTCTCGGCAACATCGTTTATGCCTTCTTCCATCGCGCTCTTCGACGCGAAACCGTCTCGAAGCGAGAGAACGCGCAAACGAACAGCGAGAACGGCGAACGTTTTCGTTGGATCGTCCGTTAGGTTCGGACCGATATGGGCGACCGGGGGCCCGCTCGCCTGGCCCGTCTTTATCGGGGAGGCCCCCGCTCGTTCGCGAATCCAGCCTATCATCAACTTCGCAGCGCACTTCGGTGCACGACTAGCAACGTCAATTTCGTTGCGAGGCCGGGAAGGTAGTTCCATCGGCCTGTCGAATTATCATCAACGAGGCCGAAGAATAATCAAATGTATGAGATTGTGGTGAATGTTGTAATTCGTTGAAACAATAATTTATATGCAGTAGCGAGATGAAACAAAAGTGGAGCGAAAACGAGTCCCTATAATGATAATAATAATGATGATGATAACAATGTATAGCGAGTTGGGAAGGAAAGTAGAGCGAAACCGAGTTACCATTATTATAACTACTATTATTATTATTATCATTATTATTATAATTACTATGATTATTATTATTATTATTATTATTATTATTATTATTATTATTATTATTATTATTATTTAGGTTATTATCATTATTGTTATTATATTATAAACATGTTTCTCAGGAAAATATACCACAACAACAGTAATAGTAAGTATTGTCGTAATAGTGGCGACTTTGTTTCGTTCTACTTTCGTTCGATCTCGCTATTGCATATAGACATATAATAATAATATTTTTTAATTTTTTTCCAGTAAGATGACCGGAATTTTTCGAACAATGTTGCGGGATTTGGATACGAAGGATCCAACGTTGATGCGAAACCCGCGTCATGAGAATTTATCGGGTATAAAATCGTGAGAAGTTGGGTAAGAATCCGTCCGGCGGCGTCAGGAAGAGGCGGTTCACTCCCGACGATGGCATCAACCATCGCCGTTAACCCGTAAGACGAGAAGACGCATGCGAACGAGAGAAAGAACGAAACATAAGAACGAGAATGAAGAAATAGAGAAGCCAACGGAGCCACGGTGGAATGAGAAACGGGGAAGCGCGCGCGGCATTTGAGGAAGGCTTTGGTAACACCGGGTGGCTGCAGCTTGCCACGACATTTGCGATTCGAAGGACGCGCATTTCGTTTGCCCGTCGGTCGGTTATACGCTCGCATACATGCGCGGACGAGAGATTGAGACCGAGAGGGATGCGAAAAAGACGTTCGAAGGAATGAACCGCGGGCGGAACGAGGAATTGAAGAGCGAGACGTGGGAGAGGATGAGGGAATTCGGAGACAGGAAGATAATCAATGAACGGGGGACACTCGAGATGGAAAAAGAACGTCAGAGGAATGATTTAAAAAAAAATCAAACCTGCGCGATTTCCATCGCGCCCTCGACAGTTTTCGGTGAATCACGACTTTCCGGATGACAATCCAACCTCTCGGACGATCAATGACGTTCGCTCGTGATAGAAAATTGACGTTTCGACGCGATAATTCGACTCGATGACTCGTGTGCGAATGTTTCGATAACGAATCGTCGTTCGACGGGCCAACGGTCGAGAAACTCGAGCTCTCTCGCCGCTGCGGTCATTCTCTCGAAACCCAGTGGTTCCCCTCACTCTCTCGTCTCGTTTCGTTCTCTTTCGACCGTTCTTTCTTCTTCCGCTTCGATGAGTCTCTCGTTTTTCGCTTTCTCGCGCGTACTCACGGGCACACACGTCTCGAGTCTCGAAACCGCGAGGGAGGGTTGAGAGAGCGATTCGGCTTTGAGGGGTCGTTAAAAGGATGGGTTTGAGCGGCCCGGGCCGTATATAATGGATAATTGACAGCCGTACCCGCCGCCGTTTGCTTTGCATGGACATTGAATTCGCGTGGACGTACGGGATGGACGGGACGATGGTTCGCGACTCTCTCCACCGACGAACCGAACGAACGACAGCCAGACACGGCGTGCCGAACTCTTCGTATGTTTTCTTTCTCACTCTTGTCTTCTTTACACTGACACACCGCTCACGAGAGAGAGACTCTCTCGATCCGCTGACTCTGCCGCCATCGAAGATCGACCCCGTGAAAGCTTCGGGGTCCGGCCAGCCTCTTCTTCGTTTTTTTTTTCTTTTTTTCAAAGCTTTTTATTTGGATTATTTTCTTCATATTGTTCCGAGAGTCTTGTTATCTTTTATTTTTCATTCTCGCGAATGATCCGCGTTATCTCTCTTCGGCCTGGGCAGCGTTTTTTTTACATTCATCGACGTTGGCATCGACTTTTGCTTTTCATTTATGTTCTTTGTTCTTGGTTCAAGTTGAAAAGTATTGAGAGACACTCGGCTCCCAATTTTCTGGGTGTCTGATCTTGATTTCATCGTCTTCCTACCGCCTTCTCCATTTTTCATCTCGTCATCCTCCTTTCAAACGTTAAACTTCACCCGCTAAATCGGCCGTTCCGCGATATTATATATTTTATTTTTCTATTATCTATTTTTGTTATTGTTTCTGTAATTCTCTTGAAAGGTCAATGTCGTCCGAAAGTACTACTATGGCATAATGAACGAACGATCATTCAACGAAGTCTTCGAGTAACCACCAGATCTACGTATCAAATGCACCGGCACGATTGCATCCCCCGTGAAGTGCAAAAGGCAAATGTGAAAAGGTGAAACGGTGGGGTGAGAAATAGCGCGAGGAACGCTCGTAAATTCTTCGAATCCGCAGTAAACGCGGAGGTGCGAGAGGAAAAGAGGAGAAAAGTAAAGAAGGCCGGTGGAATGGGGTTCAAGGAGGAAAGAGGACCCAGCGGTGAAGCGAGAAGGTCGTGAGAGGGGGTAGAACGAAGTAGTAGTTGGCTCGGTCGTTGGAAACACTTAATTGCACGATGGGAAAGCACGAGTGGCTCGAACGAGGAGGCGCGTTTCTGTATTCTCCTTTTTTTTTCATCATCATCATCTTCTTCATCTTCTTCAGCTTCCTCTTCTCTCACTGACGCGTCTTCAGCCCCCTCCCGGCACACACTTTAGACGCAGTGCGAACACGAGAGACGGTTAGAAACTGAATAAGAAGCATTTCAGTTTGCTCAGTTCAGGTTCAAGTTGAAAAGTGTTACTTCGGTTGCTAACGGCAACAGTGATTACCGGGAAGAACATAATTTTCGATTATTTTTACAGTTTTCGCGATATTCCCTGCACTATTCTATTCACGAGAAAATGTTATTAAATTAATACGAACCTTATTTTGGAAATTGAACTCTCAATAAACAAGAGTTCTCTAAAATTACTCCACCGCCGACCACAAATTATACAGTCTCCGCATATCCGATAATATCATAAGATCGGAAAATTTCTTTCGTCCATTGTCAGCTTTAACGGCAACTCGATAATGCCAGCAAAGTAATCTCGATTGAACCAAAAATAAACGATAATAATCAAGTGCCGGACGAGGATTTATTTGCGAGTCGGTGAGCGTCCAGTGTGCAACGTAATCGAGTAATTATGCTTGCAAATGTAGTCCGTCCCGAAACGAGCGGTCCGATGAAGATAGCCCCACGGGTTTCTGCGGGTTAGGCCTCGATGATATTAACAACGGTAGGAATTATGGAGATCGCTTTCGGGACGACGATGGCCGAGAAAGGCCCCGGAGGATGCGAAGATGGACAGAGAAAGAGCGAAACGGAGAGGAAGAGGAGACGAAGAGCAAAAGAGGCGAGTGTACCTGGCGAGAACAACCCGAATACTTAGGCGCCGGCACCTGCGAAAGAGCCTCCGTATTATCAAACAACCTCGGCCGGCTGCTTGCCGCCTCATTTTTCCCATCGATTTTTATCTCCCTTTTGCCATCCTCTCGTACACGATTCCGCAACTACGACTATTACGTCCAATCACACTTGCGGTTCCAACCTCGAATCATTCGCAAAACGCATTTCAATACATAAGATCGAAAAGAAAACAAAAATTCATCCGCATTAAACCGGCGATGATGGAAACGTCTCGGAAGCGAACAGGCGTGGAAAATTAACGCTTTTGAGATCGTTGTCTCGATTCAAAGAACGAATAACAGCCGCAACTCAATCGATACCGCGCGTTTGTTCGCCAAAGACAACGTCGAAGACGTTATGTTTTGTGGAAAAAGGTCAGCGGCAGGTGGTCGACAAATTCGAAATTCCATTAATCGCTCGTTAGGGCGAGAGAATCGTAGAGTGGATCTGAAATTCCGCGAATACACGACTGCGAGGAACGACGGTCGTTGCGGCATAAGCGAAGAAGGAACGAAACACGGAGTGACTTGTCAAAAGGATTCGTTGGAACGCAACGCAGAAGCTGGGTAATCGATCGTCCGACGGGTCCAACCCCCCACTTCTCCAAAAACATGTCCGCTCTCCGCGAAACCCCGGCGTTCTTTCCTTCTCGCCGTTGAACTCTCCGAACCGCAGCCCACATCTTCGGGCTTCTTCTCGTTAGAACTTTTTCGTCACATTCGTTTTTTTTTTGGTCTTTCGTTCTTAGTCCCGTGTCTTCATGCGGGTCCGGCCGGTGTCTCGTGTATCTCACGGGGCGGGATTCGCTATTCCGAGCGACCAAGATCCGGACTCATCTTCTTAATTGTCGCGGCCTCGGGTCTAAGATTTCAACCGGACAGCTCGAATAATCGTGCATCTAAGCTGCAGAGAAGGATGAAAATCGAGAACTTGACGAAAAAAAAAAAGTTGCCAAAGCCACGGCAATTCGAGGACTTTATATTTTAAGCGTACGAAAGAGAAATCGTTGTTTTTGCGAGAAAAAAAATTGAATTGTCAAAAATATCGAAGGGTTAACTTTGAAAAAAAATATTGTTCACAGTTCCGAATTCGTGTGAGATTATTTCGAGTATCTGGATCGTTGTCTCGACAGAGTTGCACTCAGCACACAATAACCGACGAAGGAAGATACTCATCACGACAGCTCACAATAGCTTCAAGGCCCTGAGATAAAAATCCTTTCGGTCCTGAAGAGATGCCTTCTTCCTGGACTTGGCTGGCTTTTTACTTTTTTTAATATTTTTTTTTTCCGTTGCGACTCGCTCGCCCGTCTTAATCTCGTAATAGCTCGAACATGAATGCGTCGATGGGTTTGGTCACATGGGAACGTTTCGATATCGCTTCTCCATTACCATGCTCGCCGGTGGATCTTCCCAACGTTTTTGTTTTGGTTTTATTCCCTCAGGATCTTGCTTCGTCGAATCCACGGAACGACAATGTCTCAAATCCCGTTGAATAAACGAGACCTTTACTCATCCCTCGTTCACTTCCTTATCATCTTCGAGGAATCAATTATCCAATTTCATTCCAAATCTCGTACGTACGAGAATCCCGAAGAAAATCCTTCGAAATAATAAGGTATTAATATTAATGAGGTAGGAACGAAGTAATTCAGCGCTGCGGAACGATGCTACGAAGAAGTCACTCGGTCCGGTAATAATCAGCAGTACGAACGAGATGGTCGGGAAGACGATAGATAAATTCTCGTTATTAGGAATGAAACTTTAAAAGGCATTCCCATCGTCAAAGACCGAGTTATTTTTGTAAAAGCTGAAAACCCATCGTATTCCAGTGTTGGTCTTGTTCAGAGCAAACTCGATCGAAGCATTAGAACCCGAGTCGACGTATATAATCCCACATAAACGAGCGACATAAGCCTATGCCATAAACCGACCAGGAAACACGGGACGAATTTCCCCAGGGGTATATCCCGAACGCAACGACTTTGGATGGTCTCATCACAAATGCCGGGCAGACAGCGATCGAGCAATCAATGGCACGGGGATCAAGAGAAAACCTTAGCCGAAGCTCCAGCCAACAACGTGGAGAAGAAGATGATGAAGAAAAAAAAATACGAAAATCGAGAAACTGGACGGAAAATGGAGGGAATCGAGTGAACGGGCGAAGATGGAAGACACGAACGGATATCGGGAGTACTTTGTCCATTCCGTATACGCGTTGAATCATCGGTCGGTATCCTTTCAACGAGTGAATACGAGACGTCGGTTGCCTCTACGAAGACGAGAGACCGGAGTCAAGATTCGAACTTTGTCGAGCCAAGCCAAGCGCGTTCGCGAGTTTGCTTTCTCACTCGTTCGAATCGCATTTGCTTGCTCGCTTTAGCCCCGATGATTCTTCGCTTCCTTGCTCGCCCGATGGCAGACTCGCGCGCGTGTTCCCGCATCGAGGCCTGTGGTCTCAACCGAGCAAGCATAATGACTCAATCCCGCGACCTACCTTCTCCCATCGCGGGTTCCTATCGGTCCCGACCGCGAGACTCTCCACTTTTCCGTCTCCCTCGTTCTCTTTCTCTCTCGCACTCGCGTTCCCCACTCGGATCACCGCGCGAGATCGGTCATCCACGAAGGGGCTCGCTCTCCGCTCTCTCGTCTCTCGGCTCATTCCTTCGAAGATTATACACCAGTCCTCGCCTTTACTCCGAATGCCGGCGACCCCGAGGAAAAGAGAACTCTCGCCACGCTGCTCGACCGACGTACGGGAACATTGGGAACACTTCCTTTTTTCTTTTTTTATTCTTCCAGCTGTTATGGCCGGCCCGATTTGATTTGCTCAATTAGGGAATGAAGTCTCGATTCGTCTTTTTATTCTCGGGTAACGCCGGCGAATGAGACTTTGTAACATCCCCGGTATTGTCGGAAGTGTAACGATGGGGATTTGAGAAATAAAAACCGGATTTCCACGTTGATGACGACGCTTGGAAAAATCTTCGATTAGAAAGAAATGGTCGTTTACGACGAAGCGTTTATCGACGGTAACTCGTGTATACGCTGTTCATTTTATAAATCGTCAGGTATCCTGTCAATATGTGCTTCTTCCTTCGGCTTTTATCCACCTCACCGAAGAAACTTCAGATTATATGGTCGGATCATCCCGCCTGTCGGAAAGACGGGGACGGCGGACAGAAACAAGATGGACGAAGATGAGAAAAAGAAGGAGAAGAAGAAAAAAGTGCCATGGCCGAGGAGACGGAGACGGAAAGAAAAAATTAAAAAAAAAAAACGTGAAAAGAAGAAACGACGCGTAAGAGCGGTGGCAGGGTTGGATGAGACGTTTGGTAAATGAACCGGAAGCTCTCGACAAAGACCGACTGCTTCTCCTTCCACTACGTCTTTTTTTCCGTGCTCCCGGTTGCGGGTAACCAATTCGAAGGATCACTTCTGCTGTCCCCTTTCACGTCTTCTCCGAGAACCGTTCCTCGCTCCGTCGAAGAATTTGCATCGGCGCTTCTGGGAAGAAGGAGGTAGAGTCTGATGAGACCACGAGAGTGAATGCCACCTATACCGTTGAAGAGCGAAGGGAAGAGGATGAAGAGGGTGGCTTATCTTTCACGTTGAACCTTCTGGTTCGGTTCAACGTTGTTTGCCGCTGCGAAACTATCTCTATCGCTTCCCGGATGCGAGCTCCATTGTCCGAGAAAGACATAACGACTTCGATCGCCGACGGGAAAGAACCGATCGGTTGACCGTCGTGAAAAAACCGATGTACGCCTCGCGGAACGAGGAAATGCGTCTATGGCCGATAAAAACCCATAAACAATCAGCTTTCAGTCGTAAATTATAATCTCGATCCTGAGCCGAGATGGCCATTCGTCAAATTTCAAGGTAACTGCGTCGAAGAACAGGTGGTCGAGGTGGTAGATCGTTCCAAAGACACCGACGTGTCGAAGACGCGTGCGAGCAAGAGGCTCTAATGACCCCCCATAGAAAACTGGCCCGGACGGTAATCACTCGACAGGGTATCGTAGGCAGCTACAATTCAAACTCAAATTTAACGCTCGTATCAATGTAAAAAAAAAAACAATGAAATAAAAAACCGACCGTTGACTGTGCAAAAAACAATTTTTTGCTGGTCACCGAACTACGAAGCTTTGGGTTGGTATGTATAGGACAGTTCAATAGAATTCGCCCAGTCAATGAGAATATCATCGGGCATCTTTCACGGGCAACATAGCGTGGCCTGAAAGCCGAAAGACTGTATTTATCTCCCGGTGCTACAATATAAGGTGTCTATGATTCACTTATGGCCCGTTTTACGACCTATTTCCCCCACTCTCTTTATTGCTTTGAAACAAACTCGAACGAACTGTCTGGCTTTGAGCGTCGCGAGGGTTACCCGTCACCGCAGTTTCTCCGTCGAAACGGTTTCCGAGGCTTACCCTCGTTTTACAACAGCTCGTCTCGTCGAGCACGAAGCACAAGGGAAGGCGGGTAGCGCATACCGTACAGCGGGGTATATACGAGCTCTAGGTACCGAGCCGGTAGCCGCACGAATAAGTGCCTGACCGCGACGAGCCCGTGAATGAAAGCACGAGCGCCATTCTCGTGAATAGACACCCGGCAATAGAGCCCCGAGTGGAAGTTACGGAAGCACCGCATAACCCGACTATCGTCTCTCCTTAGTATGTGTATATACATATATATCGACCGTATATGTATATATATATTTACACCGTATAGCGCCTATGTACTCGCATAGCGCCACTTGTATAAATGTCGTAAACAGCGACGGCCGACCATCTCTGCGGAAGGACGTTGCTTGACCCTAGAGCTAACGAGCCTCTCTTCGCCGTACATATTGCACGGTGTTGGTACATCATAAAGCAGTTTGAGCGAATGAGCCTGGCGCGAGAACGGCTAGACAATGAGTAATCGACGCTTCGGGCAGTATAACCGATTGAACCAACGTTATTCCTCGCCGTCTTAGTACATCTGATAGATATACATCGCCGCTTGTACATTGATGAATCAGTGTTGGAGGAACAGATACGGGGTTATAAACAAAGCTCGCATTCGACGAGATCCGTCATTGTCGCGGACAAGAATTTTCGATCCATTGTGATGGATTTGGGGGTGCGGATAGAAATTTCGAATATTAGATGTTTCGACGAGTCAATACATCGAATTAAAACGCTCCCCCGAAATAAATCTTCGGAATGACAATATTTCGAAAGATGATATAATGCGTAGATTTATTTTTATACATCACAGAAACATACATATATATATTTTTTATATAAATACGAAATAGTATAGATATAATTTCGGACGATTTTATTTCGATTTATTGATCCGTCGGAACATTGAATTCCCGGAACATCGATCCGCAACCGAATTCTGCGGCTCACCGAAGAGTTTTTGCAATAAGGAAGAATTAAGATCTCATCCCCCGGCGGTGTAAGGGGGTCGAGGGCGGGGAGGGTCGATTGGCGAACAAGAGGGTGGAGCGGAGATATCTTTGTCTCTGTTGAAACGTTTCTCCGTGTTGGAGAGTTCGTTCTCTCGGGAAGAAAGGAATAATCTCGAGTTGGCCGTGGTCGGAGAGTAAAGAGAACCTGTTATTTCGCCCTCTCGACTCGGAGATTACACGCTGTCACACCGTTCGAGCAACGGAGCATCTCCTTTCGTTTGTGGCGGCGAGCGGGGCTTGCCCGAAGCGCGCTCGCCCGCGCGCGGCTTCGGCAAGACCGTCCGGAAGACGTGTGTATGCGTTTTGTGCGCGCGTTTTGCACTCGCGCGCACGTTGTTCGCATCGAGACCGAAGAAACCCCGGTCGTGGACGGCTGGCTTCACGCTCGCTCGAGGGCTCGGCGAGATGTGCCTCCTCGAGTCGGAGACCCCGTGAGGAAGATGAAATACGGACGGACACCCGGCATTCCGACGTCTTATTCGCGCGATTATCGTTCGGTCTCGTATACCTTTGTACATATATCCCGTGCAACGCATACCCGTATGTAGAACGCTCGGCGAATTTCGTTTCGACGTACGTCGAATTCGACGATCGAACTTTAAATCGGCAACGTTTGGGACTCCACGAGGAAAAAATTTGGATTCGATCGAAGTTATCGTTTCGCGTTTCCACGAACTTTCCGATAGAAAAGCGACATCGAGACGTTACGGATGTCGCAGGCCTGAACGAGAAATCTTTTCGCGTTTATCGTATTCGGTGAGGCAACGCTGCTACGCCGAGGAATCGTGAGAATAGTCCGCGGACTGTTGGGTCCAATGTGAAATAACTGTGCAACAGCCTCTGGCTCGCCAATTAAAATATTACCGATGCCGAGCAAGCAATTCCATTTCCTGGACCCAAAATATTCCGTTTCAACGTTCATTTTGCTATGTACGACCTCAAGGAAAAGCAACGAATAATGATAATACATCGTGTGACGTAATGGAACGTGGTAAGCACGAATAGATGAGCCATCGCGGCAAGACCGAGGGGGATTACGTATGAGAGAAATACGGGACATGTGAACGTGGAGGCGAGATGATATCTGGTTCGCGGAGGCAAGGTGATAAATCTGCCTCGGTCTTCGGGCTGTCAGGTGGCGCAAGGGAGTCGTTGCGGAGAGGGAGAAGAAGGTATACGGCGTAAACCGAAGACGAGCAAACGGAAGACGCGGGGGAAGGGGGGGGGGGGGAGCAGAGCGGTACACCGACACTGGACAAAACTCGGTCGCCGATGCATTTCACAGCCACGGCAGGGGAGGAGGGCAAGGATTTTGCCTCGACAGTCTCGCACTTGCCGTTTCGAAGGCCCTTTTCTCCTGCTCGTTCTTCTCGTACTCCGAGCTGATGTTTCCAAACTATTTTTTCTCTTCCTTCTTATCGCTTTCGTTCGCTCGATATTTCTCTCTCCCTCCGAATCGTTGACTCGGTTTTTTCGCAACGCGAATGAAACGCGCGGGGACGCCCGGGCTATTTCGCGTGTCCCTTTGTCTTGTCCCTGTCGTGGCTTCTCCACTCGCCGACACCGAGGGCTCTCGCCGGTGCTCCGTACTCGAAGAGATCCGAACGATCTCAACATCGGACGACACCGCGAAGCGTATTTACCGCCGATCGGGTGAACCGATCGGGCTACCGTCGGCGCCTCTTGCCACCTCGCTTTGCACCGGCAATGTCGTCGAGGTTGACAACTCAAAGACGGCGAGAGGCCAGGCATGCGCGTTTTCAGGCTCAACGGGAATGGATTTGCATCGTCGGGGATCTATTGCCAGAATTATTTTGAATGAAAATGGAGCGACGAGATATAGCTCGGTAAAAATCGTGGTGCGTGGAAACTTGATTCGATTGATCACTGATTGGAAAAGCAAAATTCGAAACCATCTATTGCCAGAATAATTTGAAATGAAACAGAGCTACACGATATCTCGGCAAATATTGTGGTAGATGAAAATTTGATTCCATTGTTGACCGAGTTGAGAAACAAAATTCTAAATGATCTATTGCCAGAATAATTTCAACTAAAACTGGACCAGCCCGATACCTCGAGAAAAATCGTAGTGCGTGAAAATTTTATTCAACTGTTTACCAATTTGAGAAACAAAATTCAAAACGATCTATTTCTAGAATTATTTTGAATAAAAACGGAGCCATATCATATCTCGGGAAAAATCGTGGTTAATTAAAATTTGATTCAATTGTTCGCCAATTTAAGAAGAAAAATTCAAAACGATCTTTTGGCACAATTATTTTAACTGAAAATGTGTCGGTAAAAATCGTAGTGAATAAAAACTTGATTCAATTGCTCGCCAATTTGAGAAGCAAAATTCAAAGGACGTCGAGAATTGTAACAAATCGCACGGGTGTGCGACCGATGATGGGAACTAACGGCAAAAAGCATTCGGGCGATCGCCGTACCGACGATTGATCGGGGATTCCGTTGATTCGTACATAAAGTGGTACTTATAGACGCGGATAGAACGCGAACGCGTGAATACGAAGAGCCCGCCGACGAGCCGAAAGCTCGAACATAAGCCGGGACGCACGGATAATCCTACCAAAGGCGAGACCGCGCTACTTCGATCGTTCGAAGGGGACACCCAGTTTTTTCAACGTAAACACGTTTTGTCGGACTGACGACGACGAAGACGACAACGACAACGGCAACGAGAATGGGTTCTTACTACGTGAAAGAATGTTATAATCCTCGGTTCCTCGGTTTCTTCTCCGATACTTTCCAGCCACTCTGCCAAGTACTTTCATGACATATCTTCGACCTTGTCGCATATTAATATGTCAAGATGTACTGTAATATTTGCAATAGGCACTTGCGTGGTGCCTACCCAAACTCATTCGATAATTTTTCCTTTAAACACCAGCCTAGTCAGGTGCCAAAAAAAATATTCACCTTAGGTTAGAGCTTTCCACCAGTGACTAAGTATTAAAGTTCACAACGTGTAGAGTCTATCAGACCGGAAAAGTATTTTTCACGCACAAATATTTGGGTCTCAATGAGTAAACTTTATCCAAGGTGTCTCCGGCTTTTATCTTTGACCGGAGCTTTCGAAGACGTGGTAGTCAAAAAACCGAAAAAAAAACCGTGTCGGCAAAGGTTCAAAAGGCTATCCTGCGCGTGGGTGTCTTTTTTCCGACACACTCCCACAGTAATTATCAGGAAAAGCGAGTCTTTGCACGTCGGTCACACTCGACGTGTGGAGTCGAATCCAAAAATAAATTCTCTGAATCCAAAAAAAAAGAAGAAAGAACCATTCTAGTTGACATTCCCTCGAACCCTAGAATTTTGTTATCTGCACTGTAGCTGTGAACAATAAAGATGCAGGCGAAGAAAGGTGTCGGCGAGAGTTTCAAAAGGTTCAATAACCACGCTAACGTCCTAAGCACACCGCACCGTTAACGAGCGTAAAGCAAGCTTCGCACGGTGTTTGTCACACTATATTGCACGCGCGTGTGAGTTCGACCATTGAATTCCTTGAATCCGGAAAATGCTCCGGAGGTCCGCGTCGAAGCCGGCAGGTAAGCGTGGGCTCGCCCGAGGCGACGAAATTCCCCTTTGCCCGTGCTTTTTCTTTCCGTGACCGTTTCATAAACTGCGTGACTGATTGAGAAAACTAAAGACGAAAACGAAGACCTCCGAGTTCTCTTCTCGCACCTCTCGTAGCGTTTTTCCGCGAAAAATCGTAATAAATCATATATTCGAATAGAAAAACAAACAACGTTAAATCATCCATTACGACAATATCGACTGGAAAATTGGACCTCCCGAGAGACTCCAAATGCGCGTGATATCTCGTGGGATAAATTATCCGTTCTTTCACCCGTACCACTTACGTCCAAAACCAGCACAATTTCCCAGTCAAGATTACCCATCCAAGCGTCAAGAACCAATCTCTCTTTCGTTCTTTGAAAAATGATACAACCCGAGCTTCCGCGCGAGAATTAATGATCCCGGGGCGGCCACAGAAGCGGCGCAGGACCATCGGCATCGCGAGAGCAACGCGGTTACAACGAAGAAGAGAACGCGAAGGACGAGAACGTGGAACAAGGGTATACAAGAGCCATACACACCGGTTGATGCGCGCGGTGGTCAGTTGTGTGGCTTATAGTCTCGTATTAGTCGAGAGGTGTATCGCGCCAGCGAAGATTGAACAGGACAGTGAACAGTGGAAACTTAAGTGAGACGGAAAGAAGCTCGAACGCGAAAGAAAGATGGAAAAACCGTGCGATGCACCGAACGGGAATAAATAAAGGAATGAGAAACCGAGAGGAGGAAGATGGTTGAAGTAAAAGCGTTCGAGGCTCGAAATACACCGCACACTTGCCGAGTCCGCGGGGTCCGCGCGTCG
This sequence comes from Sussaba pulchella, assembly GCA_963971145.1. Classification (NCBI taxonomy): domain Eukaryota; kingdom Metazoa; phylum Arthropoda; class Insecta; order Hymenoptera; family Ichneumonidae; genus Sussaba; species Sussaba pulchella. Next base: position 14,905,534 of record OZ020167.1, on the reverse strand, counting down.
CCTCTCAATGGCAGGGCAAACACGCGTTAGCCGTTGTACGTAGAGCGCATGGTTGACCGGGTGAACACGCCGAGGTGTATCTCCAGGACGCCGCGTGCAGGAACGAAGAACACACGCACACACACCGACATCAGCAGGTTTCCTATCGCAGAAAAGCCGAGAGGGACGCGGTATGGTAAGAGAGTACGGCACCGTGTGATGGAGATAGAACGGAGTCGGACGTACGTGGAGAGAAAGAGATACGGCGAGGGAAAGAAGATTGCTCGTACTCGCGAGAGCTGCCAGGGTATAAAGGTTAATGAGCGCACAGGCGCAACCTATTATTTCAGACCGTTGCCCGAGTCTTTCTTTCGTCTCTCTCTTTCTCTCTTCTTCTGGCTTTTATTTCCCTTTTCTTTTTCCTTTACCATCCCCTTCTATCTTCATTTTCCTTCATCGCTATATCTCTGCCCCATGATCGTTTCCCTCCGTTTCTTCTTCTTCCACGCCTACCACTACCAATACCTGCCTACAACCACTTGTGCTCCTTCCTCGTCTCTTCCACCTCCGGCTCGCGTTTCTCGTCATCGTACGTTTCTCCATTCGTCATTCGCATTTTGCCGGCTCGGTCGCAGGCCGGTGTTTGCCAAACGAATGGTCGGAGGAAGAGAGAGAGAGAGAGGAGGAGGATACGATAGGGATCTTGGGTAAGAGCAAGATAAAATTGTGTCCGTGTGTGTATGAAAGAGAGAGAGAGAGAGAGAGAAGGAAGGGATAGAGAGTCGCTCGAAGAGCGGGGGAAAGTGGGAGACCTTGAGCTGCCACGAACCTCTCGACGTCTTCATCGTACCTCGAGAGGCTGCTGTTACTTTTACCGCTGCCGAGTGGAAGAGTAACCTCTCGGTAACCTGCTGATACCGAGCTTCGATTCCCGCCTACGAGAGGTTTAACTACGAGTCTATACCAAGTATCCCGTCCATGTCGAATCGCCGGTGACGCCCATGGATACGCTCGAAGCCAAATATCAACTTGTGGATATAGCCAGGGTCGGTAAGTGTTCAACTCGATCGTCTAGGAGCGCGTTGCAATCAATGTCGAGATTTTCGTAACGAATGGCAGCTTCGCCGTTTTATTTCTCTTGTCGAAGCAAAAGTATTCTTCCGACAGATCATTGACGGACATTTTCTCACCCGAAATTTCAGACAAATCGCGTCAGACCCTCGTCGTCATCGCAACTCCATCTCTAGGGGAATAAATCGTTCGATCGCAGCTCCGAGAAAATGTATGTTTGTGGATGTAAATCCATGATTATATCAAAATGCAGCATGCATCCATTGTGTCATTGTCCAATGGAAAAACTCTTCGATCGTGCGTCCACGCAGATCGTAACGTTTCCACGGTTGATACGAATAACAGAGACGCGATAAAGTTCCACACAATTGGTATATATAAATAAATTCGCGGACCATATGGCGTTAAAGCGTGTCACACCGATACGAAACGAAGCATTGTCGGTCGGCAGACCGTGTATATATCCGTCGCTCAGTCGGCGGGGACAGAAACGATTGAAACATATTCCACGCGCCGTTCGATGCGGAACCGAAAGGGCCTGTCAAACTTTTGACGAGTCGCTCGAGGGTCGTGAACCGAACTAACGAAATAGCACGGGTTTGATCGACATTCGAGATACGAATTATAACCAACCATAATGTATTCCATGACGTATGTATGTGTATGGTCGTGAGCGTATGTATGAGACGTGGATTTATAATGGTATATCGCACGCGTGAACGAACCCAGGTGTTGTCGAGCCTGGGCAAAGGGGGGGAATGAAACAAATGTGGAGTCTATGGGTAATACAAGTATATGCATTGTTCCACTCACGGAACACATTAAAATATTAAAACGCACTGGCACGACGATTTAGCGTGGAGGCCGTTGATGATGAGAAAGATGAAATTGCATTTTACATTGCGAAACGTGTACGTGGCTGAAGTGTTTACAAGGTACACTGCCGTTCAAAAATATGAGGCGACTAAGCAAACGTGCTGTCAGGAGACACTTTTAAGGTGTTGGAGACAACTTGGCGAGAACGGGGGTTAGAAACTTGAAAGAGAGCTATGGGTGGAAAGCGTAATCGCACGCCTGCACAATTATCGTGATAACTGGAGGACCCTTGGAGATTTTCAATAAATTTTGGGCTCAAATTAAAGATGAAGATTCGGAGATTGGGCTCTAGGGATTCCAGGTTCCTGGAAAATTTTTCTTGAGTTCGGGAAATGGTTGGAGTTGAGATAAATAATTTCGAAAAAATTCGCATTCTTTTTTAATTTTTTTCACATTCTATCTTGTGACTCAGTGATGGGAACATTATCGTATAAATATCAATAGATTCGGGATTTCATAAGCTTTCTAACGATTTTTTTTCAATTTTCTGACACTTTTTTTCGCGACGTTGCCGACGTTCAAAGACCACAGCGTATTCTGCTAGCGCGCTTGCTCCGTGGCCTGCCACTTCCGGACGTCAGTGAACATCGAAACAGAAGAATTCTACGGTTTATACGCAAACGGATGGTTTACAACCATGCCCACATGGTGAAGTTTCCGCGGTGACGGGTATTCCACGCGTTGCCTGTACGCGGTGTGCGAGGAATGCGTTTTTCAAAGGTGCAACGGAAAAAGAAAGAGAGAATTAAAAACAGAAAGGTCAGAGTTTACGCGAGGGGTTGCCCGTTCGAGTGAGTCATAAAACCCGCACGAAAGGCAGCGATGTTATTCGAAGGGTGCTCATGGCTGGCCTCACTTCTGTTTATCACCCAGCCAGGTGTCAATTAAATACACCAAACACACATTTCAATGACCGGCCCCGAGTATCCCTCGTGAATGTGGCCTAAGGCAAGAACCTAGGGGGCAAGCGGTTGTACACTCGTTAGATTCAGCGGGATACAATCCAGGTGCTATACAAAACGGCGTATATCGCACTTCTGTGAATGCGCGGGTTTCGTCTTCACGGCGCGTTTTGCGCTTCGTTATTCAGAGGCCAAAAACAATCTCTGACGTAGGTCTACGTGCGCTGTGTCTGGCAGGAGGGTGGCTGCGAGATCAGCGCGAGGTTGAATTCTATACGTTCCCTTTTTTTGTTTCGAGTCCTTTTTTAACGAACGACTGAAAAGGTGGAGTCTCTCAATTCGAGGTGTATTTTTTTTTGTATGTTACGTGATATCTTCGCCGATTGTGAACCGATTTTAATGATTCTTCCTTTATTGAAAAGAAAATTAAAGGACAATATACAAAATCATTGATACTCAAATATTTGCAATATTTAATGAGTTAGTTGCTGTCTTCAGTGCCAGGGAAGGGGCGGCAAGGAGAAAAATAATTGATTAGATATTGCAAATATTCACAAATCAATAATTTCCTATATCCTCCTTCACTACTCTTCTCTCCAAAGTAAAAAAAAATATCATTGTCAACTTTTAAGTTAAAATTTGTACATATCGGCAAAGCTCTAAAGTCAATTTTCAATTTTTTGTAGAAAAGTATTTCATACATCTTCTTTACTCTCATTATCTTCCACATAGCAGTATTATTCCTTCTGTTGCCTTTGCAACTCATCCCATTCGATCCCCTTCGCCGCAGTCTGGCATGTGATATATATTTTTTGCTCAATCCCTCCATAAGAAAATCATGGTGCCAGGGTGCATAGCCATTTGAAATCATTGGCCCGAGGGAATCGGCTTTCGGGTTTTAGCTTTAGCCCCCCTCCTCACTCGTCCGTGGCTTCTCGCACGATTCTTTTACTGCAACGAAGCTCGATAGAAACGTCACGGAGGTTCGCGATCCGGCGTAACGAGCGAACCCTGTCGAATCGCGAGCCTGAGACCCGGAGGGTGCCGCGCTCGGCACAACCGACACGATGGGGAATCACGACGCCGTTGAACCTTTCGTCTTGGTTCTCGCTCTCGGGTTTCTTTTCAACCGGGGAGCAAAAACGTTGCGGGGATTATCGAATTCGGGAAACGACCGGTAACGCCGGTTCGAAATCCCCCGTATGTTCTCGTGGCTGCACGAAGCTCATGCGATACGTTAAATTGGATAATAAATCGGTTACTCGAGCAAACAGCTGGTCCTAAAATGGGCAACGATCGGAAAACCAAAATTCATAGAATTATTCGAACAATGGTCAAGACAGAATTGTACTTTCCCCGTTATATTTCTAATTTATAGATCGAAAAAAATAATTCTCTCGACGTGGTTAATCGTGGCACGAGAATTTGTATGCACACATCGATCTATTATATTTCTATCAGAAGAATATCCGAGGTGCGCCCGTACGAAGGCACGTAAGCTCGATGAAACGAAGCAAACGATAAATGTTCAGTGAGTAATTAGGTATATTGCTATTGGAATTAGCTATCGCGTGATGGGAGCAAAGAGGTGTAACTAATTTCGCGGCTCGCTCGCTCGTCGTCGGCTCGATTATGGATGAGAAGGAAGACCGTGGCAACACGACGAACGAAGAGAGCCACATGGCCCAACGCAGACCGAAGAAGCACATATACTCGGCCATCCCTCGCAACGTATAAACCTTTTTCTTTTGACGAAACGGCGTTAGCCGAAGCGAGATGGAAAACCCGCGGCGTGGTGAAGAACGTGAGAGCAACGAAGTGAGAAGGATGCGCCCGTGACGGGCCGGGGACGAGGAAGACAGAGCGCGCGAAGGTGAGAGATCGGTAGGCGTATCAGGAAGAAGAGAGCCATCGAGGTCGCGCCCGTGGCGGTCGAGGGGTTTAATTACAGGCGAACAAACACGAGAGCGAGAGCCGGACGAGCAACGCAAGTGCGAAGAAACGAAGGAGTGCGGCGACGGCGAGAACCTCGATCGATTCTCGAAGTCACCGCTCTACCTCGGGACGATCGTTGCGATCGACCGAACGAAGCATCGGAGAGAATTCTCAAACGTGTGCCCCGACTCGCGGTACCACGGGGTTACATTTTTAACTTTTTATTTTTGTTTTCAAAGAGCGGCGAGGTCTTACGAAATATTTGGAAAATATGGAGTGGAAAAATTATGGTTGAACACGAAAATTAATCTTTCGGGAAGAAAGTTTGAAGAATGAAGACGAACGACGAGGAGAAAGAGGCGAATGGGGTCGTTGCCGTTTGCTCGAACGAAATCCAATCCGAAGATCGTTGATCACGACCACAACTACCGCCGACTCATTAGGACTCTCGGCGCGATTACGATCCTGCTACCAGACCCGAAATTGGCATTCACTTAGCATATTGCACGGATTCGTTGGACCTATAGGATCTCACCCTTACGCGTACCACTGGGTCTTCGATACGGTCTTACTGTACATATGCGAGTACTATAACTTTCTCTTGATCAATTAAGACGATGTGACACACGTCCTCGAGCAAGTTTCTCTCTCTCTCTCTCCCTCTCTCGCTCTTCCTCCATCTCTTTTCGTCCTTCAGAGCGCCGTGTATGCACTCCCCTCTCACTCGCTCCCGGCATACGTGTATCACATCGCCTCGACGCTCCGAATTAATTCCCGATGAACCCTCGCGATCTTTACGAGTTGATTTCGTTCGCGATATCGCGGGGCGCATCATCGCCCGCTTCTGCCATGCGATCGGGACGGCGATTATTGTTATTATTCCTTCCCGACCCACGCGGTTCTCCGGGGATATAGGTGTTATGCACACAAACTCGATTTCGATTCGCATATCGATAAAACGTTCACGTTCGATGCCTCCCGCAACGTTGAAAATTTATTTTCGGCGACCGTTTTGGAATTTCGGGTTTCGGGGTATTATTACGTATTCAACGTTTTACGATAATGTAGGAATATTGGAAATCGGGGACAAGCGAATGGTGGGGTGGAAATGACGTAAGAATGGAGGTGGGAGATTGTCAGTGCTGTCCGGTTAGAATTTGAATGACCGTGATAGAATTGAATGATGGAAGCAGATTAATGAGATTAATTTTAACGACTCACGAAGGAAACTCGACCTACACACGAGACGAGAGATGAAAGATCTCAATTTACCCAACCAGAGGGAACCCAATAAATAGGCATGAGTTCTGAGGAGGTCGCCGGATGGCCGCCGCAAAAAGTTTCATCAAAATAGAAGAAACGTTGATAGAAAAAAATCACGAGATTGTCCATCGCCAACTCCAACAAAAAAAAACTCCACAACGTCTAAACGCGGGCAAAGCAAACAAACGACGATAATAGACGAAGTTCGCTCGCACTACCGTCGTTCAAATCGTCCCGAATTAATCACCATTAACTCGGTGACTGGCAATGTCCCACACTCCACGAATTCGAGATTCGAGATAGGTCCGAGTATCGTTATTGGGTGATGGGTTATACGGCGTGTCTCGGTAGCGCGGGTGCAACACGGTTCGAATCATTACGCGCGTCCTACGCATTCTTTGAACGTTGGCCAGGTCGCCGCGGCCAGCAATCGCCCGCGCGACTCTTTCTCGTTTCTGGTCCTCTCGTTCGTCGTCTTCGTCGCGGCGGATGCTGCGCCCGTGTGTGTGTGGTTCTCCCCGGTCTCCCGGCAGGCCGCGGTCTTACCTCTGGGCCGGGCATCAGCCCCATACCTCGCCGATACTCTCTTTTTATCTTCGTTCGTCGCCGTATAGTCCGTTCGAGAAAAGAACGAGAGCCGAGAAAAGGGAAGAGAACAGCGAAGAAATCCGGTCGAGGGGGCTCTCTCGGCGTGCGGCACCGGCGGTGGTCCAGGCTCTGCTGGTGGCCCGCTCGCACTTACACACTCGATCGCACATTCGATCTTGGGTCGCGCTCGACCGGCAAGCCGGAGAGAACCTCGGCCAGAAAGGAACTCGCCTCCTCTGCCCAGACGACCTCGAATCTCTCCTTCGCAACCGCCCGTCAGCCACCTTCCAGTGTAGGTGCATAATATTCTTTCGCGGTATCATCGAAGATACGCCCGGGTCTGTCTACAACTATATACGCATCGGCCTCTTGTTTATTTATTTATTTTATTTTATTTTCACTCTCCTTTTCACCGTTTTCTCTCGCGGTGTATTCTTCTCGTACGATTTTCGATTCGCGAGGCGAAGGCAAATTGCGGCATTGACGTCGAACGATTTGAATGTTCGAAATAAAAATGAATGCAGTGTAGGATGAACTATTGCGTTCGTCTCGCGGCGTTGAACCAGTGAACATTCAGGACCCGGTACGATTTTTCAGCAACTTGGAATAATAAATGAATAAATAAATTAAGATTAAAAATAAATAAATAAATAAATAAATAAACAAACAAATCAATAAATAAAAAAGTAAATAAATAAATAAATAAATAAATGAATAAATAAATAAACCTTTCACGCAATGCCGTGCAAAATCGTGATGGTATATCGCGATGGTATCCACGATATGGTGAGCATGCGTTTGGTTTTCACTATTTTCTGTGGTTTCCGAGCCGCACGCGGACAGGACCCCTCGGCGAGTATCGCGGGTGGCGCGACGAATTAAAAGGGTCGCCAGAAGCGAAAAACTCGATCCCGGGTCTGCGTGTGCGTCGGCCACACGAGTCAGATAGCGCGCGCGTTTGTGGCACTGAAGAAAGGAAAAAGGTTGGTGGCGCGCGATGTCTGACGTTCCGACCGGCACGGGTAAAGAAAGAAAGAAAAAAAAAACACAAAAAACGTTCCGAGAGCGCACTCGCGCGATTTACGACGAAAACTCCCGGATGGCCGGCAAAGACTCCGCGAATTGGACCGCGAGAAAGGAAATACGCGACAACAACGAACAAACAAACTAAAAGAAAAGAAAAAATAAATAAAAATCATACAAATATGCGAGTCGACCCACCACCACGCACGTCCCGACTAATAGCTCCAACCGGGCGCTTCCGTAGTGTCTCAATCCCGAGGAACAAAAATTGCTATGGTGGACAAAAATTCTACAAGAAGCCGAGTTCTGAATTCGGACTGCGTTCGAAGCGATTATCGAATTCTTCGGTTACGTGAGATTGCCCGAATGATGAAGAGAAGCGAAGAGATGCGCGGTTATACCCACGGACGACGAAATACTACCTGCTGTTGGGGCGAGTTGATGATATACAAGAGCCGACCGAACGATGAAGTTGGGAACAGATGGATGGTGAAAAAAATTTGAAATAAATTTTCTACGTTTTGGTCAATTGGGAAAAATTAATCGCTGGAGGCTGAAGGACTTTGGTCGTTGGTCTATCGGCAATATCGATTGCAATACTCGACTATTTATACCATGGTTATGCCAAAAAAAAAAGCAAAAACGAGAACAACAAAAAAACTTGTAGCGATAGAAACATTGCAGTGTATTTTCAATAAACATATTTACTATTACTTATCGTTGGAATTTATTTGAATCGTATTTAACGATAGATATAAGATAAGTATGTTGTACCGGCGGGATATGATAAAATAATAGAGGGAAGAGGGAAGAATATGAAAGAATATAATGACAAAGGAGTAGAATGGCGTGCGTTCGTTATTGTCGAACGAGTGCGTAGGTTGCCGGTGGCGGCGCCGATCCAAATACGTATATCATATAGTTGTATATGTATCACAACGCTCTGCGGAGGCTTTATAACAAAAGAAAAAAATACTTAGAAACAGATCGAGTCGTTGAGTAAGCATGGAAAATAAAAGGACCCGTGCCGATGCATCGAAGTCGATTCTGATGGGAGAACTCCCGATCCTGGATCCCTGGCTTCGTTGGCTTATCGATTTTTAACGAGCGCTCACCTCTCCGCGATTTATTACAATCGCGGCGTTCAGTAATCGAATTAAGACCATTATACGCGTATACATAGCCGAGGATCGGCCGGCCAGACGCCTCGTTAAACAAATAATCCTACGTGCATCTCCATACCGAGCTAATAACGATAAAATTAATATTTCGACGTCCAATAAACAAAAAAGCTGCAGGTTAAAATTTGCAAATTGGTTTCTCAAATAATAAAATTGATTCAGGTTATTATGTATCAATTGAATTGAAAAATAAAATAAAATTTCATATCAATAACCTGTAGTCTAAATTAATATAGTATAGTTTTCAATATAAATTTCAAATGTAGAAAATAATTTTTATGGAAACTTCCTTATAATTCAAGAAGGCTGAAAGTGAAACTCTGCCTTAGAATTTAAAATATATCACAAATCTTCCTCTAATCGGAACTTTTATCATTAACCCCAGCTTCCTTTTCCTGCGAATGTGATTTCTCAATGTTTCAATAAATCATGAACGTATTGACATCGAAATCCCGCTAAAAATTGTTCAGACCGCCCCAAAGCTTCCTCTCCGTGAAAGCAACGACACGAAAATAATGCAAATGCAAAAACACCCGCTGGCAAATTGAGTAAAAAAAACGCGTGTATTTTTCATCAACGACAATTCCACATATAGCAAACATTCCGGGTACGCACAAGCACCCTCCGTAGGATCACGCGGCTAGACCCGAAAACAGGATTTAACGAACCCGAAGTTGCGGCTCGATGGAGCCACGAGGCGCGGAGAAGCCGTATTAAACCTAATCGTTTCGGGACCGTCCGTGAAATAAATTGGCTGATTTGCATGGGAATTGGGAAACTCTTGGTACGAAATGACTAAGACGACGATGCTCCCGGGATATCCGTCGGGGCCGCGTAAGCGGGACCAAGGCGCGCGTTTTGGCTGAAAAACGATCGTGCTCGTAACGAAAGCTCATCTCGCCAGATACTTTTGGATTCCCCGGCGTAAACTTCGCCGAATTGGCGAAGAACCGGATACACAAAAAAAAAAAAAAAGAAGAGGAAGAAGGGCGTGTTTTTCCAACACGTTTCTCTCCTGCATCGTTCCATTGATGTCATTGGCAATAACCATTCGACAGTTCGAAACAGTAACGAATGGCCATCGCGAGACAGCCACAAAAATCAATTATTTCCAACCGGATGAGGCACGGAAGGAGCTAAACGCGTGATCAACGACAGGTGAACGATAATTTCTTTCGATAATGACACGAAAAAAAAAAAATCTCCCCCAGAACGGAAGTGTAATTCGATGGAGTTATAGAATAATCGGTTGATCCGGGAGCCACGTATGTTTTTCTGACCACGAAAATTTATGACGATCGTTAAAATCACTTCTTAAATTAAGCGGCTTTTATTGAAACGTAAAAATCGTGACGCTGGTTATATACGACCCTGATATAATAGGAATATCTTTATTAACTCGAAGTTCGAAGAACGTTCGCAGCACGTTGCTCAACTTGTCGAGCGAACAAACGCTGAGAAATCGTTGCCCCGACGGCAACGCGTTCGATTCCCGACGGGGGAAGAAGAAATAACGAAATAACGACGCAACAAAATTTTATATATATATATTTTTTTTGATAATATACGATAAGTGAGATAAGCGTAGAAAGCAGGTGTACGCCATTCGACACCGGTAGAATCGGAAATAATTCGTCATATTAGCATTTATAATGGATTATTTATTACACGGACGTTCGGCCGATCGCCGATACGGTATGTAACAAAAAAAAAATCGAACGAGTCTCAATTCCAAATAGCCGATACGCGCTCGTTTATGTTTTTTTTTTTTCGCTTTTTTTCGCTGGGTCTTCGTTCAAAGAAACCCCAACCACCACGATGGCGCCCAGCATGGGATCTTCGAGAATTTATAATAGAAGCGATAAATTAATCACCGATATTGGTATTTTTTTTTACCTACGCGTGCACGTCGTAAACTTTTCCAATTTCGCATCGCCCGTAGAGATCGAAGCGTTCTCTTATTGTTGAAGACTTCGATATTTTCTTTCTTTCTCTCAATTCGCTTATTCGTTTTTTCGTTTGCTTCGGCGAGTTCGAATTGTGTGAGGCAAGGAAATAACGAAGCAATAACGGTTACGGTCAGTCTCTGCGTGTGTTTGGTCAGCCACTTGACACGTGCACGCTCGCACAAGTGTAAGATCAAACACCGAATCCGTGGGAAAGAAGAAAAAAGACCTCGTTTTTCGATCTACTCGAATCTCCTACCCGCTTTATCCATAAAACAAAAGCCAAAGATAAGAAAAATACATCCACGGAATTTGAAACATTTTTTTTTTTTGCTCTTTTAATTGCCAACATTCGTATCGAACGTATGTCGAGAATATACGAAAACATAAACGGCGAAAGGTTTTTTTGCTTTCCACAATTTCGACGAACCAACGAGATTGTTTGGCCTTTGTTGTATAGCGCTGAGAAAGTCTTTCATGCAATTTTTTCCTCGTTTTCTCGTTGGTTATGTTTCCGTACGTAGAAAGCAGAAGACCGAGCGAGAGAGACCGAAAGAGAGAAAGAGAGAGAGAGAGAAAATGGGAAGTGGCAACCTATCGAGCACCCCGAGGCTCGATAATTTCGAGTGTTTACGGCCCGGTAGTGTTTATAAGAAGGCGGAGGCTGCGCGAGAGAACATTTTACGGCTGTTTTATGGCTGCCATTATGATGCAGCGTGGGGATCGCGATGGGAAGGCCGAACATTGGCCGCGACTATGTGCCGTTGTCTTCGTCGAGAAGCCGCGGAATCGTCAGCGGCAACGGGATTCCCGAAACTAGAAATGAAACGAACCGCGCCGGGAGATCTTTGATGATGTTCAACCGGGTGCACCGTATGACAAGTGACCCGGTCTATCGTTAGTCCGTTAAAAGCAGCGAAAGAGGAGAGAACGAGGGTGCCAGCCAACAAGAAACGCCTGATCGTTTAGAAAGAAAAATATATATTTAAAAAAAGATGAACGATGCCAGGGTGATGAGTCCTAATTATCTAGCTCTCCAGGTATACAATCATGGGTTAAATACCGGAAAATGGTCACTATAGCTTGTTCGACAACGTCCATAAGGCTAAGTCATGTGATAAACTCGATTGTTCATGTCGTTAATCATACGAGAGACTTCTTTTTTTTTTGTTGTGATCGTAGATTAATCGTTGGAATGAATAATCAAGAAGTGTAGAAAAAAAGTGGTGCCCAACCCGGTAGATTGCCCACTGCTGAGAAGTGTTTGTACTAATGGTTATACCAATGGGTCTGCTTTAACTTGCTGGTTAAGTTCGGAGTCGGAAAAATACGGTCTAACAAAGATTAGTCGCTAACTGGTGCCCAACTCGATGGATTGCCTACCGCTGAGTACTGTAATGTTGTACCAATGGGTCTGACCCAACTCCTGGTCGAGTTAGCAGTCGGGAAAATACTGTGTACCATAAACAAGTGCTTATCCAGTGCCAAACTGGTACCCAATTCATATATCCAGCGCCCTGTAAATACGGATGAGGAAGTTTGTCAAACATAAAGCTGCTAGTTTGATGTCAAGTTGGCGGAATCATACGAAGGTGTGTATTATCGAAGATTTTCCTCACGCACATATTTAGTGCTTATATAGTGCCGTAGAATGACGCTAAATTTGAATTTGTCGAACCAACCCCTCGGCCGAAAAAACCTTATAATCTTGTGAATTGCAGACCGCACGAGCGAAGGACATTTTTTGCGCCGGCCACGACAGCAGCGCTCCCAGACGATACATATTCATAAGAAAAATTGTAAGCATACCTCAACATGTACATTTGTGAATAAAACAAACTTGGATAAAATCGAACGCATACTTTCTGAGATAATAATTCCTAAAATTCACCAGTTCTTCCAGCTTCCCACTTAAACGTTCCCCGTTAAATCATGTGTGTCCAGCGCCTTCGACTCCTCTTTAGACCAATGTCCAAAAGAAAAATACTGGAAGAAGAGTTGAATGCAACGGGTGAGAACTAACACGAACTGCAGTCGTTTGATTGCTCGTTTTAGCTTTAACTGCGCACCTAGAAATTCTCTCTCTGAGTTTACAAAATAAAAATGACAAAAAAAAGAACTGTTTGTACGAACGGGCTACGGAGAGTGCCACAACTATCTCGTACACCATCGCATAGATCCTTCGCGTACTTAACGTTAACACGGAAACGTTTCTACGAGTTTGGGCGTATAGCAAAGCCGGAAATCTCGCCTTCGTCGAGACTATCGAGCGAGCTGCTGCCGCTGCTGCTGTTGCGTAGCTACTTCCAAAGCTATTTCTGCCTCTGCAATTTCTTAAGTGTCCAAAGTGCGAGAGTTCATAGCGAGAAGCAAGAGTGAGGTGCATGGCAAGGCACGAGGAAGTGTACGGCATACACGCCGTTTCGCTAATCGGTTACACGAAGAAATCAAGCGTAGGCCAACCTCGCTGCTGCTGCTGCCGCTGTTGCTGCTAATTTTCTTCTCTCATTACGGTTCAATGCGTTTCTACACGTTGACCGTAGCCACACCATCCCCGGTGGGCACGGGCATACGTGTCTACTGCTATCCCATACGATATTGACGTCCCGGAGATACTTCGGTAACTATAAAATCTCGTTAATCGAATCTCGTACTGCACAAATGATTGAGAAATCGATATGGGCATTACGAATATTTGCGCGAATTAAATAGAAATTGGATATGGAATATTTTTTATGCTGGAAAAGAAATAGTTGCAATATATAGGTCACTCTGTATGTTTGGCATTTTTTTTTACTATTGGAATCACGAAAAAATAAAATAAGAAACGTCGAAGTACACTTTTACTATTGGTTGGGGGTAGTTTTTATTTTTTTACAAGCTCTAAGGTTATCCACAAAATCTGAAAAAAATCAACGGTGTTTAGAAAGTTGTCGGAAAGCTAAAAAAATGATAAACTGAATCGGCTACTCAAACCCCTGACCCCTGTCGGTTCAGTTGGGCTTAGTTTCTAATTTTTTACGAGCTCCTGCTTGATCCAATGATTCTGCAAAAATCGAAATTATATAGAAGTAGAGCTGAACGCGATTGTTTCGTTACTTTAGATGATAACGAGTAAATGAGAAAATCGACACGAATTAGGCTCAACTCGTTTCGAGGGTTTTTACGTTACCGCACAGGTGTCCGGATGCGAGCGGACCAATTATTTCGCCTCGATGAACAACGATGCAACGTAAAAATATATACCGCTGATGTTCCAAGTACGAAAATTATTCCCTGTTTCATTACATTCTCCAACAGCCGAATAGACAATGTTTCATGTCGCAGAACTTCCGGACATTTTCCCATAAAAATATTTCCCAACATAAAATTTTGAAACCGTAGATTGTCAAACGCGTCGATGATAATTTGTTGACAAACGAGGTCTGGAGAAATATAAATAAATAAATAAAAAATGAGAAATAAATTAAATTGTTTGAATAAATAAATAATAAAGAAAATCTACGAAATAAATTTGAAAAATGCTGCATATCGCGGACGAAATCGGTACGGTTGCGAGACGGAAAAAGTGTAATAGTATCCAATCTGCGGGAGATGAAGACGTTACCGCCTCGTTCCATCAAAAAATCTCGTGGAAACGTGGCGGGGGAAGGGCGGAGTGTCTCCCCGGGGCTAGTGTGTATAACCGGCGCCGTTTTTTCGGTACCCTCCTGGGGCCCGAAGTGGCCGCACGAGACGAGATAAAAGGCGCCGCTGGTTCAAGATCACGAAAAGAGACGAAAGAACGGATAAACGACTGGAAAGACGCGAGAATAGTTTGGAAAGAAGTAAAGAATAAATGCAAACGGAGTGGGGGGCAGAGAACGAGGGGGTTGGACGAGAAAGATAATTCCTTTCTACATTTCTAGGGTCTGTATTAAAAGTTCTGCTTCCATCGGTCTCTGCTCCAATATCTACACGACCCTTTTCACTTTGCTTGATTTTCCATAGTGTTGATTCGAACTCCGCACCCTAAAGCGGTGATACGTGCTCCACGACGATACCGCAGCCGAAGTTGGGTAGCTCGCCAGATCCCACGACAACCTTATTTTCTACGAGGGTGTCGATGACGGCACTCAGGAATCTCGTACCTTTTTTATCTGGGTAATACCTTTCTCTTGTAAAACGATCCGGAAGACCTTTACCACTCTTGGAAATATGAGAATGCACCAATAATGGAAAATACTTTCTTATATACATAAGAAAATATTAGTTAAACAGATTAAAAGGTAAAAAGAAAAATTAAATACGATCAATAATAAAATATTGTTTTTAATAATATCAAAATATATTATCAAATATTCAGATATTGATCAATCAAATTGAATAACAATATTTCAAATAGTATTTCCCTATATTTATATTTCTTCTACTACCGAAAAAGTTCAAATTTTTTATTTTCATGAAATATTTACCGATAAAACATAAACAAAAACAACCAACCACGAACAATTCTAAATGAACTGGAAACTGACGAAGAAAAAAAAAAGAAGAATTTAATTAGAAGTCAAAGTGCAATAAGATTCAACGCACGTAGCTCACGAGTCGGGCTCGAGCAGTTTCTTCCGCATTAACTGAGGCTGCGAGTGGTGGATATCGGGAGTTGTACCAGCAGCAACGGCGAGAAGCGAGAGAAGACTCATCTACCGCACCCAGGTGAAGAAATTGTTTGCTTCTCCCGCTATCTTTTCCTCTTCCCAATATAAACGTGCTCCGTTCCTTGACCATCTCCGAGTTTTCTTTTTCTCAATGTAATCTCTTGCATAGCTCGGCTTCTTCTACATCACTTCACGAGGTTGATTTTGCTACGGGAAACTTTCTAGCGATACGACCGCGGAATGCGTTCGGCAACACCCGGAGATGACTAGTGAATCATCTCCTAGCTGAACTGACAAGGAAACCCTGCAAGATGTCTTTCCTCGATTTCGATCAGAGTTCGCACGATGTGCTAAGTTGGTCAAAATATTCGGCACGTATTTTTTTTAATCGTCTGAGTCGCATCGTTAGGGGGTGAAAACCACCCCTGAAAATCGAGGATTTTTTTGTTATTCGATTATAACTTGTAAACGGAGGGAGATAGGAAAAAAAAGTTTCACTGACAGAGGCAGTGTTGCATTTTTGTGGACTATCCATTCGTGATAGGAGCGATAAATAATTTAAAACAATTGACCATCATTCATCTGAAAACCACCTAGACCACGTGGTAACCCGCGCCATTAACGATCTTCATACATTTATATATTTAGTGACGAAATCAATGCAATAGAAGCCAGAGTGTTTATTCCTTCGGACCCCCCCGCCCCTGTTCTACCTTCCTTTGAAAATTTGATCCGGGTCTAATTGACCCATGGCGGGTCGACCGAGAGTTCAATCGTAGATACATTGATCAATGCTATTTCCTGAAACCCATGTCTGCATTGATTCATTATTTTTCAAAATTTCCAGTGGAATTCTTATTAAATCTTCGATACATGTGAGAGAGGAGAAAAGATGTAACGAAACACCATCGTGGAAATATGCTTTTTTGCTCAACATTCTCATCAACGCTCGTTTCATTACACCAGTCGTGTAATAAATCTATCTCAACCCGTATGATGTTCAGCGGGGGGTCGAAGTGCATAGGTCTCGGGAGAGGACCAGGCCTCTCTCTCTCTCTCTCTTTCCCTCTCTCTTCCCCTGGGACGAATGACGGTCCGTTTAATGCTTTTCATGTTTTCCCAACCCCCTCAAACGAACCAAGCTTCACTAAAAACTATTCCAAGCGTATCATTCATTTGCCGACCCAAAAAAAAAAAAGGTTTTCACCGTAAAAACGGTAACGTCTAATTTTACCCGGTCACTCAAGATATCCGAAGACTTCGTAGTGGCTGCCTCGGCTCACCCCGACCGCACTTTTGCATCACACATTCGCGTACCGTAGCGCGTAACGCGTTGCTTCGGTATATCCATCTTTCACTCCGGTGCCTGTACCGAAGATTTATTCATGCTCGACTGGGAGTAGCGTGACCGCGGGTGGCTCGAAGGGACTTATCCGTCGGGAATGTTGTCACATGCACGGTACGGAGGGAACGTTGGTACACCCGTACCGGGTATGTATCGATCGGAATTCACACACGAAGAACTTCGTTGCGTCGCAAGTTCGTTTTGCTCTCCCAGTTCTCTTTCTCTTTCTCTTTCTCTCTCTCTCTCTCTCTCTCTCTTTCTCTCGTCCTCTTCCTTCCTGTCAATTGCTCGTGCATGTTTTATGTATCGGTGTCGATATACACGTGTAGTGGGCGGGCATATGAGTACCGCGGCGCTGGAGCCTACGGCAGGCTCCGAGGGTCGCAGGAAAGCCGAGAACCGCCGCGGGTAACCGACTACGTCTCAATTTCATACTCGATAAAGCTAATAATTCCGAACCGTCGCGGACGAGTCTTTCCTCGCGACGCTCGATTAATCATCAACCCTGACGCGCATTCCCGAGGATTATAAAATTTTTTTAACGAACCAATGCGTTATCGATGACACGCGGTTCGTCGACTCTGACATTTTTTTCCCCTCCTCCCCCACCCCTCCGACTTACCGGTGCGTGAAAAATATCCCCAGGTGTAAAAAATAATTATGATCGTGCGTTATGCATTTAACTGCGATCGTGTGGCGTATCTCGGACCGGGATATTGGAAGTTTATGCAACGAGTTGGGAAAATATATAATCGTTTGAGAGCCAAAGTTAATGATCGAGTCGGTTGAGGTGGGCATTTTGTATTTTTAATTACGCATTCGCTAATTAAAAGTAACGATGGAATCGTTGAGGATCGGTTGAACGAGCGAGGCTGGAAAATCGGTGAGAGACATATAGTTTGGGGTGGTGCTTATTTGGGTTATTTTAGAGTTTTTATTGCCACCAGGTCTCGATCAATGGGGAAAAAAAATGACAAAAATATTCCATACAATTTTTCTATTTTTCGGTAATTATATCGTCGGAGCAATTAATTATTCTTGGAAAAATTCAATACCGTAACAAATTAGCGCGTATTATTAACCCTTTTTCCCCGAAAATAAATATACACATATTGAAGGTCACACATTAATTGTGGTTGTTTGATAAGGTAACGTATTCAACGTTCAATTTCGGGAAGAGGTTATAGCTCCGAGACCTTAGGACATTCAAGCCCTTTAAAAAATCTCTGATACATACAGATAGATAACCGCTAAACAAGCGGGTTTTCTTTCCCGACCCGACGACACGGCAAACCGCGCTACTGGGGCCGGCTGTCTTCCGATCGGTTTCGCCGCGGTCATGCGAACCACGCATATGTGTGCAAATCCAAATGTAAACGTTACACCCGGTCGTGTACAACGCGCGCGCGGGAAAAAGATAGAGAGGAAAATAAGAGAAGAACGATTACGGGGGAAACGATTACCCGCGCGATTACCGCGCTGTCTGACGTTTAAAGCGACGTCGTCGTTTGAATATCCGAGCAGGAGCTTCGCCAGCACCGGCAGCACTCCGCGTTCACTTGTTCGCCTTGCCATATTCTCGTCCTTCTCATAGCGGAGTCGCTGCTGGTGCAGATCCTTCATGTTCGTGAGCCATCGTGAATTTTTCTCTCTCTCTCTCTTTCTCTTTCTTTTTCTCTCTTGCTCGGTCTCTCGCGCTCTCTCTTTCCCCCTTTTTCCGCCACCATTTCCATCTTGTGCGTTAGAAAGACGCATGTACGCCGTGCGCGCGTCGTCTACGCGAGGATTCGCGATGCAGCATCAGCTATGCCATACCGCATAGCCTCGTCTGCGCATGCGGTTATTATTATTATTATTATTATTATTATTATTATTATACGGATATTCAACGGGTATAAACGTCTACCGCACATTTGCGCCCCTGGCCATTCTCTCATGCGCGGCTCTCATTTTGACCTCACAACGATTCGACTTAATCATCGTAAACGATGCTATCCGATTAATCGATAAAAATTAGCAACGTGATTAATCGTGAGATTATAATAATTAGAAAAGAAAATGAGATCGAGAAAATAATTCTTCACATTGATCTCTTCTTGATAGTCTTCATGTTCGACTCTTGAGTATGAGTCACACATCGAGAGGTTGATAATTAACGTATATATACGAGGATTGAAATAAAAGAATTTAAAAAATATAAAATGAACATTTTTTGGAAAAAAAAAAAACGATACTCGATAGGCGCCGTGTCAAATATTGTGCGTCGATATCGTAAAAATGTTTTTCGGTATGATAATGAAATTATCATGTCCATATTCGCGGGATTTTACAACGAAGTCATGCGACGAAACAGGCAGGCGGTGTAGCCTGTAAAAAAAAGTTTCTATAAAAAGGAAAAAAAAACAAACAGACAAACATGCAGATGTAATAATTCGGCGGGACTTTTTTTTCTTCTCTTTTTCTCTCTCTCCCGCTCTCTCTCTCTCTTGATTTCTGTATGGGCCAGTGTTACAAGTACCGAAACCAGCCCCTCAACTGCCATGACTGTATAATGTCATGATAAATAATAATGTCTCGGTTTCGAAGCGCTATTTACATTTTTCATTCTTTCAACGGCTTGAAACGCACACGCGCGACGGGTACACGTGTTTTGCGTATATACATACCGGCTTCGAACCGGTGGTCTCTCCTCTCACACTCGCCGCACTGTCCACGACCATCGGCTTGACCACGGAAAATATGTTTCTTATCGTTTACCGTGCCGCATTAATTGTCTCGAAATTATCAAAAGGAACGAATATATTCTACAGAAAAAAAAAACAATTTAATAAAAATGAATAAAGCGATACATTTTTTTTCCGAGACGAACAATCGATGTTTGGCCTCGAAAAAAATGGCAAAACCATGTTGATAAGGTGCGTGAGCCATTTTTATGATACGCATTTAATAGCTATTTCACCTTGAAAAATTTGCTGGCTTCTAAGAAAGCGTTATTTCTGAATTCCTCCATAAACTTCCATACATTTTTGCTACAGTTTTCGTTATAATTTTAATCGAAAGTACTAATTAAAAGCTATATAATGGATTTTTTTCAGATTTTTCGCATCGAAAGTTAGGTTAGAGAAATTAATAATTAAATTCCATCTAAATAGATAAATAAATGAAATACTGGGAGTACTGTGACGCACAAACGGTCCGACGGACTCCCCCCCACCGAAACCATAAGGGTTCCTCAACGTCGACGGAACCTTGGAGAATGTCAAGAGCAAGTTAAAACCGGGCGGCCAAGGAGAATCCCGAAGATTCCGATTCAAACTGTGATAACGCATCCGGCAAAGGATCAGATCGCGACGCAGATTTATCTCAACGCGGACGCGGCTGCTGCGAGCGATCCTCCCGGATTCCCGAGGGCTCTCGACAGTCCCGACTGAGAACAGCGACGTTGGTGTTTCGCGACTGTGTGGCCGATAGGTGGTAGAAGGATGAAAGAGGCGCAAACTCGCGGTACACGAGTGGGAGACGCGTGTATAGGAGCCAACGCCGTGGGCAATGTAACCGAGTACCTACATACGTAGTACGCTGCTGCCACCGAGTAGACGCGTTCGACGCTTCGGGTGTGCTTCAGCTCTCACCGTCTATCCTCTGTTCCTCAGTCCCTCACTTGTCCTCGCTCCCTTATTCATTTTCGAAAGTTACTCATTTTTCCATGGCTTCGAATTTCAATATTTTGTTATTTCTTGTATTTTTTTTGCGTTTACTATTCTGTGGCGGTGTAGATTTGAGTTCTTGGATTTATGTTACGGATGGACGATGGTTTGTGCATTTTTTTAAATGTGTCTTTGGGACTCTTCGGGAACTCCGGTCCACAGATGTACGACATACATATAGATATATAGATAGTCGTCGTTCATTTATTCATTTACATTGCCACCGTGTGTGTGGCGATAATAATAATAACAATAACAACAATAATAGTAATAGTAATAATGATAAAAATAATAATAATAATAATAATATTTCTCTTTCTTTCTCTCTCTCTTTCTCTCTAGTAATTTGTCTAGTAATAATAATGATAATAGTAATAAAATTATTATTATTATTAATAATAATATAATAATTAATATTAATATTAATATTAATTAATAATATATTTGTTAATATATTATTATTAATGGTAATAATAATAATAAAATTATTATTATTATTATATTATTACTATTAATATTAATATTAATTATATTATTATTATTATTATTATCAAATAATTTAAATAAATAAATCAATAAAATTAAAAAAAAATGAATTCTCCCGAGATAGCCAAGTTAGAAAGATGTTAGATCGGAACACCGGTCAAACATCGACGCGTCTAATACATACGCACGAGACAAACAGCAGCGACATCGCTGTTCGTCCCGAAGTATGTAGCAGCATAAAATTTAAGTAGCCGAGTTGGAGAAAAGACGGCGAGAGCCAAAAAGGTAAAAGCGCGGAGGGGGTTTGAGGGGGGTGTCGGGATCAGTTCCGTGCCGGTTTTCAAGAAGCGTTGGCGAGCTTCGGGCCAAAGGAGAGAAGAACCGCATCGCGTCTCTTTTTTTACGCTCGTCGAGTCTTTTCTCCTGTCTCGCTCGTGGGCCCGCGAGAGCTCCGCGAGCCCGCAGAGAGAACTCGCGCGATCCCGGGATCTCATTTACAGTACAAATTAGTTGTAGGCCGGGTCCGGGGCATCTTAATGGTCGGCCAGCACGCAAAGAGCTTAGGTTTAATGAAGACCGCGCGTTATCCGTGACGAACCCGTTGCGCCCGCGGTATGCGTTTGCACTCGTACGGACTCTCCGCGGTGTGCAATGCGTGTACGTATATATTATTTCTCCGCGTACACGTCGAGCGTCTCGCAACGTTCGGTATAACGCATACGCACCGCGTGGTTCTTTCCCTCGTCAACGCACACGCACACGGGCGACCACGAAAACGCATGATATATGCATTAGGGTAGTTGTTATTTGGATGATTCGACGGGGAAATAACGAATGCTGATTGCGCCTAGGTCTGGGACGAATTTGAAAAGGGCAACGAGAATGTTGAGCCTAATTTGAGCTTGTTCGGTCAACTCTTAGCACGCGCTGATTCGAGGTAAAGTTATTACCTCTTTATTTATTAATTTATTAATTTATTTATTAATTTATTGGTGGAGTGACGAATTATTTCTGGAAAAATTCAAGGCCATACGGAATTAACGCGTATGAACCCTATTTTCATGAAAAACAATACGCGTTTATGGGTCATCTCTTGCCACGCTTACACCGTTTTTCTCACGACTATAGTTTAATTTAGTTAAATAATTTTAAAAATGATTAGAATATCCGAAGATGGCCCCAAGGTCCTCCCCAATCAAAACACTGCGCACACCCCGATACAAATACAACCCCATGGCGTTAAAAAATAAACCCAAAACAACAATATCGTTCGTAACCGATGCTCGGCTACGATATCAAACACGCGTATCCCCGTGGAAATAAATTAATCCGACACACTCGTAAATGCTGCTGTACATGCTTCCACGCCATCCACGTCCACATACGCGCACGTGTGGGCTCTGGAAGTTCTCCGTACATGCCGCAGTTGAATCCGGCCGGTAAATAGTTAATACCGCACCGAGAACGCGGCATACGCGAATATACGCGTAACGTGGCTACATCTACGCGTATACGAGCGCGGAGCGTTGCGTTACCCCGTCGTGCGCGTTTGGTACACACAGCGCCCGTTGGAAGTTTTCAGTACCGGCGAACCGAGGCACCCAAGGACTCTATGAATGCGAGTTAAACGAAGATTTATGCCGCGCCGCGTAAATATAAACAACAATATGCAATCTCGGCTCATTGTCCGCTGCCGAGATTCTCGGCGGCAGCAGCAACGGCGGCAGGAGCTGGACCAGCAGCATCAGCAGCAGCAGGAACGCGAGACCGAGCGAATACGATTCTCGTCGGTTCTTTCGCGGCTCGCGAACGAATCTCGACTAATATGCTCGCGGCCACGCGAGCATTAACCGCGGCGCGGTTTACCTTCTTAACTTATTATACCTCGAACGCGCCACCCCTCAATCTTTCCACCATTGCTGAGCTTCTCTCGTTATTTTATTTATCATTACGGGTTTGATAGTCGCGGATGAAGAAGAATGGCGATGCGCGCGTGCGTGATTGCGGGGCTCGATCGGAAGTCGAAGAACGATTCGATATGGAATGGGAAAGGTTGAGGAAGGATTTATGCAACCATTGATTTTATGGATCTCCGAGATATCGTATAGACTCGAATTTCACGTCTCCTCTCGTCAGGGAGAACACACACGTAGTTCTGTGCGAGTTCTCTCAATTAATTCCCGTCATAATAGAATAACAAAAAGTCATAGTGCGTGGACGTAATAAAAATGTTCTCTCAGTTGAGTTCGAGAGATTTCTGCGGGCCTTTTCGTAACCTGAGAATCCATTAGAGTGGGTTTATCGAACTACTGCTGGGATATTCTTCGGAAAAAATATTGACCCATGGAAAAAAAAAAAAAAAAACAGTTTTGTAATACAGCGTCAGATGGAGGATGAAAATTGATCCTCCGTTGATCGATCGTCGTTCTTTCCACCCCCACTTTCATCAATCAAACGATTCCGTCGCACGATACTCTGCTACGTAAGCTACTGCCATACACAGCACACCAAATGCCGGTCCATTAACGAATCAAAAATGAACAAAATTAATCCATCAAAATCCAAAAAAACAAAAATCTTATTTTTTTTAAATAAAAAAACTCGTACGATCAAGCGCATATCGATTCGATTCCCGAGAATAGATTCAATGTACTCACACTCATGTCCCCCATACTGCGATTCCCGAACCGTCTTCGGCCAAAATTGACTACTCGCCACGAATGGCTTTGGCTGCCGGTAAAACGACGGTAGTTGCTGTTTAAATCCTTTTGGCGTTTGTTTTTTTTTTTCTCTTTTCTCTTTTACTCTCGAATTCTCACAGATCCGTGCGAAAACGACCGCGACACACGCGACTATCTCACGAATATCTCACTCGCGAATACTCGTATTCGTGCTCAACGGGATAATACACATACGCGAAAACCCTCATAAGCCGGTTACACTGTACGAACACTCGCGGGACACCCGGTATCGTGTTTCTTTTCTCCTACACGCCGGATTGATCCTCACGTGCCACTGCGCTATAACAACTTCTTCTTCTTGTTCTTACTCTTCGTTTTTTTATTTACTTTTTTTTGTTATCTTTTCAAATCTACGGATTAAACGGCTTAATCACTCAATTCGACGGTCAGCGGTTATTATTATCCAATCGTCGATCAGGCGATGGGCCGGGCGATGAAAACAAAACGAAATTTCGAGCACGCGCGAAATATTTCGCGTTTTGATATATTTCCGATCGCTTTAGACGTTCACGTGGATTTCGAGATGCGTAAGATCGTCGAGACGATTCGTCGTGGAACCGGCAAATCGCTGACGACAACGGCGTCGCTCGCTCGCGTTATCACACGCGAACGACATCGTCTACACCCGCGTTCAAATCGCTCGAGACGCCACCATCTACTGCGAGATGAAATCGCCGGGGTTTTGGTGAATGAGAGAAACGTATGTTTATGGGGAAGATGGTACAGCAGCTTTAGCGTTAACGTCGATGAAAGGTAAAAGCTGAGGGAGATCAACGATTAATAAAATAGTTGAAACTATGAAACAAATAAATACACATTTGTCACATAATTAAATGTTCCAACACTTATTACGAAGCATAATATCTCATTTTTCGTGGACGATTATTCATTATCTCGTTTAAAATCCAGAATAACCTCGTTGACATCAAAATATCTGTTTATCCTTTTTCACGATTGAGAAATTCCATTTTACGCCGGAAAAATCCACCACTTTTGCATTATTCAGGTTATTGTCTCTGAGAATTAAGAAATCTCTAGGAACTCGATTAACTCTCTCTGATAACTCTCTGAGAGAGATAAATATTTAAAAAACAGTCGAAACTATGGAACAAATAAATACACATTCGTAGCACAATCAAAAGTTCCAACACCTACTACGAAATACAACTTTATTTTCTATCACGTCATTGACCCTTGTCGCATCTTTTGTCACCAACCAAAACAGCAGCTCACCAAAATTCTATCCTTTTTCACGATGAAAAAATTTCATCTTACTCCAAAAAAATCCACCAATTTCACCACCATCCCGAAGACGTTCAACATCGACGAAACAGTATTTGTTATGCTGCCGCGTATCCTTCAGCTCCAAAACAAGATCCTCCGGGTCGTTAATCGATTCCCCAAAGAAGGTCGAAGATTCCAAACGAGAAAAAAAAAAAAAAAACTAGTCGCAGTCTCTATGGGGTTCGCGATTAAATCACCGTTCCCGTCACATTGGTAATCCACGTATTAATCGTTGCCACGAAATAAAAAAAAAGATAAAAATAAGATAAAACCAACGAGGAAGAAAAATTGACGAATAAAATCACCGGCCAATGGTTTTGCGACGATCGAGAGAACGAAAATTTTTCGGAATAATCTTCCCCGACGGGATTGGAATCGGTATATGGGGTTTCGACGTCGGTATATGGGATTTGTTGCACAAAACAAGAGACCACACACGCCGGAGACGTCCTCCGAGTCCTTCGAGTTCGTTTCTCTCGTGTGTTTTGTCAACTTCGGCGAGACGAAAACGGAGCGAAAGGGTGAGTTCGAACGTTCTTTCCGTTTGGTCGATGCAGTTTGCTGCACCGGTCGCGCGTTTGCCGTCGTACGCGTTACCGAAGCGATCGGAGAAACGAAAAACGGCTGAGGAACGAAACTCGCGAAGGGACGAACGGACTTATGTGCTTACGCGAAGGTACTGAGGGTATACGAAAAGGGCTCGCGATGCGATGCTTTTCGAGTCGGTCGTTGCGCTCGCGATGAAACCTGTGGCCTGGCAAGTCGAACCGTTCGTTCGCTCGGCCGTTGCCTGACTGCCTGCCTGGCCTGACTGCCTGCCTGGTCTGCCTGACTGCCTGCCTGAGCGCGATGCCTGCGCTGGCTTCGTGGGGCTCGAATGTGCCTACCTCCCGTGTGTGTGTGTGTGTTCGCCACGGTGCCTCCACCGCAACGCAACCCGGGACGAGGACAGCACGCGAGCTGTCTCGAACGAGGTGCCCACGGTGGTGGGGGAGGTGGACGACTGCCTGTCGGACGCACCGTGTGTGTGTATTGAGGCGGTTATTATTTGAGGAATTTTCGAATTTTTATTGCGACTGGGTCTCGATAGATCAGAGAATTAATTACTAAAATTGGGAGCCTCGTTTGACTTTTTTGGGTGGATTCTTACTACGCGCTGATTTGGGGTGAAGTTTGACGTTTGGAATACGTGCGGTTTATGTATTTTTTTGGTGATTTTATTGGCGGGGAAATTAATTAACTTATTAACTTAATTGTTACGAGAAATGTTTGATGCCATGGGAAATTGAAACGTATGAATCATAGTTTAACGAATAAAAAAATTCGTGTAGGGGAAATTTTGGAGTAACTACTTGAGGAGTCCCGGGGCCGGAGCCTGCCCATGAATTGAGATTATTTCTCTAGATTCATCCCTCCCAAGGGAAGACCCCTCGCGAAATTAACGTAGAATACCCTTCATATCCTTCTCAAACGACTACATTCAATGTGCGGTCCTCGGTTTCTCCAATATTCTAGTTATTTCCGTGTATATTCGAATAAATTGGATGATAATTGTCAGTCACACGGTGTAAACGTGCCATGAGATGACTCACATATGTATATTTTTCCCGTGAAAGTAGGGTTCATACTCGTTAATTTCCTATGGTATTGGATTTTCTTTTAAAACAATTTGTCGCCCCGCCAATATAATTACCGAAAAAAAGAAAAATTGCATGTACTTCAAACGGGAAACTTTGCCTCCAATCAGCGTGTAGTAAGACTTGAACTAAAAAAGTCGAATTAGGCTCAACATTCATATTTGTCTTTTTGGAATCGATTGAGACTGAGTCGCAATTAAAGTTAAAAAATGACCCAAATATGAACCACTCCGGTGTCTATAGAGCTACAGAGCCCCGGTGTGGAGCCATCTACCGTGTGAACAACCTTGCGTTATGCGTGACTCGTTTCTTTATCTTTTCCATTTTACAACAAAACATTTTAATAATAGATTCCATAGGAAGATCGGATACAATCACGTACGCGTAATTGTTAAGCGATAAACAAAAAGTATACGCGATGGACCTACGAAAAAAAAGGCAAAACCAATGTTTCCCCAGGCGAACCCGCGCAATCTCACAACCTTGAAAAAAGGTAATATACCAATGGGGAGAGGGAAAGTTCTCCGATGATTATGGGGCGAACGAAATTTCATTACATTGAGACCCTATCGCAGCAATCCAAAAATAGTGATTTCGAGCTGGCGTTTGCGAAAGTCACTAAAAGACCTTTGATCTTAAGATGTCCCAGTTCTCAAGGGTCAAGTCAAAAGGTTGGGTTAGTTTAGCCTAGTTTTTTTCTTCAAACATTGTTAAAAAAGGGACAAAAAATCAAACTAACTCAACCCTCAACTAACTTAACCGAACCCCTAAGACCCGAAACATCTTAAAATCGAAGTTACTCTATCTGACTTTCATCTACCCCTAATCATACGAAGTGATTTGATTCCGGCGCCCACCATAAACACATAAAATTATCCGGAAATGTGTTCTCTGCAACACATTCCAGTCCCAAACGAATCAGCGTCGTTGTTCACCTTGCGAATAATTACCTTTTCGCTTTCGCGAGGCTCCAACCGATTGCTCGTTGGTCGCAGTTACTCAATAATAAGAGACCCCGAAGAGCATCTCGAAAGTCCCACCGAGTCGTGTGAGCAGAATCTCGCGTTGAAGCGCGTGAGTTTGAAGGCCTCGGGGCTGATTCGAGAAGGAGACGCAACTCGCGGGTGGGCTTTACCGATCGAACGCGGGAGAGAAAAGTTTCTCCCGGCGCGTCCGGTCGATCGGAACCCTCGCGTGAACGGGACGAACGAACGTCGGATGAAGAAGATGGGGGGGGAAAAGGGCGAGGAACGGATGAGGAACAAGCAAAACCAGCCTGCTCGACCTCGGTGGTGTCCATTTGTTTCCTCGGACGTTTCGGAATTCCGTACGCATCAGATTCGAGAGCTTCGATAACGCGATAAGCGATAACGCGGTGTGCTTATGTGCTATATAAGTGTGTTCCGTGTTGTAACACGCATAGATGTAGAATTTAGGTGTAGCGAAGCGACGTCGTAGATTTACGATACAAGCGCGTGCAACGCCGACGATTTTTCATTCTCCGGTGTAATCCGTCGGCGGATCGCGAGGAACACCGAGGAAGTGAAGGCGGTAAAAAAATATGTTGGGAGTATTGTATTAAGGGGTTACATCGAGTTGTTTGGGTCAAGAAAAATGTTTTATGCATTTTCGTAAAGTACATAATTTTAAGTAAATTTTTTCATAATTTCATGAGGATTAGAACGCTGTTGACAGTTATAATTTTATCCAGGAAAAAATCGGACTCAAAACTTCAAACGTGATTATCTCGGCTTCGTGTTTTTTCGAAAAGTGCTGTTGCGGTGAGCACGATTTATCGTCCCTCATCAGAGAATATGTCACACTGAACACACACAAACGACCGACGATGCAATAGAGAAAAATATTAACCCAAAAATTATACAAACGATAAATAAATCCGATATACTCTTTTCTGTCCTCCCCATGCTTTCTTGGTACTTCCTATAATTATCAAACATTTTCTTTCAAATATCCACGAGGCCGCATCGAGGCTCGAAGACCTCCGGGAACGTCGAATGGGCTATATAGTTTCCCGGCGATGGCACAGCGCGCGTTCCACGCGTATATATAAAATCAGCACAGGCTGGATGAACTCGTTTGGAAAAATCGGCATCTTCGGGCGAACTAGCCGGTGCTTAGTGTGTGAAATAGAAAAGAGGCAGAGGCTAAAGTCGAAGAAAAAAAAAGAGGAAGAAGGATAATTGCGCGAAGGAGGGGGTAACAACGGGTTTTAGCCCTGCAACCTGCGTATGAACGCAACATCGTAGCAAAAGAAGAAGCGAAATAGTCGGTGAATGCATGCGTGAGAACGAAGAAGACGGGACTATCACGACGCGTCGAGGATATGCAAGCACGGTGTACGTGTGCCAGCCAGAGAGGAAAGGGGGGGGGGGGGGGGGGGGAAGGTCCTGGTTGCGTGGATCCGTCTGTGATTCACGTGTGCGTACACGATAGCTGGTGTGCAATTTCCTTACGCGCACTTACCTATAAGCTTCGAACTCCGGCGCTTCGACCGAGCGTGTTTCTATGTTTATTGCATTAGGGTGGTTTGTATTCGGATAATTTTCGAATTTTTATTGCGCCCAGGTTTCAATCGATTCTGGAAAAAATAACTAAAATGTTGAACCTCATTCGATGTTTGTAGATTGGTTTTTACTGGGCCCTGATTCGTGGTGAAGTTTCCCGTTTGAAATACATGCAATTTTGGTATTTTTCGGTAATTATATTGACGGAATGATTGATTAGTGGGGGAAAAATTAATTACCATGTGTGATAAATTAGGATGAACCTTACTTTCATGTGAAAAAATATACATGCATGGGTCATCTCATGCCACGATCGTAGCGTTTCTCTGACGATTATCATACAATTTATTCGATTAATTTTGAAAAACTAGAGTATTGGAAGCTCCCAGGAGCTCATCTCATCAACATTGACTTAGAATACCCTACCACAACCTTCCTAAAAACCACAATCAATATAAGGCCCTGGGCCTCTCGAATTTTCTAGTTGTATCAAAATTATTCCAATAAATTGAATGGTAATCGTCAGAGCAACAACGGCACGAAAACACCCATATGTGTATATTTTTTTCGTGAAAGTGAGGCCCATACCCGTCAATTTCGTATGGTCTTGGATTTTTCCCGCAATAATTAGTCTCCGCGCCAATTAATAACCGAAAAATAGGAAAATTGCATGTATTTCAAACAGAAAACTTGACATCAACTCAGGACGTAGTAAGAATTCGACTATAAAGGTCAAACCAAGCTCAAAATTATCGTTATCTCCTCACAAATCGATTGACCCCTAGGCATAATCAAAACTCGAAAACGATCCAAACAAGAACCACCCTAATCCAGCTTATACCCATATAAACCCAAAGAATATAACATACAAATATATCCACAACCTCGGTGTACAGAGCGGCACAGCTAAGATACGCGCTGCTGTACGGGTCGGTTGAATAATGTCGGAAGTATATCTCGCCGAGAAAACACGTACGATGCGAGGGTGGCTCTAAATCCTCCATCGAGTCTGATAATTATATAAATTTCATTCGACCCGATCCCGGACTCTCGCACAAGACGCGGCGCATACCACGCGCGCCTCTCTCTTATCCCGCGATAATATTCTCACCGCGCAATTTAACCATACTCGAAACAAAAATTCCCCATCGACGTGCCGGAGAGTCGGATTTCGCAGTTCATTCGACCTTCGACGCTAGATAGAGCTACGATGATGCGCGTTATTGATACAATAACAATGGTAATAAAATATCCAAGCTGCGCGAGGACGTGTGACTACGCGGTTGTCGCGATAATCAGCACGAGCGAGACTCGATCGTCTTTGGTTTACAAACGTTTGTATCGCGATACCGCGATTGCAATGTGGTATTCCGATAAGCCAGGTCGCCGCGTGATTATCATTCCACCGCCGATAATCTCGTGGTTCTACTCGTTGGACTACCGCGAATTCGCGATGTAGATCATCGCGCATAAACGGTTTAGTTATAACTATACGTATGAGTTATGACGTACGTCGTATCGCAGCGTGCTGTGACTTGCGAAAGGAGATATCAAACGATTAGGGGCGTTTCCCCGTGTCGTTGTCTCCGTTGCGTTTCGTCTCGAGTTCCATGAAAACGTTTTGGACGGATGTTTAATCAGCCCGAGGGTTTTTGCGCGTTGCCGCAGGGCGATCGGACATTCGCGTTAGCTGCTAGCGGACGTTCGTACGGTCGGAGACTAAACAAACGAGAGTATCGGTTGGGATTGACGGATGTTGCGAAAGCAACGCGACGCGAAGATTCGCTTTGAGCTGGTGGGAAATGCGCGGATACGATTTGCGCCGTGCTACGAGTATGGCCACGATAAAAGAGGAATAAGCAAAAGTCTTCACCGGCTGCGCTGGGATTCAGACCCGGGAAGGAGCCTGCTAGGACGATCGACGAACGATTTTCGTGAATAAGGAGGAGATTTGCAAACGTCGGGTTTGAGCCACGAACGAATATTCGGCGTTGAGACAGTCGCGATGTCGCAAAGGTGGAAGACGATTGGCGGAAAATCGAAGTAACGCTAGCGAAAAACGGTGGTCCCATAAGTTCAATGATAGCTCCATGGACATAGAGATATGTACTTCTAACGCCGTAGCAAAAGAGAAATCGAAAAACACGGAGAGAAAACGATAGGTGGTAGATATCTCCTTATCTCTTTCGAGCTTGAGCCGATTGATCGAAAACCTCCATCCTGGATGTTTTTTATAGCCCTAAACGATACTTAACAGCGCTATTTTCATCAATTCACATGGTCTAACGTTAATTCGTCAATGGACCATTCGCTTGGCAAGCGAATGCTACTGCAAAATCGTACGCAAGCGATAAGAATTGGTGGTCCGGGTAATCGGAACCGTTAAATAGTCTTGTGTGTGTATGCTGTTGGGAGCAGCGTGGAAAGAGCGAAGATATACTGGGTAAAGGGTTGCTGGTGGAGAGAAAGTCAGAGGGAAGCTGTTCGCGTGGCTTCGATAAGACGACAAAGCCGTCGTTCCCGTCGACCGGACCTCGCGATAACCTCCACTTAACCGCGATATATACACCGAAGCAAAGCCGTCGTATACGATATGGAACTCGATGGGAGAGAGCCGGTTGCGTGTTGTAGCCGCGGCACGACGACGCCGGGCCCGCGCAAGTTCGCGGGTTATTATGCTTTATCGAACGATCGATCGTACGTTCGATCATTTTGTTACCACCGGGCGTTTTGTAGAGGCTCGTAAGGACTAAATGAGTATCGAAACTCCGGCGGCGATTCCTCAACAGCTACTTTTCGGACGTATGTCCAATGACGAAACCATGGAGGACGGGCAGGAGATCGAACTGAGGTTATGGAATCTGAGTGGGAACGGTGGGAAGTACAGTAGTACTCGTACTTTTCCAGTAAAGCGATCGTGTGACAAACGAATGAGGGATTGTTAACGAATGTTAATTCATCGAATTATCAAGTTGTCGATAACTAAACTTCGGAAAAATTGTAAGCACAATGACACAATGTCGTTGATATCGTCAGTAAATGTGACGCGAAGTGAGGTTTCGTTCCACTGACAATTTTTGCAAAACGAATGACTGGAGAACAGGAAGACCGAATAAGCTGATCTCCTGTCTCCTGTTGGCCAGTCTTTCGTTTTCGGTCTCCTTAACGTCTATACACGGACGAAACCTTATTTCTCCAACGTTCCATCATTTTTTCCTTCCACAATCCATCGAACGAGACACTAAAAAATAATCACATCGATACGATGATACCGAAGAATCACGAAATCCAACTCGTCGAACGTAGGCCTCGTAATTCCCGCCTTCACGTGACTTTTCACCATGCTTCAGTCTCTAAGTCGAAAAGAAAAAAAAAAACATATTTCAAATGAGAAGAAACTTGCTGACGGCCCGTGAGAGACGGTTCACCTGCTAGCCAGATCGAAATGTCCGATTCGATCGTGGTAAAAGACCCCCGCATGCGCGTTCGATGCTCAGTCGATCGGTATCGCTCGGGGTTCTCATTTCACGCTTATGTACACTCACCGTCCGCAACTACTGCGAATGTATTTCCGCTACGAAGCGGTAGCTAACCTCGGACGGGGACTTTATGTATTTTTATTTTTATTTTTTTATTTATACGAATGTTGGTGAAAGGGATGGAAATAGTAGACGTCGAGAGCGAATAGCTTCCTCGAAGGTGCTCTCTGCAAAGTACATACTCGCTACTCGCTACTTCACAGCTCTTATATATATTTCCTTTTGAAATCGCAATGGCGCGTATAGCTCGCGGCCGTGCGGTAGCAGAGACAACCCGGCAAACGTTCGCATGGGACCGTTCTGCACATTCGCCGAAGCACCGGTTACGAATTTACGATGCTATAGGATACCCCGAGCGATGGTAACATCGTAGGTCGATGGCAATGGTAACGCTTCTGACTGCGACTTCTCGATTCCATTTGGTCTCGTATACCAACGAGTTACGCAATGTTACTTTTTGCAAGAACCGTGTGCACGGATTCGTGTGTACGATTCTGCAGTGGCGGCGTTTATATTTCATTTGGAACATTCCAGTTTAATCTTTTTGTGAACGATAAGTATGGATTTGATATTGGGGTGGTTGTTGTTTGAGTCGTTTTCGAGTTTTGTTTGGGATAGCTCGGAATTCGATTCCAAGAAAGGACGAGAATAAATTGAAATGCAAAAATTCAATGGGATATATGTTTGAAATATATATAAGTATACATTTTTTGTCATGCAGGATATTAGAAGTATGTGAAGACGTGGTATTTTTTTTGTGAAAGACAAGAAAGAATTGGAATGGTTGATGACGTCAGAATTGAAGAATAATTTATGGACTTTAGTTTTCAAATACAGAAACTGAAAATTTGGTTTATTCCGTTTTATCTTATTCTAGCCATTTTTACAGAGATCTCAACACGGATTTAACATATTTTATATGAAATTTTCCCAGCTATCTGAAAAAAAATATTGAAAAAAAATGTCGATATTCGGGCAATGCCTGAAAAATCGCTTTTTGTATTTCAAACTCGATTTCCATGGCTTCCTCCAAGTTCATCCAAAACAAAAATCAATAGTTTTCTACCAAATTTCATACGATTTCGCATAAACATGGACTTCGAATGTAAATTTTATTTCCCTATAAGATACTAAAATAATTCAATAAAAATAATAAAAATGTCACGGAATGCCCTATATAGTTCCACTAGAAATAACGCAGTAATAAATCCGAAAGAAATCCAGCTCATGCATGTTATTCAGTTCAACATCCTACATTTTTTTTCAAAGACTTCCCACCATAGGCGATCACCGCCGTCGCCACGATTTGGCGAAACGGCTTATACATAAATATCTATCTAAATGTATCTATATTGGTTTATACATTCGCCCATATATGTTTATCCTCTCCACCGCGCGATACCGACTACCCTCCGAGCTCTCGTCCATACCGGATCGAGCTTCGACGTGGACTCTCGTATTTGCGTTGAGTCTTATGAGATGCTCGGAGATAGCGGAAATTATGGTAACTGCGCCAACTCGCGTTTGATATGGTAATGGCCGGTACACGGGACTTCCTCGCGTATTCCTAGCTTGTGCACTAACGCTCGTATGCCCCTCCGACTATTTTCCCGGGTGGATCTCCACGTGAACGATTCACCTCGGGATACGTTGTATCTCGTTTCTGTCGCTTTTCCATTTTTTTTCTTGGTTTCGATCATTCCGCCCAGACACGAGGAGTTCACGCCTCCTCGTAAAACTATCAAACCTCGATGGTTTGATAGTTCAAATCGTTGTGTGTAAATCGATGAAGATTTGTTTCGCATCTTGAAAGTATCGATTTTTTTGAATGGATTTGTTTTTATTTTTTTTCTTGCAATGTAAAGAGATTGGTAAAAAAATTATTGACTCCCCTTCCCCTTTCCGTAGTTGTTACTTCTGCAATTTTCGCGCAACGAAGCGTCCTCGGTTTCTCGGCGATCTTCGATTTTATTTCGTTTCCTTGTTTCGCAAATTTAGCTCGTTAGAAACACGGCGTGCGATTCTGGAACCATTCTCATGAATCGTAAAGCGTTGTAAATTATTCGATGGTTACGATAATAACATGATGTTAATGACCGTGGCAAATTGAATACATCCGTAAGATGCAGCCATGCTCGGTACATCTCTCATGGAACGATATGTTAGTCGTATTGAAAGCTTCTTCTCTTTTCTTTCTCCATCGTTCGGTCGGTCCAATCATAGCGTCATAAAAAAAAATGTATATATCTATTGAACAGTTGGTGAAATCGTGTGAACGGTTTGTAATTTCTTGTTGAGCTGTAATCCATGGCATCACCTGTATAGCGCCGAGTGCAATTTGACGGACGGAAGAAAATCGTAACCGGCAAGCATTGTCGAAGGTTGTACTTTCGCTATCACCAATCGACACTTTCCCACCGAATTCTGTTGCAATATTGTCATCGATAAATACGTCTGTTCTTAAAACAACAATTAAACAATAAAACGAACATAAAAATAAATGAGCAAGACGCATACATAAGTAAATAAATAAACAATAAGACAGTCCAAATATACAATCGTACACGAATGCGACAAATCGCCTTCACTATTCGAATATTGACACTATTTTATTGTAGCTTTCTTAAGTACAGGCATATTTATCGATGGGAGTTGCAATGAAATTCGGGAGGTCCAAGTACAATTTGAAGTATTTTGTTTTGAGACCTTCAGAATGGGTCGAGTTTGCTCGATGTGGCTATAAAACTCGCGGAGTTATTATAATTTGAATAACAACAAATGTTTTCCCTATGCCATTTAAGTGAAAAATAGACATTGCAATACACAATGAGCCTCAAAATATTAATTGACTCAGCTGGTAATTCATTTTCCTAAATCCAGGGCTACTACATAATTATTCTTCATACCCCATAAAAAAAAAATTAAAAAATATCAGCACATACGTTTTAACAACGGATATTATCAATTAAAAGGCATTTAAATGGAAAATAGACAAACCCAATGAGCCCCAAAATATTCATGATTCAGCTGGTAATTTATTTTCCTAAATTCAGGGCTACTATATAATTATCCTTCATAACCCATAAAAAAAAAAACAAAAAAAAATCAGCCCACCCTAATGCACATAGATTCGCGAATTTCGTACGTTGCACAGTTGTATATACACATCTGTATAGACGTTCTTGGCGTTACAACGACGATGGAAGCGAGAACCGAAGGAGGCTCGAGAATGGCGTACGCGGTATTACCGTTGTAACAAGGTGTTTATGTATCCGGGGAATGCTGTGCGCGGTGTATATTTCGTACGTTGGCGGATTGTGCGCCAGCGATCACCGACATCCGGCGATCTCGCGGGTTCAAACCGGGCGTATACCTACTTATACCGCGCGCTTACCGCACGATATACCACCGTCACTTCTCGCCATGTACTCGCATACGTACATGCACGTGTTGCGTTGAGCTCATTTCGCGTAGCCTCCGCTGTACGAGGATGCTCTTCGCAGCCTGTGATACACACGTGTAGTTAACGCCGCAGAGGGTCTCTCGTTGGCCCCTTTCTCCACTCGGAACGATCGGCATGTGAATATGTGCTTCACCTCCGTACGTATACCATACACGTTCACGGGGCTTCGCTCGATACGCCGTCTAGTGGCGTTCAAATTTTTCCGGAGACACTTCAGCGTGTCTCTCTCGCATTGTCGGGCGATGAATTATATTTGGTTATTCGTTTTTAAAAAAATGTAATAGAAAATAGTTAAAAAATTGGTTTTCTATGGTAAATAATCGAAAAATCGGCTGGTTGCAAGGTAGATTCCGTTTTACTTTTTTTTTGTATAGGGAACCATTGTTGTATACTGAAATTTCGGAAAAACTCGAATTTTTTCAAAATTGTAACTAAAATTTGGGAATATAATGCCTATTCCAATTTTATGAAATTTTTTTCTCAATTTTGATAAATTATTCAGGGAAACAATTTGTTTTGATTAAAATTGGGCGAAATAGCAGTTACGTCTTGATAAAAAATGGGCCGGCGTGAGAGGAAAGAGGGTCTAAGCATTTTTAAAAAAGATTAGGAACGTCGTAGGATCCAAAAGATGATAAAAAAAGGCCACATCGAGGGATAGAAGGTATTTAATCCCGTAATTTGGGACGTTCTTTCTCATATATGGAAGAACTCTCGGAAGTATCCTCTTTGACATATTCCCACCCCAATTAACAGAATCGGAGTCGATATAAACCTTCTGCATAATAACCTCATATTTTCCACATACCATTCATGTTCGTTCATTCGTACCCAATCGAAGCTGATCGCTAACTCTGCCCGCTTAACACAATTTTTTCAAGTAAAATATTCAAACTTCGATAAAACACACTTTCACGTACGGCAACGAAACACGTCCCGTTTGAAAAAAAAACAACTGCAAAGCCAACCACCAAAGTCCCAATTAATGTGTAAGATCGTCAATCTCCGGCTCATTTATTCCGTCCCGATGGGTCACGCTTTATCGCTTCTTACTCGTAAGCGAACACTCGTTGCGCGAGGTTCGGATCGGTCCACGACGAAGCTAATAACGACACACCGGTGATATATGAACGTACTCGACAATCGAGATCCTACTCGCGAGCCTCGACTCCGACGAACGTACGTAAGGACACCAAACGAGAAGAAGTGAAATCGCGAATGCGAGTTTTCGCTTGTGCGAAGTGCAATGGAAGAATAGTCGTTGAACGCGACGACCACTGTTCGTGCTGTTGTTGCAACGGAAACGTTATTTACACAGTGTCCATAGACTTCTTGCGAAATGCGAATTCATCACATTCTCCGCTACACTCCTTCGTTGAAACACGTATACATATATATATATATCTGTATAATACGCGTTAACAAATGTTAAGACGTGTTAATACGTTTTTCTTGTTTTTTTTTCATCTTCTTCGTCACTTTGCCAGACGTTGCGTTCTTACCCTTCAACCGGACTCATTGACAGTACAAATAGACTTTTACACTCGGACGCTAACCGTGACTTTTGTCAGCTCATTCGGACATTATTTATCGACCATTATTTCGCGTCTGTCGAGATAGGCTGCTTGGGAAACGTGTGCAAACACCGAGCAATGATGTAACGTCTGTTGCCATTTTTTTAAAATTAATGTTTCACGCGAAAACTAATTTCTGTTTCAAACTAATTTATTGTTCCACTCCCACTCTTTTTCCCGAAAGTTGTTGACCGCAGTCAATGTTGAAAGCTAGATCGAATCTACGCACATCTCCGATCGTACGAAAGCGTTCTCCAGCGATTATTCACAACAATTCACCTTCGTTATCTTTGAAATTAATTCAACGAGTTTGCCAAATCACGGTCTCGATCTACAGCTCATTGTACAAGAAGCCAGTTACCGCGGATTAGTGTAAGATAAGAATCGAGTAATCATCATAATTACGTACAATAATAAATATCCACGGAAAAAAAAAATATGGCCCGTTGTTTCGCGCATCGCGGAGCTGCGAAACGACCGGAAGAGCACCGACGAACAATGTTTTAAATATTCCTCGATGAAGATCCGGACGTGTACAACAACGTACGTTTAAGCTCGCTGTTTCGCAATCAACCAACGACCATCGGTAGATCGTACAGAAGCAGAGGGTGGCCATTGGACTCGCGAGCTTTAAAAGTTACTGCATATAGTTTCGAAAGATGGCGATTTTCGTACGACGAGTAATTTACCGGGTACGTCTTCTCACCGGCGAGACGTTGAGTCGCCGGTCTCTCGTTGTGTTTCGAGTTGAGCGATTAAGACACGGGCACGAAAAGAAACGGGACAGAGACGGATGAAACGGAAACCGGAGAATGAAACAAGGACGGCTAAGGATATATAACGCGAAACGAAACAAAAAAAATAACCCAGTGGAATAATGTCTTTATTCTCGCTGGGGCCGCCACATTCTCCGGCTTGTTCTACCCGATAATTATACGTTATCGAAGCTCACCGAGGTCCCCTTCTCAACCCCCCCTCCCCCTTCAATTAGGCCCAAGTGGCATCACCTGCGCGCCTGTTCTTCGCCCTCAGTGCCGACAGACAAATGGAAAAAACGTCATAGTAGCCTCCGGACACTCTGCTCGCCGTCCTCATCTTTTTTATTCTCGTTCTCTCTCTCTCCGTCTCTCTTTTCCTTTCTCACTAACTCACTCTCTTTACTGACACTTTTACCTCACTGCTGAGCTATTTCGCTCTTACCGATGTCCGGCAAGGCCTAGCTCAACCGAAGAATGCTTTTTTTTTTTTTTCTGGGTTCAACTCGATGCAGTTTTCTTGGGTTTTACGTTGACTCTCGCTTGCTCGACTCGTTTCCTTCTCAGTCGCGACTACTTTGAAGTTTTATCTACACTCGTTCGCAGTTACCGGAAAAGATGTTACCCCGCTAATTTCGTTAAGTCAAAAAAATCGTCTTGCCCGGAACGATCGGCCAGCCTCGGTGGAAACAGGATGTTGCTGAACCGCGAGTTAAGCAACTGAGGCACAAAAAATTTTGGTTTTTTCATTTCTCGAACAGAAGTCAATGATGTTATCCCGTTTTTTTATCGTAAAGCAATGGAAAATGTGTGTTTTATGGAGAACGTTAAATCGTATGGATTTACTGCTGGGGGATAATTGTAATACACTCGATTTACAGCGGTTTGAGCGTGCTAAGTACTTATCGAGACATTGTTTGCTCAACCCGCAGGGGGATATTTAGTTTCTTCGAGGTATGGATTTATATCCACTCGCTGGAAAAACCATAACGTTTTCAATTTTATTACCGGAGAATTCGACCTTCGCGATTACTTTTTTCGTTTCTCGTCCTCGTCATTGCTGCACAACGAAATATCACGAGATTTTTAACTCGCGATGAAAAAATGTAATGCATATGACGAGTACGTTTATTACCTTTTGACCGGAATTTCATTTTACTCGACTAAATTTTAAATGCTTGCAAAATTCTCGCTGATTCCGCCTGATTTGCTCTGGTAAAATATTGATTCCAAGGATATTTCAGACGGCAAGAATACAATTGAACGTCGTAAAAGTGCAACCCTCGCTGCAGAGGCGAAACTGTTTTTTCGAGCGTAGTACCGATTATTCGATCGTCGTGCAGCTGCAACACGAAGATGTCGATCGATCTTCATTTCGAACGACGACCCCGAAGAAGAAATGTCTCGCGTCGTCGTAGCTTCCATCGCGGGTCTTGTGTCTGTATATACCCGCCGAATGATAATCGGCGGCTTGGATCTTCGTGCCGCGAATCACTCGGTAATAAATTAAACGACAGCAGCGCCACGCCGAGACACGCGGACCTCGGTGCTTTTCGATTGCTCGCTAATTATCCACCTCGATCCGATACTCGTGTATGTATGTATGTTTGTATATTAGGGCGGGTTGTTGTTTGGGTTTTTTAGAATTTTCGTTGGGACGGCTTGGAATTCAATTCCAAAGGAGAAAGATAAATTTTGAGGTTATTTTTAAGCTTCTGGTCTGATTCTAACCATCCTCCTTAAGCGGGTGAAGTTTCCCGTGCCTGATAAATATGTGTACATTATTCGTCGTGAAATTAGGGGTCATACTCGTTAATTTCATATGCTAATGGAATTTTTTCAGGAACAATTAGTCGTCCCCCGAATATAATTATCGCGAGGTAGAAAAATCGTACGGGTTTAAAGTAGAAAACTCCACCTGCTTAAGGATGATAGTTAGAATCAGACGAAACAGCTCAAAATAGGCTTCAAATTTTCACGTTTTCCTTCGCAATCCAATTTGAAGTTGTCCCAAACGTAATCCAAAAATGACCACAATAACAACCACCCTAATTGATACATGCACGTGTATCCACAGATAATCGACTCGCACGAGGCGCCACCGATCGAAAGAGTTCCCCACCCCAGGCATTTACGACTAATTACGCCAACCTCGTTAACCAAACCCACCCCGAGTACCCCAGCACCGAATATTTCGATCGACCAGTTCGAAACAATGGTCTTTTCTTTTCTCCGAGAAACAACCCGACGCAAAACTTCTCGCATTCGCGCGCATCGAATATCCATCTCATTTGTTCGTTCCGTGACAATACAAATAATCGGAATAATTCGATGTCTTCATCAGTTTTGCCACGGTCGCAATTTAACGAGCGCGGTTGAGAGCCCGCGGAATGTCATACCATTTGGTTCCCCGTCTTCGGCGTTTATCACGACCTCGAAGAAGAAACGTTGCCGGTTCACGTGCAACGCTCATTCGTGCGGATCGCACGGTAAAGTTATCCCTTTTCCGCTAGTATATAACCGGGTGTTCCGGCAAATCGAGTCGTAACTCAAGCGACAGCCGACATCGTAGCTCCCGCCGATGTGCGCACTAATTATCGTTTGACCGAGGTATCGCAACGGCCGCCGCAACTTCTCCGTCCACCGCTGCATCCTTCGACCGTTGAATAAGTCGAGTCGCGACGGTTCTCTCTTCGTCGTCGAGAAAGCTCGCGACGATCGACGCATGTCCGTAGCTGTCCCCGGATCATTCTCGTCGGCGTTCTTCAACCGTTTACTTTCGATCTCGTTTAACGTCTCTCGAATCCACGTCATCCGTATGTCCGTCATCTTTACTATATCATCGTCATCGTTATTGTCATCGATGAACATTGCGAAGCATCGATCGTGGCAACGTTTTTTTTGGAATGGTATGAAATTCAGTCTATCGGTTTTGTTGGAATAGCGGTCGCGGGAACAGGCTTGTCGATGGCAACCGGAAGTAGAGGAGTGGGTGAAGCGTACGAATGGACGTGCGAACAATGAAATCGATCTTGCGAACGAAGACGATATTTCGATTATTTCCGATAGAGAATTGATTTAAAAATGATTTTCTATGAAAATTACGATTATTCTATCCTTCTTTGTGGAAAAAATAATCGGAAAAATTAATTCGCTATCGAAAATAATAGAAATATCGATTTTCTTGCAATACGAAATTTTCTTTCTCTTTTTTTTTCGTAGATAGGATACTACAATATATTATCATATTATTAAATATCGGGAAAACGCGAGGTTTTCAAAATGGAAACAAAAAAAATATTAGGAACATGATATCCACTCTAATATTATGAAAAAAAATTCCATTTCGATAAACAACATATCTCGAAAAAATGTAATCCAATTAAAAATTGGCGAAATAGCAGATATCTCTTAATAAAAATTAAATTGAGGGGAAGAGTCGTCCAAAAAATCTAAAAAAATCTAAAATCGTGAGGTCACAGCATCCAAAAGGTACTTAAAAAAAAACCCCCCGACGACATCGGGCGGATGGAAGGGTTTCAATCCCATGATCGAGAACGTTCCTTCCCGTACAGAGTACTCAAGCCCAGACGAACGAGCATAGCTCCGGAGTAATCTTTCTTTCCCTTTTCCTCGCTGGGACCCCGACCGTCTTAGATAATGGCCGAGTTCTTGCAGCGTGATCCCCGACGTTACGAACCCCGTTCCGTCGTTGCGTGAGCCGGAGTAAACGACTCAGCTCGCGGATGGCTCGGGCACCGCGGTCTCCATATCTCAATTATGGGATTAATATACGACCCATAAAGCCATACGTGCATTCGTCCGTTCGCTTTGTCCTTGGTAGCGAATAAGTCACCCGTTGGCGCTCGCCCGTGCAACCTACTCGTGCAATTCACGACGTTGATGCTTTCTTCATCAAGGTTCTGACGCACGTGCTCCGCACTACCTCGGCCGCGATTTCAACGTCTTCCGACGTGCCGTGGCCGATATGTTTCTACGGTCGTACGACCGATGTGCCAACGACTCTTCGTATCTCTCTCGCTTTTCTCGAACGATTTGATTCGTGCCAATGACGCTGGCATCAACGTTCATCTTCCGCACTTTTTTTTTTTATCACTGGGAATTTCTCGTCAACCGTGCGAGTTCGAGAAAACGGGTGCAGAAAGTTGCGGCACTCGTGAACGTAATCCAATTAGTCGAGTCCCGTGTAGCCGGTAATGAGGGAAGGAATAACCCCATCCATAACCCTGTTTTCTATGCCCATATGTAGGTACGTAGAATGTATTTTTGTCGCAAAATCTTTTAGAGAGGAATTTACGAAGGCGCGTGTAATCACGTGGTCGGAGAGATCGCTTCGTCCCTCGTCACGAGTGGGATTAAAGGTGGAATAATTATTGGATCTTTTGGGAATTTTGTCGGATTATTTTTTACGTCGTTGGGGACAACTTAAGGAAATTATGATTGTGTTATTAATCTATTATTATGATATTCGTATTATTTAGATCAGGTTTTGGGTTTTTTTTCTTTCTGGATTGAAAAACTATTTTTCAATAATTTTTCTATAGAGAAAAATTCGATGTCTCAAAAACTAAGGAAGATACCGAGGTTTTTTAATTCCTATTTTTGGGCTTATTTTGGGGTATTCTACGTCAGAATCATCAAATCGCGGCGCTAAAGATATCGTAAGCTTCCAGCACGGAAATAACTTGATACACAGATCGTCAGATATTTAGGTTATTCTGGTTATTTAGCGTCGTATCACTTACTTACTTACTACAAAGATTCTCAGATATTTCAGTGATTGGCTTTTGTTTTGCAAGCAAAATAAAGCGTTCTATTTTATTCCGACACCGACACGCTGTTAACCCTAACCCGTTACCATAATCAAATCAAACGTAAAATAATGCCATACTCACAGTAAATTTCTCCATAAACGTCGGTCGCGATGTTTTCAATCAATTGAGCTGTGACTTGTCTCATTCACCAGGATTTTCGTATCGAAAAATTGAATAAACCCGAACGATGAACAGTCCGCACGTTCGTCAAGAGGTTCCGTGTCAAGGTGGCGCAACCTTTCGCGATATTCTTCGTTACGTGATGAAGCATTCGCGAACAAGCGAGACCAACGCCCGTCGAGCCATAATCGACGTTCTGAAAGTCGGAATATCGATGAGAAAAATAAAAAAGACCGCTGCTGGAACTTACGTGTTGACGGCCATGCAACCGGCGCCACTCGTTCACAAGATCCGCGAGCCACGACTCAGCGATAACAGCGATGGTGAATCTACTTCCGGCTCGAGCGACTGACGAAGCTTCAAGAAGGAAAAATATATTTTACAATTTTCTATTTGTAAATACGAAGGATACTCGATTTTTTTTTAATTACACGGCTGGCAAAGAATAATTTTAAAGCGAGAAAAAAAAAAAAAGAAAAATACGACTGATTACGCGACTGACGAAGCTTCAAGGAGAAAATATATTTCACAATTCTTTATTCGCAAAAACGAGGATACTCGATTTTTTAAAATCACATAGCCGACGAAAAAAAAACCTTGGAACGAGTTAAATAAAAAAATCCGTTACGGTTTGATATTAATTGACGCGCAAAAGCGTCGAGTCGGCGAAAATTCATTCGACAGTTTTTGGAACCGACATCACGTGCACGATTCTCGTAATCCCACGTAAGAAAAAAAAATAAAACTCGTAGGAAGTTAAGATCACGGATTTATGTTTCGAATTCACGAATATAATTGGTCGTCCCATTGATATTTCCGATAAAGAAGTCTCACGGGGTGACGCGTTCGCGAGGCCCCCGACGGTCGCTACCGCCGTTTCGCCGCGTGGTGCGTCAGCGGGGGTTCCGAACTACCGAAGCCCTCGGGGCGAACATCGCGTACGTTCGCAGTCGTGCGGGAATGTACATGCGCCATGATCCGAAATCGCCGGGCCAACGTTTTTTGAGAAGCGACAGCTTCGCCCGCGAGGCCGACGATCGATCGATCGTCGATGAATTCTCACGCCGCGAAATCCGACTGTTCGCGATCATCGAGGATGGCCATAAGGACCAAGGGAACGT
The DNA here is from genome assembly GCA_963971145.1 of Sussaba pulchella. Lineage (NCBI taxonomy): Eukaryota > Metazoa > Arthropoda > Insecta > Hymenoptera > Ichneumonidae > Sussaba > Sussaba pulchella. Next base: position 14,861,001 of record OZ020167.1, on the reverse strand, counting down.
TATTTAATGTGAGCACTTTTCTGTCGAAAGTCCAGTAGTACACGTACTTCCCGAGTGAAGCCCTCGCGTAAAAAAACGAATGAGGAGTTGTTAAGGAATAACTGGATGGTTACTAATGAATGTCAGAAATTCTTGAAAATTTGAGGAATGATAGTTTTTGATGGAATAATTAATAATTATATTAATTAATATACATAATAATTAATAATTAATATTCATGTATTAATCTGAATTAATACATGAATTATTTCAGATTTTTGCACTAAATGGTTGAGGAGTTATAAATTTGTGAATTTAACACGGTCTCTTATGGGAGAACCGCTTCTGCAGACGTTAATGGCTGCAAAACGAATGAAACTAAATTTTAGAAAATTCTGAAAATATTATATTATCAAGATTCAGGATCGACAGGATATTCCCATCCTCGCCCAAGCATCAAATTAACGATAAACAAACCTCTCATGCCAAAAAACGTTTACCACAATTATTACACCAAGTACGGACTTCCTCGTCGAATATTCCACTTCCCCGAGATTACCCTATACGTTTCCTTTCTCCGCATCACATCGGGACTATCCTCTGCTAATATGCTTCTGCCTCGCACCGACTCCGCGTTGTCGCAGGTGTCGCGCATTGTCCACCGAACTCGGCCACTAAATCACCTCACCCACGGCGTTACCAAGAATTATTCAAACTACCGTCCGAGCGAACTCTCCCCGGCTTTGCGCGTATATACGAGGACTTTTCGTCCTCGGCTCTTGCGATTCTTCCCGCGGTACCTGCTCGACAATCCCGCTTTGGAAGTTGTTCCGGCGCGCTGCATAACCGGTAAACGAAAAAAAAAAAAAAAAAAAAAAAAAAAAAAAAAAAAAAAAAAAAAAAAACGCGAAACTTGTGACCGTGAACGAGATACATCGTGCATATGGCATAATAGCAGTCTTCGTAGAGCCCATTTCTATTTATTCCTTCGCGATTCAATGGAAACTCCACGAAAGGCTTATGCTGTATTTTTTTTTTTTTATTTATCATCGAACTCGCTCCAAGCTTTCCGGTATGCGCCCGAAGAGACGCAGTTTCCGTATCACCGCCAACGGTACACGCGAAACGTGCGATATTCACGGCGTATTTCATGTTTCTCCAACGCGCGAGTCTCGCAACCGAGTCACACACCGCACGGTTGTAACGCCGTAGATCAAAGTCAATCGTAGCAATATGAAAATTATTACAAACGGGAGTCTTCTTTATTCGTTGATCGATTCTCAAACGTAATATACAGTTATTCGTACAGCCTGTACCGTGGGTTCGTTTGATTTATCGCTTGAAAATGCCGCCGACACGTTTCCGCGACTTTAGATTCTTCACTCGTATCCCCTCTCGCCCCCGCCCTGCCTCCCATTCCTGGAGAATTTCTTCGGATCGTCTGGTGGCTCGTTGCAAAAGGCGTACCGTCTCGGCTTATGGTTGGTACACGCGCGCGTCACGCGATATATATTATTCCCTGGATACGTTGCACATATCTCGGGTGTTAGAACGTTCTACCATTCTCAACATCGGCGAACGTCGTCGTCGTCGTCGTCGTCGGGAGAATCGCCGTTCTGGCTTCGAGCAAAACCAGAAGAAGACACGGGGATACGAAGTTTGCGAATTTCTCGTAGCCCGTTTGAGTACCCCTGGTGGAAGACTGTTATCCGGGTGTTGTAGGTGCAATACCCGATGGCGCGCGGACGCGGGGGAAACGTCGGTTGCGGAGGTAACTTGCTCGTTGCAACACTCCGGTGAAGTTGTGGAATCGCCGCGTGTGTGCCGGCGTTGAACCGAAGATAGATAGTCATGGATTTACAGCGATTCCCAGTCGAAGAGAACGTCGGTACGATGGATGCAGTCAGCCGGATATAAATCGTGTGCATAAACGGTAAATGCCTTTATCGTTATTTCAAGTACGCATGAGAGATGGAACGAAACGAAGTTGGGAAACGATGAAACGATGTGTGACGAGATTTTTAAAAGTTTGAAAAAACATTTGTTGACGTGTTTGGATCTTGATTTCGTTGTTTTTGGTCCACTCAAAGGACGAGAAAAAGTCTTTGTGACGTTGAATTCCCGGTTATCCGGCAATCCTCGATTCCAGTGCACAAACGCGGCAAGATATACTCGTACGAATTATAAATTATAGTACGTTGACGCAATCGGAAACATAATCTCGCACTGGTTTGACAATAAGCCTTGGATATGTAAACGATACGAACAACCGGTGACAACATATCCCTTGGTTGTGTCTTTAAGATTTTGCTCAAACGTTATTCGCTATATCGCGTATCTACACCGGTTAATCTCAAACGCCGTTGTACATCTTCGGCGTGGAAGAAGAGAAAAACGAAATGGTGACGTTGGAACGAGACTGGTAGTCGTTCGGGTATCAAGTTTAATTGAACTATCCTTCGATCTAGCGGGATAAAAAGAAGTAATTAAACTCTTGAAACCGTGGATTATATCCCCAACGTCGTTATCCGATCATCGCCACCTGTTGCACGGTTCTACGGCGATCATGAGAAGGCGAACCAGTCGTCTGCCGGGACTCTAACTGGCGACATGGAAAAACTGTTTCGGACCACCAGGATAGTAGAAAGCGAGTCCTCGCGAAGGACTTCTCCGGGGCTTCTCCGAGAGAAACGGAAAGAAGGGAGAATAAGAAGAAACACGGAATACGTATATATGTGGTACATATATAGTTATACATATAGATATATACGGAGAGGGGGGGGGGGACCGGTCGGCACGCGCGAGCCGGAAGACGATAAGACTGGATTCCGTTCGGTTAACAAGTTCCAGTTGTCGGCGCACCTTCTGTCCTCCACTGCTACAAGATTATACGCGATCGCACGTTTATTCCTCGACTAACGAGAAAATAAAGCGAGTTAGCAATAAGCCCAATCGCAAGAGTGGTAAACGATCGAATTTAATTTCTCGTTGCCGCGGATTCAGTACTAGTGGCGTTACGCAATTCAATGCGAGACGGTGGGGGTTTTTTTTTTTTTTTTTTTGCGTGTATGTAATCGCGATGGATACCGGTAATGAGACCGATGTAGTGCGGATAAAATGTATGGTATCGAGATCCTGAAACGTTCGATACGATATCGGCGAGTATGTTACACGTGTTTCGATATGAGAGAAGTGATTTACTACTGGAGTGGGCGCGGTCGAAGTTCAGAATCGTCAATGTTCCGACGATGACGTAATAAACGTGAAGAGAAATAGAAGCCTTCGACGATTTTCCAGAGGATTCACGTACTTTTTTTGGCAAACTTGTGTTTTTTAAAAATTCAATATGGTGGAACCAATATGGCGGCTTAAAAATCAAAGTTTATCAAAGTTTGGGTTGGCCATTTAAAATTTTTTAATAAATACAAATTTGCCAAACAAAGTACGTGGAATCTTCTCGAAAACCGTATAAGGTTCAAATTTTTCGCATGTTTATCACCAGTGTTATACAATGCATAACAATGAAAGTCATATCCTAATCAAATAGAAAAAGTAGAAGGCTCGAGCCTACCTCCAATATTCAAATAGAGCGGAGTAACTTCGGTAAAATTCCCTAAAAATTATTTTCAACCATTCCCCGGGTTGCACTCCTCAAACCTCTCCCAAATCAGCGCCACCTCAACCCATATGCGATTTCCCTGATCACGATCGTTCGAGACATCGATACTCCAAGCCACGCCGATTCGTAACATTAATCCCCATAGCCTTTCAATCAACCAACTTCGACCCGCGATCCCGCCTATCGCCCCGACCTTTCTCCCCTAATCTCTGCGCCCAATGACAACGATCGGCTAAACCGGAAGTTACATTCGTCCAATCTCGTTGTCCGTGACGACGCAGCATCTTCCGACGCGTTTGCCGATCTCCGTCTCTCTCTTTCGGTCTCTCGTACCGCGGTGTCATGCTCGTCGATGTTATACCGCCGTTCTTTCGTTCCCCGACGTGTGTGTGTACCCGCGCGTAGACGTTAACCAGGCTACGAGGAATATTATACGCGGGCCCATTTATTTGCCGCTGTATGCCGAGATAGGATCTGCGTCCGCGCGAGGTCCTGCCAGTATTTGTCACGGAGATGCGACCTTCCGATACTGTACGCCGGGCGCGCGCGTCGCGTTTCTTCGCGGTTGCATCGCACAACGTGGCTTGCATCGTTCGTTCGCGAGAGAGACCGCGAACGACCGCCCGTACTCGTGTATTAACCCCCTTAGTCGCGGCTTGGATTCTTCAACGTACCCGCGCGCCAAGATCGCTCCGGTAATTTACCGTGCAACTGTGCGCGACCGGCGAACGGCGACCGGCGACCGGCGTCGCCTCACACAATTCCCGAGTACGTGACTGCCTCGTCGAAATAACCGGACGGATGATATTCTTTTTTCCCCTTTTTGACGCTTCTTTTACACCGTGGTTCGTCAAATTCTAGGTCCAGAAGAAATTTAACGAGCGTCTCGGCTCGCAAGCGGATCTATGCGTCGCTCGACAAAGCAAAAATCCAGAACAAATCGAAGGTTTGACAGCGCGGAGAAGGTCGATGCTCCTTGAGACGAGATAAGCAAACAAGGATTGATACTCGGGATGTTGTATACGGGTCTTGAAATGACTCTGAATTGACGGGGGTGGGGGAAGGCCGGGTGAATACGTTTTTTTGTTTCTCGAAGGCGCCATATGTAGAGCACCATTGGAACTGAAGTAACGTGGGCGAGGGGAGTAAACATAGACTTTTATTCCTGTGATTACCTCGTGCTTGAGCTATTAACTGCGTTCTATTAATTCTGTAATTCTTTTACGGTTCTGGTGAATGGTACGGGGAGGTTGGGTACATTCGACGATGGATCAACGATGTAAAGTGTGTGCTTTGATGTTGCTTCGAAGTGGTGAATCGTATTAATTCGTACAATGCGCTTGGGTTATTAGAAAGACATTGACAATTCGCTTCCATTTATCCTCCACGTCACTTTAGTGCTGGTCGCGCCCTACTTGTGGCGACTACGAGAAACAAACATTTTTATTTGTCCGCACTAGTCAAATCGTCGGAGTTTTAAGACTTGTATATAAAACCGTGGTTTTCCGTATTGTGTCGACGACGACGAGCTGGTCGATGGAATAGTCAGCAACGTACCCCTACTAATTCGTCGATAAATAAAATACTATTCGTCAACAAAAACCAGAACATGAAAAGATAGAAATAGACTCTGAACAATATCAAAGATCAGCGTTTGAATGAAATGGGAAGACAACGACAGCAATTCCAGTGTTGCAAGCAAGTTGAGCACCTGTGTGAGTAGCCAGTTCTATTTAACTAACTGGTCACCGGTTGTACCGTAAAACGAGCGACTTACTTACCGTCGCACCGAGTCAACGACGAGTCGAAGTTGTCCAAGAATGCTCATAGTATCGTTTATATACTGTGTTTTCTTCTTTCTTCGTGCGAGTTGTCGAGGGTCTTCCCAAATTTGTCTCATGCCGGTTCTCGTTGTTTCCTGAAACATCAAACGTATTATCTTCAACGATGAAGCGACTGGTCGTTGTAGTATCTCCTACTGCACACTGTGTACGGGGCATTCCGCATCAAGTACATCTAGCAGTCATATTTTTTGCAGTTCATTTTGTAGGGTTTTCAACGAGTCTAGGAACCCTTATGGGTTCGGTCAGACCGTCCGTCCCTCTCTCTGTCGACATGGCAATAGGAATTTTATTTCTCTGAAAGAAAATGAGAAATAAAGGAGAAAGCCAAGATATCGACTACGGCTGCGTTGATGCTTTTCGAAATGCCCCATATAGCGATTTAAAACTGCCGCGATATACGACGGGACAATCAACGAGCCAGAAAAATGTTAATCGGTGAAAACGAGCTTGGTCGCTCCGACTCTCAGTCGCTTTGCATAAAGTGTATCACTCCGTCGAGGCATTAACGGGGCACCTTACGAGGTCCCGAACGACGCGCCACGTCGAATAAAGAGAAGCTACGACACTGTTTCACGTTTTCGGTCGAATTTAACTCGCTCGAGGGCTTTCACCGGTACATTGAGTCGATGTACCCGAACCCGAAGTCGGTTTCCTTGGCACTGCGCGACTCGCCTTCGCTGCGAGTTTCCGCTCGGGTTGGTCCGAACAAGATGTAAACTCCTCGTGAAGCCGAACACGTCCCTATTCGAGTCCCACCGTCGAAACGTCGAGGTAGTCGAACGACCACGAAAATATCGTATTTTCAAAAGTTTTCTCATAAAAAAAAGACGTCTGCTGACTCGATCCATTCGGAATCCGAGATTGTATTACTAAAGACACACATCTGTATGCATATATCTATATGTACCGTACATTAGTAGCATAGGGCGTATAAATGACTCTCCAAGTGGAAAAAAAACGGGTCATCCACTGACGTTATTTTTTATTTCCTTGTCTGTGACGAAGGATAACGTGTTCATCAACGAGATGCCTTTGATAGCCAAAGAATTGTTAAGGGTATGGCACTTGAGATGATCTGTATCGTAGACACAATTTTTTTTTCTACATATTGCAATAACAAAGTACAGGAGATTCATCTCAATAAAATGATCTCAATTTGATTCAATTCTATTATCAATTCGAAATCGAATATTCGGCAAAGTCCGTATCATCATTGCCACCTCCGGTACTCTCACGACCACATTGCACCAAAATCCCCAGCCTCCCCCCAGCTTCTTTCATACCCCGCGATATGCCACGAATCGTCGCTCTCATTTATTTTTCTTCTCGCCTTCCGTGAGAATAAAAGTCCATCTCTCGCTCGTAGGTCACCACCGAAAGGTGTTGATTCCACAGGTATAATAGTCATCGCAGTGCCATTGGGGTCGGTGGTGCCGATTTCCTGTGTACGAAAGATCCGTCCGCGATTCAACGCACAGCCTTTCGAAAGAGTCGAGACCTCGTCACCGGGGCACCAACACCGGTGAAAATTAGTCGAGACGCGAAATAACTGGCGTGTGAAGAACGTAGCAGGACGTCGGGGTCGGCGTCGGCGATTTCGTCCAGAGACAAAGAACGTACCTGCACTCAAAACAAACATCACTCCTGGCATTAAGCGCGAGAACGGTTGAAGGAGGAGGAAAGAGGTCGGACTTCGCGGGTTCCATTCATCAGAAGGGTGTTCCCATTGCGACAATGAGAACGAGAAGGAAAAAAAGGAAGGACGAAAGACGCGACTATCGTGTGCGAAGCTGGCTGGCTTGCGTCGTCGTCGTCGTCGTCGTATTCTTCACCGAGAAGTTCTCGATGTCCCCTCCTATAAAACTCGGCAAACGACGTGCGCGTATTCACACGACCGAAGATAAAGAGCCGAGTACGAAGCCATCGGGTTTGCTCGAGTTGTGCATAGCTCATGCGCGTTTGCCCTTCTCGAGTTTAGTGTTGGTGCTGGTGTTGGTGTTGAATTGAATCGACCGAGTGAAAAAACTAAGGGAGCAATGGGAGGGTAACCGAGAGCTCGATTCATCTGCATGTGGAGAGTGCAAGTGAGTGAAATACTTTTCAGACGACGGGTTCCAACACCTTATTGACAACGTTGGTCTAGAGTCGAGTGCCGGATGCCCGCACGCTTATAATCGTGCAGGGGATCGATTGGTATACGTGTTGGGAACGAACGAAGATGAGAATGGCGATTTTATGGGGGTGGATCGAATTTCCGAATATTCGATGTTCTGGCGGGTCGATGAATCAAATCGAAAATTAATGTTCCGAATCGGCATGGCTCCGACTGTCAATGTCCCGGCAGATCAAAATCCCGAAAACCAAACCATTGGAGGGTCAAAACTTTCACTGGCACCAACTGGCCGTCCGAATAGAATAAACCGTCCTAGCGCCCGAGACGAAGTAACACTATTGTCCGAATCTATCTATCTACCTCCGAATCGCTGCCATCTTCCCGCGGTTGAACGAGCTACGCCATTGTGTACCTATATATACGTTTTCGGGGTTTCGATCTTTCGGGACATTGACCGTCGGAGCCATGCCGATTCGGAACATTCATTCTCGGAGCATATCAATTAGATTCATCGGCCTGTCGGATCATTGAATATTCGGGACTTCGATCCGCACCCGACCGCACTCTGATACACCAACGAGTCTGTAATGGCTTATGAACTGTGAAAAGAAATCTTGTTTCGTACAAAGCTATGAGAAAGTACGTAGGAAGCTTCGAAAGAACGGGCATGAAGTAGACTCGTTCGCGGCACGAGAAGTCACCGGCAACAGATCTCGCGTCATTGTCTTCAAACCCACTATGGAGATATGATCCGAACGCGAGCTCTCGCCCGGTATCTTCGATCCCCGATGCCTCGCTCGTGTTCGACAGTTATATCGAAAGCGCCGGAACGCATTCCTCGTGACCGCGCCGCATCTCGACGGAAGCATCTGCAGCAACTATTAGTTTCCTTATCAGATTCTGATTCGGTGACCCGGCGACGGGGAAGATCGTCGGCCGACGGACAACCGATGCGCTTCGGACGTCGCAATTAATTTTTATTAGAGCTTCGCTGATTGAACGTCGACCGCACGGTTCCTCGTTCCTTTGCCGGGCTTCTATCATTTTTCTTTTTCATTCCATCGACCGTTTACGTTGTTTTCCGGCGGTGACGCACGTCCTCCGCTTGGTCCCTCTCGAAGTCTCTCTCTATATATAGGTGCCTGCGATATTTGACATTGTGCGATGCTTAGATCGCCCACGCAACCGATTATATACATATAGGAGCCAAAACGCTGATTATTGGACAGCTCTGGACCTCACTATCCGGTAAAAAAATACTTGAGACAATAGGAAAACGATTAAAATTGAAAATACCTCAATTGACAGCTGCCAATAAAATTTTTTTTTAATCCGGAACAATTTGAGAAGTTGTCTCTTAGCACAGAAATTTTCAGAGAAAAATCCCGGATAGCAGAGCCCAGAGTTGTCCGATAACTGACGTTTTGCCGCATTAATATCCTCCCGAATGGAATTTTTATTCATCCGCCAGCGCAGCGTTGAGATATCGAATGAATTTTCAATTATTTTCGAAATTTATTTCGCAAAATCGAATCGCGAACGCTGATTCCTCCTCCTCGCCGCGGCTCCTCGCCGCGGTTGTTCGGTATTTCGATTAATCCCGCGGCCGGACGTTGCGACACATCTGGCTATAGGTATAACACGGCGGACAGCAGCGAGTACGAGTCACGAAAAGAGTACATGGACGATTTATCGTTCGCGTTCGACGATTCGGTTGTCGTTTTTCACGAGCGCCGACAACGTCGGTGACTCGGGGAATTTACACTCGGGATTTCGTCGGTAAGCGAACGAAGATCCCACGAGAAACCACGACCGACGTGGTTGCGCGTTTCAACGAGGAACCTCCGATGTACGCCAATGACGAATGCTCCGTTTTTTCTCCTTTACGCGCGCCCGCAAATTTCACGAAACCCCCAAAAAATAAAAAAAAAGGATAAATCAACCAAAAAATGTAGGGAAATCGCGAAGATCTCTCGGAAAGCTATCGAATGGTCGACGGAATTCCGGATAAAAATGGAAGGTTAATAATGCACGGTTTATGACCGACGTTAACCGCTTGATGTCCTCGCAGAAATATAATCAAGCTCCATCATCGGTCTTGTAGCTACACGAAATAATACACGAATGGATGGGCTGGGTCTCGTAACGTCCGAGTTTGCCGTTTCGTTGTGGTCTTCGGGGTTCGGTCGTGTTGGCATCTTTTCGAGAAGAGCGCCAACCGGGCGTTCGAGGCCGTGTACGAGAGCGGAGCCCACCGGAGTCAGATGTTGCAGCGAGATTGGACCGTCGGGCGAATGCTGGGGCTCGAACCGCCGGTGGACCAACATCGAGACACAACGAGAAGAGGGATGATAAAGTGCGCGCGCGCCATAGAACGCGAAAAGAAGAGGAACCGAGAAGAAGAATGGATAAAAGTAAAAAAGAAACAAATTGAAGATTTAAAAAAAAAAAAACGAAGAGTCGAGAGAGTGTGTACTCGCCATTAACGACTCGTCGACCATAATTTATGGGCCATTAATTAGGAGACGGATAAAAGTGAGCGCTATAAAGTTATAGAACAGTCGCGGGGGAATGAAGTTTGAGTGTATAGCGCGACGCGTATATTTTGCGTCAGGGTGGTTCTTATTTGGGTCATTTTCGGATTTTTATTGCGACTAGGTCTTGATGGATTTTGGAAAAATAACAAAAATGTTAAGCCTAGTTTGAAGTTTCTGGTTCGTCTTTTACTACGTGCTGATTAGAGGTGAAGTTTTTCATTTTAAATACATGGGAGTTTTCTACTTTTCGGTAATTATATTAGCCGCGCAACTGATTATTCCTGGAAAAATTTAATATCATATGAAATTAATGAGTATGAATCTTACTTTCACGAAAATTTTTTTTAGTTATTTCAAAATAATTTGAATAAATTGGATGGCAATCGTCAGAAGAACAACGCGAACGTGGCATGAGACGACCCACATACGCATTTTTTTTCTCGTGAAAGTAGGGTTGATACCCATTAATTCCATACAGCACTCAATTTTTCGGGAAGTAATTAGTCTTCCTGCAAATATAATAATTGAAAAATATATAATTTGCATGTATTTGAAACAGCAAACTTCACTTTAAATCAGCGTGTAACAAGAATTGAACTAAAACGGTCAAATAAGACCAAAAAAAATGGTATCACTTCATGAATCAATTAAGACCTAGGCGCAATAAAAATTCAAAATTGTCCCAAATAAGAACAACCCTATCGTCACATAGCAGCGCTTGTATTATTATACCCCGCCAGTAATAAACCCACCTCTGCCCGATGATCCTCATCCAGCGAATATTCCAGCGCGAGCTCGCGCGCGATTCCGCTTTAATGTCGCCCTTTTTTTTTCCTCATTCTTTTACGTGCTTTCCTGGGTGTGACAGATTGTGCAGCAACGATGCACGTTCGTATCCGAATTTAGCGGTCCGCGCGTTTAAATTTTTCAACTTCTCATCTTTCCGGTTCGCCGGGACAACGAGTTGACAAGGCTCGTTAAGTCGATAAGTTATCGATGTTCCGATCGTGTTCACACGCGTCGTCTTGTCTCGCATTATCCCGTCGTTTCGATGGACAATAAACACAGGTGTATTATATGGGTGGCAAAACTCGTATATTGCAACGTTAAGTTTGTCGTTTCCGTCGAAATTCGTTGAAGATTTTGTCATTGGCAACATTTTGTTGCGAGAACGGTACTTACTTGACAATCGAATCAACGTAAAAACCTTTACCGCGTGACTTTCGCATTAGATTCTCTTCTCGGGACATACGAAACAAATCGTCGTGAGGAACAATCGACCATTTCTATGTCGTGTATTGGATTCACGACGTACGAGAGGTCGATTTGTTCTCATAGTTATGTCCGTTCAAACAACCCACGAATTGTCGTGCTCGAGTACTCATTTATTATCGAAGATCCATCGCAACTCGTTGCGTTGCTTCTGTACCAATTAGTATCGTCACAAAGAACAAACAGAGTCGAATTTCGGAGACTCAAAAAGTTATATAATATTTTTAATAATAATAATAATAATAATAATAATATTAATAATAATAATAATAATATTAATAATAATAATAATAATATCAATAATAATATTAATAATAATAACAATAGTCAGAATATTCTTATTATTATTTATTATAATAATTATTGGATCAATGGCTTATAGCTAAATGCATATATTAATTCTAGGTAAGCTGCATTATATATGAATTGTCTATAGATGATATACAGTCTGTATACAGAACACATACGTCTACATTCATACACAAAACTATACATATTTTTCCCCTCGGATTCAAAAGAGGCTGCATTTCCGTGGGACGATCGCAGAATCAAACTATCGTCCGTGGTCTTTCGAGCCCCGCAAATGAAAATAAAAATCTTGTTCATGACAAATATATCGTTCGTTCGTACGAAAAAAAAAAAGATAGAACGAGAGATCGTACAAATTCTTCGTCATGGCGGGGTGCAATTCCTTTTGCCCGTGGTCTCATCTCGGTCTCCAACCCCTCATTCTTTTCCGCTCACTTCTGAGATTCGCCGTGACGTGATTTATCGGCGGTTCGAAGGGGAAGGGAGAGAGAACGGCGAATGCAAATTTCATTTCGCAGCACGTGAACCCGGCGTCCCGTCCTATCCCCGGAGACGAGAACCGGGGACCGTTCCGGCATCGGGGCCCGAGCAAAAGCGCGAACGGGCAACGGATCGGGCAGAAGTAACCGAGCGATCCATTGTCTTACACCTATTTATCTCTCTCTCGGTGGTACCGCGAGACGGCCTCCAGGGCCGGGGGTTCCCCCGACCGAGTGGGACGTTGCCAACGCGGAGCCCCCGACCTTCTCATAAAACGAATATCCGTATATTTTTCTTCTTACATCATACCCGAACGTTCGTCGTTCGTACGATGTAACCCGGTCGAAGCTCAAGTTACGGCCGATTTTGCCAAACTAACGAACGCAGGCGGACCTCAAAAAAAAACAATCTTTTATCAAACGATAAAAAGAATTGAATAAATAAATAAAACTTCGAATCGAAGATCGCACGAGTAATATTTTTCTCTTTTTAATTTTGACTCCCAACGATTTTGGGCGTAGATATTGTTTTTTTGTTTCTCGATTTTGTCTCTATCGCTCTTCCGAAGATGGGACGATGTTGCCCCGAGGGGGTTTGCCCTTTTGCGAACGAAGCGAAATCTCGCGAGGAGGCGTACCCCGGTATCTTCGTATGCTGGGTGAATCGACCGAGCATCGATCTTGAATTATCTTTCGTTCTTCCCTCTCTTCGTTCTTCTTATTTCTCCCCGCTTGTTTGTTTTTTCCCTCGCTTTTTCATATTATAATACGTTGCCGCGATGCGTCGCCCCAAAAAGACCGTGCAATTTTCATTATCTATGCAACTATCGTTTCGAGATCTCGCCCCTCGATTTATGTACCATCGCATAATAACGCGGAGCTCGAACCGTGTCATCGTAAAAAATTGCTTAACCTTTGATCAAGCGGAAAAAAAAACATGATAAATTAATTAACGCGTTTGTTTTTTCGAGGATAATATTTAATTTTTGTTTTTTTTTTTTATCCCCGATGAGCTTCGGGGTTGGTTTCGATTCGCGGAGCTTCGTTCGAGATTGGAATTCCCGGAATTTGTGCCATAGAGGCGTTTCCCGATCTGCCGATGCCGATTCGTCGATGTTTTATTACGATCCCGCGTGTGTCTCGCGAATAACAGAACGAACGCGAAAACGAGACGACGAAGAGACGAATGAAAGGAAGAAGAGAGAACTATTTCCCGGTGGCTCGGAAGAACTTCGTGTTCTCTTTGCGTTTCGTCTTCACAAAGGTATTAAGCCGGTTTGCATGAGAGACGCCTTGTGCTGCTGCTGCTGCTGTTGCTGGAACCGACCAACTTCTACCGCGATTCGCGTTTCTTCTCGTCTCGCCCGAAACTTCTCGGGTCTTTGGTTACCCGATCGAACGAGGGAACGACAATTTATTCGCTCCGTCAAATTCTTATGGAAATTTTTAACTATGCCGATTTCTTGACGAAGTTTTAAGTTGATTGGAGAATAATGCAACAACCAATGTTGGCGATTCGTTGTTGTACGATAGTACGAATATTGCGGCTGTAGGGCAAAAAGGACAAAAGACTTCGGAGATTTTATTTCTCTGGATTATTTATTCGAGGTATTAAAAACCCCGACGAAGGGTAAATCCAGCTACCAGGATGGATATATGGCAATGAGCGATATTTTAATTTAACAAGATCGAAGATTACGGTGTTGATACGTGGATTCCTTGACGGTAATACAATTCTCGCGCAGCCCAATCGTCCCTAACGTCATTCTACGATATTTTTGATAAATAACATTTGATGAATTGCCATTTAATGATGTCTACCCGATTTCTACTCCTCGATTGTGGTGGTGACGTGCTCGTAATGTTATTGAAAAGGAAAATTTCGATCTCACAGAAACACCCCTTAACGGTGTCGGGCACGAGTCTCCAATTTGGCCCAGATTTTTTCTTATATACCTTGAATCGTACCCGAGAGCGAAAGTTTGTAAATTCGAAAATTACTATGTCAAGGGACACCCTCGTGTACACGTGTAATATTTTTGTAACGATTCGCCGCGAAGATTCGGATATACCGTTGTCGGATTAAAAAGTTTCGCCGCCGCTAAGTCACGAATAAGCAGCGAACAATAAATTGCTCAATTTCTCGTCCTCCACGGGTTCCATAAAATAATGAAGATTAATCAAGCTTCAGCCGAAAACACACGAATCAACAGCGATAATGACATAGAAATGACGCTGTCAGTCGTCCAGTTGCATGTGCACCGGTCGTTGCAGACATGCCATCTGTATGTCGGTAAAATAATAATGATAAAAATAAAAAGAAGGAAAAAGAAATGAGATTGCCATCGTTTCGAGGTCTTAAAACGGGATGTGAGTCTCGTAATAAGCGCGAGGACGATGCAAACGCCGAAATGTAGCGCGCGCACCGGGGTGTACAAGTAATGCGTACAACGTGAGCTGTACAGAGTGCCGTGACGACTAAATGTTGCGGCGAAAAAAAAAAGAAGAAGATCGGAAAGAATGAGTGGTAAAAAAGTATGACAAAGGTCGACCTGAGAGAGCGACCCGATGGACAACGCGCCGTCCCGCGCACTCTTGGAACTTGGAAAGCAAGACGAACGCATAACAAACGTGAGATGGAACGAGGAAAGATAAAAAAAAGCCTTCTCGCTATCCGTTTCGAGATAACCGGACGAGCATCGTCTTCGCTAGCTACTATCGTGCTTTACATGTGTGCAGCTCGAAGTTTACGGCAACACGGTTGAAAAGCCACAGTTTGCGACGTGGCGCTCACGGAAACACGATCCTCGTTTCCGACACATCAGCAGTCTGCGCAAACGGCAACAAAAAAAAAAAACATTGTCCCGAGAGAAAGAAAAAGAAATTCTTAAACGTCGTCGCGTAGAAGAAATTTTCTACATGGAATGCATCGCGAAAAGAAGACGACGAAAAAATGGAGTGCAAGAGATTCCGGGATGCGGATGAGAAAAAATGGAGGAGAGACGGAAGAAGGGGAAGAAGGGATGCGATAGAATAATCAAAAACAAAACTGAGAGCAACGTGCTTGCTTGGGGGGAGCGGGACCCCGGGGGACAGGCAAGGACGGGCATTCATTTAATAATAATGTATTTAAAATACTATTTCAAAAAAATAACTACGATTAATTATCATGAGACGATTGAAATTTTCACATTTTTGCATTAACAATTAATAATTTGTACGAATTATTTTTCTCACAATTAATTCTAATATTTTCCAGCAATTATAATTCATGATTATTTATTAATAAAAGTATATCAACTACATTTTCATTGCCACTAATTATGATGAAACAATTAACTCTAATTTTCACCAGCAATTACAATCTATGATAAATCAATAATGAAATTATTTAAAACGCATTTTCGTTCAACGAATGCCCTTCCCCAGTGGGTGGCGCGCTTTATTGCCGTTCCAGGATACTTTATTTTGGTACAAGCAAGAAGAACAACATCAGCCGCGACGTCAGTGCGGAAAGAGAAGATAGAGGGAGGCGCTGGGGGACGGGGGGTTCAGGAAAGAGGCCCGAAGCTTCATTCGTTATTATATTATCGCGTACACCCCGATCGGTGAATATACGTACACGCTGGCATAACATACGAACGTTCTCTCGACTCGGGCCCGGACTGGGACTCTTCATCGCACTGCCGGCCAACCGGTCAACCGCCGCGGCGATGAAGAGGCGAAAGCAACCGTCCGGTAACTCCGGTGAGTAATGAAGTGAGGGAGCTCGATAAAATTGACCCCGAGGTGCGGTATAAGTAATCGAATTTCGACTACCCCCATACTTTTTGCCTCTTTTCACATCCTTCCCATTTTTTTTTTTTTTTTCGTTTATTCTTCCATTCTATAATTTTTTTTTTTCTCCGGCTTGATTATTCTTTTTCCGTTCTGCTTCCGCCGCGTAAGGGCCGCGCCGTTGCATTTACTCGTCTCGCAAATTCAGCCCGCTAGCCTGGCCACTTTCCGACCAACGCTTTTATTACCGCTTCGTGAATATTTTATTGGCTCGGTCGAACGAGCGCCGGGCTCGAGTATTCGAGAATGTGAGCGTGCGAGAGTTCGTTATTGTTATCGCGGTGAGACATTACCGTGAGGGACTCAGCCGTGAATTGGCACTTGCAACCGTGAACGTTGATGCTGCCGAGAATGTCGGAGGAAACGAAAAACAAGAAAAAACAACAAAAAAAAAAAAAAACAGCAACAACAGGATAGCGAGGCCACTTACGCGGTTGTAAATTTCGTCACGATAATGAATCAAATTAGCGGCTGCGAATATTTTCACCGGCTGTCTATGAGAAACATTGTTGCGAAATATCGTCAAGAAGATACCATGAAAGACACGGCTCGATTGAAAATAAAACGATCGGTATAATTCCGCGTGATGCGCACTTCACCGGTCACGCGTGAGTGAAAACTTCGTAGATCATTCGAGAAGCGGAATTCTTCGTTCTAAGAAGACGAAAAAATAAGACAAGAGTAAAAAAAAAAATACTGATCCCGCGGTCGTGGAGCGTCAAGTTCGCCAAGAGTCGTTGAAAACGTTCGAAAACGCGGGACAGTGCGGCTCGAAACGTTCCAGGGTGTAGGCAGACGTTTATGCCGCGAGGCGCGCACGGTTGGACGTCGGGGTTGAAGCCGTCACCGACCGAGTACTCCGGAATTCAGGATTGCGACGTGGTAGTGCGCGCCCGCGTCTTCGATGGATTGAAAAATAAAATAAAAAAAATTAAGTCCAATTGAAAGACGACGACGAAGCAAAACGGACGAAAACAGTTTGATTGCAACGAAAGTCTCGCGGGAGCTGGACGAAGGACGAACGAGGAAAGGACGTGAGACAGGATCGAGTGTGCGCGGTAGGGTTTAAGTGGAAAAGGCAGAAACGGAGATACGAAGAACGCACGAGGAGAAAAGAGAAGAAAAAGAAAAAGTAGATATCGAATTCTGTGCATTCAACGTAACTGAGCGCATAGAATCTTGCATGTACCGAAGAATCTTCCATGTTTCTATGTACTTCTTTGGGTCAGTGTCGAAAAATAAAAAATGCGTGCTTGGAACGAGAGCAGAGGTTGGAAAATGCAGCACTTCGAACACCAATACTTCGACTGAACACCGCATCGGGGCGCCACCGGTGCGAAACGTTAAAGCTTCCAACGGATAATGGTGGCGCCATCTACAGGCGGTTGTCTGCCGAGCTACGTCAACGCAACTATAGTCGCTCGCCAACAAACTTGACGCTAAACACTTCGCACTTGAATGGACGTGCGAGTATACGCAAACTAATTATTCCAACCTAGGCTTACGACGGCTGATTCCGCTGAGCGGTTTTCCTCTTTGTTTCTCGCAGTCTCAAAGAAGAAGAAGCGACGCGCCCGCCATGCTACGAGACCGCTCGATGACTAAGACCCAAGTGCACGACCTTTCCTTCTTCGGTCTGGCCTTTGACATTCGACGCTCGTTACAGCTTCAATTGCATTGTTTGTTTCTCAGATGGTTGCAAGTGTGCGAATTAGTCCATGGTCCAACGTTGAATGAGACGAAATTAGCTGTTCCGTTTCGAAGTTATGTCCACCGCCTTGAAATTAGTTCATATTTATTCACTAGCAAAGCGACAAACGACAAACCGCACCTTCATTCCTACGTGACTGACTGGGACTGTGCTGGGTGTGTTTGACTTGACGAATACAAATATGATAATAATAATAAGAATAATTCAATCCTATAATAATATTATTATTAATATCAATCATATTATTATAAAAATATAACAGTGGAGTATATTACTATAATAATATTATCATATTATGTTGTATTATTATTATATTATATATATGTTTGATGATAATAACAGTAATCGAGTTAATAGTTTGACCAAAAACAAGAAATAGTGATGAAATACATTCTCATTTCCTTGTCCACTTAAATTTGTAGTACACGTTGGTAAACGAGTGAGAAACTCGATTCGGCACCACGCGAGACTAATGAATCCATTAATTCATCATCATTGAAGCATCGGCAACGCTGGTTCGCTCGATCCGGCGCTCTCCCCATCGTCTCTTTTCTTCGAATCCTTCGTACCGTTCATTCATTCCGCTGGTTTACGACCGTGAGACGAAGAGGAAAGATAAAGAAGAGAGAAAGAAGACGACGGTGGGGCGTTGATCAACTTGTCGCCGCTCCAATTATCCCGAGTCCGTTGCCAGTGGTCGGTCAAGCTATACATCTGCAGCGCGGTCGAGAAACTCGCGAGACGATCGTCGTAACCCTCGTCTCGATCGGCTTGCACCAGCTACGGCCTGCGAAGCCGTGGGTTGATTGATTCTCCCGATCTTCATCAGCCTCGCTCTAAGATGTTTAATTACGATGGGTAATTAGCATCCGGCGCGGTATTACACTGCGTCAATGACAGTCGCAGCCGCAAACGCGGCAGAAGCGGGGGACACCGGTTTGTCCCGATCGTTGCGGAATGTTACTCGCGTTTTCTCGCGTAAGGCCAAATACTTGGCTGGCACACTGGGGTCAAAAACCCCCAAGATAAATAGAACGTAATTCAAGACCCTTCACGATTTGAAAATAAATGAATACCTTTTTTCCAACAGCGCCTACCAGGATTTTTTTTTCTGGAAGAAAGGTATTTCGAGATTATCCAGTTCAATTTGTAGATCCGAATAGTGGAAAATGGGGGAGATTCGATTGTTTTTGGTAAAAATGGCCAATTTTGTGTTTTTTTTTACCGTGACCAATTTTTTTCCGCAAAGTAAATATCGAATTTGAACCGAATAACCTGTGGCACTCGTTGAAGTCAGTATGAGAAAATGTATGATAATTTTTCCAGGTACAAAGAATCGATTGGTTACTCGCAGCAAACCTATCTCCGTGCTCGGGGTTGGAAAGGCCCCACGTATGCCAAGCTTCGCGAAAGTAGGACTCATACCCGTTAATTTCATATGTATTGGATTTCTTTCGTAATAATTAGTCGTCTCACCAATATATTTCCCAGAAATTAGAAAAATTGTTATTATTGATGTATAGAATTTAACTAGAAGGTTTAGAATAATCTTAAAATTTTATTTTTTCCGAAACCGGTTCCCGAGCCGTCACAAGTGAAATTCGAATATGACCCAAATAACAACCACCCCAATATATATACGGCACCAAGCATGCACGCGAGGACGACGCAATTCGTCGCTATTCTCGAATACGAAAAAGAAATGAGAAAGTATTCCATTTAATTTGAAATCCAAAAAGGCGGAGAGAGAAGAAGGAGAAGATGAAGTTGAAAAACAAGAGTCTCCGAAGCTGGGGACCAGTCGAAGCTGAAGGCCAGCGGCCTGTAATCAGTAGCTCCCCGCCGACACGCCGGGGCACACTCTGGAAGGACTTTCGGCCAATCGGCGCAGCCTCCCGCGGGACCACACGCTGTTGACGATCCAACTGACGCTTCTTCGGTCGACTGTGCGCCGCGACGGTCTCCGTCGATCGTCGGTACCGAGAAAGCAAGTACAAGAATCTTGAAACAAAAAGAGACGACGACAAGAAAGAACGAAAAATCTTTCGAGTTGAAAAAGGAGTCGTCCTGTGGGCGAGGCAAAACGAGCAGAAGTAAAGGGTGAGATGAAACGAGGTAAGAATAAAAATAATGGAACGTAGCGGATGACAAAAGCAAAGAAGGCCAGGAAAAAGGTCCAAGGGGGTTCGACTTCGGTGGTTCCGATGGTGCTGTTTCGCGCGTAACGAGTCGACCGGTCCAGTCGATCTCGAAAACCGCAAAAAGCCGAAGAAGACGCAACGAAGGCGCGGTGGGTTTGGTTGGACTTTGCTATTTTGGTTTTGGCATTGGGAAATATGAAAGCGAAGGGCTGGATCCAATTACTCGAACGTCTTTACTCCCAGACTTTCTCTCGGCATTTATTCCAACGATCGCGTTGAAATATCGCCGTAACATCACCGTACTAGATTCATTACGATAATTCGTGGATGGAAATTCATTTGAATTGGAGGAGATAAAAATGTTGAATCGTGTCGAATTTTTTTAGTTAGATTGATATGCATGGTTGTATGGATAATATCGTAGTAGAGAAACAAGGTGGTCCAGAGCACGGTCTTATACACAGGTGTTGAAACTCCTCCAAATTTACGGTGGTGGGGAAAGGTCGGCTAAATAAAGTTGTTCGTTTCCCGAAGCCGCCACAAGTAGGACGTCGTTGGAACTGAAGTAACGCGGACGCGGGTAATAAACATAACATTTTATTCCTGTGATTACCTCGTGATTGAGCTATTAACTGCATTCTATCAATTCCGTAATTATTTTACAGTTCTGACGAATGGTATGTGAAGTTTATGTATATTTGACGATGGATCAACGATATAACGTGTGTTTTTTTTATATTGCTTCAAAGTGGTAAAATGTATGAATCCGTACAATGCGGTTGGGTTATTAGGAAGAGATCGACAATCTGCTTCCATCTCTCTTTCGCGTCACTTTAGTTCCGGTGGCGCGCTACTTGTGGCGGCTACGAGGAACAAAAAATTTCATTTATACGTACTAGCCAAACCGTCGGAGTTTCAAGACCTGATTATAAGACTGTGGTCCAGAGTCACGGTCTCGAGCCGAGGAAGCAATTCGATCTCGGTAACGCTCGAAGGTACGAGTGGGGAGGTAGGGAGAAGAAGTCAAACTCGCGCCATCGCCCCCACCATGCTTGTACTCTTTACGCTCTTCTTTACCTCGTTATTTTCGACTCCTCATTCTTTCTTTCTCATTCACGTTCTCTCGCCGAATAATTTTTCAAGGTATGCACCAACGCCGCGCTCTACTGCCGGTGACGCCGTAAATTCGAGGGCAGGCCAGCATTCAGAACGTAAGAGAGCGAAAGAGAAAATTCGTTCGCGCAAATTAGATTTATCCTTATCCTTGTTTTTTCGCTCGGAGTTTCGGTCACGCTTGTTTTTAACGACAATGAATGCCGAACGAAACGTGTAATATCTTCATAAACGATTTGCGATTTTCCGGTCGTTACCATAAAACTCCTCACCGACGATAATTACGATTCTTTGCATCGCTTATCGAACGATTATCGATATAACCGCAGTTTTATGAAAGAGGGGAATTCATCGTGTCGATTACAAGATGGGAACTGTGACTTAATAAACATTTATTTGGAATGCTTTTTTGAACAAATCACGATGATTAATTTTCCCGAATGAATTAAAATTTGCGGATTCCTACAATAATTATAAATGGTTTGGACGAATTATTGTCCTACAATTGATTCTAATATTTAATATCAATTACCATCCATGATAATTTAGTAATAAAATTATTTCAAATACATTTTTGTCGAATCCCCCATCTCCCCCCAATCCCCATCTCCGACCGATTATCAACGTTACCGAAGCAAACCGAACATACCCCCTCAACCGACTTGATTAAATTCCCCATTTGGGCTGAGACGCCGCCGTCCAATGACGAACGTTTCGAGTTCGGGTTACATTTGTTAATCTCGCTACGTTCGCGTTACGATTTTCGCGTGTACGCTCGCGTGTTATCCGCGGTCAGGTTGTCGATTTCATGCAGCACCCAACGTGCCACAAGATCGCCATATCGGGTCATCTTCGATTAAAAAAAAACAAAAACTCAATCGGGGAATGCGAGACCGTTCTCCAACGTGACCACGGGGATGAGCCGCTGCCACCGCTACTACTCCGCTTCCTATTATAATCTCTGACCATCTTCGAGAAGACGACAACCTAAAACGTTCGTCGATCGGCCGGGCTCCGGCATCGGCAAGAACCGAAGAATTTAATAAAATCAATATTAATTGCCGAGCCACGGGTCCACGCCGATGATGATGCCGGGCGTGCGCGATTCGTCAGTCTCTTTCTCATAACTCTGCGGTTTATCTTTTTCTTTTCAATTTTTTTTCTTTTCCTTACATACTTATTACTTTGTTTTTCTCACTCGCTCGAGACTTCGACCGCGTTGACAACGCACAACGAAATCCAAAACGCGAGATCGTCCGACCCCTCCGTGCAGTCTCTCGTCCGCGGGCTCGTTCGTTTCGCTCTTTCGACCGTTGAATATTCAAGCTCCGCCGTGAACGTGTGGCAAAAAGCCGTTTGTGGTCAGCATCGTTGCGCGGAGCGTCCGGTTTTTTGCGATCGACGCGTCGATGGGTAGTCCCCGTGCCAGAAGCATCGATGATCGGTCGGTTGGACGACGAGGTTCGAGAACGGGAACCGAAGAACCCCGGCGAAATCGTTGAAGGCTTCGCCGGCCCGCGGCTTCGGACCCGAACTCCGTCGGCGTTTTATCTCGCGAAGATATTGACTACCGTTTCGGTGGTCCGCTCTATATGTCGCTGTGTACGATACGTACATAAATGCGTGTGCACATCGACGTGCGACACCAAAACGCGCGAGCGAGAATCGGCGCAACGGATTGCAGAAGGCGGTCCGGGGAAGAAGAGGACGAGAGAGGGATGCTGCGGTCGAGCGTTTCATTAATTAATAACGTATGCCGGCGACATTATCGGGGGGGTTCGTAAAAACTCTGTCCGGCTCCGAGGACGAAAAGGAATTTTAGATTAGAATTATTTGCGAGGCCGTGGATTGCGTTCGCCGATTATTTCGGAATCGATTCGTCATTTAATTTTTTGACGAATTACCATCTGCTTTTGAGATGGATTCTCACACGTGGAATAACATTATTCCCATCGATTCTGGATACAAAGTTGTATTTCGAGGACTTTTATTCGGATTAAGAAAATCGGAAGCTGATTTTTCGGGCATAACGATATCGTTGAGAACGACCGAGTAGCGGAGGGGATGGCCGGAAGGGGGAGGGCTTAACGAACCGTGTAAAATATCGTAGGTCTCGTAAGAGCTTCAGACTTGCCGTCTCAATCTAAACGTACATTCTCCCATGCCGTGCGGAGGCTAAATTTCACTGGCGTGAAATAACCTACCCTGGAGGTGACCTGTCATTATCCCTGGAGCCCGGACGCACTCCCTAATCTTGTCAGTGCCGCTACTACCTTTTCCCTGGGTCTCTACATTATCCTCGTGCGTTCTAGTTTGGACCAACGGTAGCTGCCTTGGGTCTCAATTTGTTTTCTCTCTTGTCTTCACTCTCTCTCTCTCATTAGCTCATTGGCTTTATTAGCGGAGGCGAGGGCGTAACCTCGCGGCGATTTTTGGCTTATGTTCTTTCTTGTATTTTCTTCTTGCTTTGATTTTTTGTGTCTACATTTCAGTCGAGTGTTTTGGTTAAGTTACGATTAAGATTTGTATAGTCTCCGAGTGGCAATGGTTCCATTCCAAATTTTGTGATTCCCTCATGGTACTCTCAAGCGGCTTCGGCTTTAGAATAGCGAACAGAAAACCCATAATTTATTCATTCATTCATTCATTCGCGATGCTCTCGATCTCGTTATTTCCATCGTCGATGGGCGTGCTTATTTATCATGAACGCGTCGGACCGTCGTAACTCAAAAACTTTCATCGACGCTCGGGATGTAATTTTATGACGGTAGTTTGTCATAATGGAGTTATCGTTAGTCGTCATAAGATATGCGTTTTCATACCCGGAACGAAACCAAGTGAGGAAGAATAAGAACAAACAACAAATCAAAAGGGAAAACACACCAATGGACACTCGTATATATATGATTGGTTCCATAAACTATAGGCATCGGTCCGGGTGACCCCCCCTCAGATTCTTTTCAAATTTTTTTGGGATGTAGTCCTTGATGACCTATATGTGCCTGAATTTTTTCAGATTTTTTCCTCCATTATTTCGGCTGTAGTAATTAAGGGCATTTCCTGACATTTCCGTTTTTTTTTTTTTTCAATTTAATTTCATAGTATTGTATCGCAAAATGAAAATTACACTCAGAATGCATTTCTATGTGAAATTTTCTCAACTTTTTGAAAAAAATATTGATTCTCAGTTTGGACTAACGCAAAACTCTCAAAATTGACCTTTAATAATAAAAAGCTATTTTTCGGCCATTGCGCATGTCTGAAATTTTTTTTCAATATTTTTTTCAGAAAGCTGAGAAAATTTCACATATAATACGTCAAATTCACGTTGGGATGTCTGTAAAAACTGCTAGAATCGATGAAAGTTCAAAAATTCAATGATAAGCCAAATTTTATTTTCTCCCTTCAAAATGTATAAATTCTCCTTCAATCCTCTTGAGCTATCGATCATTTTGAATTTTTGTCTTTTAGATAGAAATGCAATGTCTTGACTACCCCCAATATCCTGCAGTGAAAGAAAGTTATACGATTATTTATACAATGAAATCAAAAATAGGCCTGCAACATTTCTTGAAAATATGTCTTTAATTGCAAAATAGTTTTTATTCGTTTTTAAAAACTTGAACAATAGAAAAATTCGAAGAATTCGACACAGGCCTTACAATAGCGGAACCTAAGTTATTGCTAATTGGCGTAACTGTCTCAAACACGATTTCGTTATGGTTCATTTATTTCAAGTCGAACTGGTAGCTTACTTAAATAAAAAATTTCATGTGGTAAAAAGAATTCACTACTTCAGTGATGGAGCGCCGCAGCAATTTAAAAATAAAAACGCATTTACAAATTTATGTTATCATGAAAATGATTTCGATATTGAGGCTGATTGGCATTTTTTCGCGACCGCACATGGCAAAGGACCGTGTGATGGTTTGGGAGGGGCCATTAAGCGAAATGCAAGAAAAAGGTCGTTGCAGATGGACCCAGACGAACACATTCTCACACCATACGATTTGTTTGAGAGGACAAATCAAAGTCTGCCAAATATCGACGTTGTGTTCGTTGAGGGGACGAAATATTTTGAATTAAAGCCAACGTTAGATGAACGAGCATCTCACTCGAAATCAATCAAAGGGACCCGATAAATTCACAACATTACGCCAATTAGCAATAACTTAGGCTCCGCTATTGTAAGGCCTGTGTCGAATTCTTCGAATTTTTCTATTGTTCAAGTTTTTAAAAACGAATAAAAACTATTTTGCAATTAAAGAAATATTTTCAAGAAATGTTAAGGCCTATTTTTGATTTCATTCTATAAATAATCGTATAACTTTCTTTCACTGCAGAATATTGGGAGTAGTCGAGACATTGCATTTCTATCTAAAAGACAAAAATTTAAAATGATCGATAGCTCAAGAGGATTGAAGGAGAATTTATACATTTTGAAGGGAGAAAATAAAATTTGGTTTATCATTGAATTTTTGAACTTTCATCGATTCTAGCAGTTTTTACAGACATCCCAACGTGAATTTGACGTATCATATGTGAAATTTTCTCAGCTTTCTGAAAAAAATATTGAAAAAAAATTTCAGACATGCGCAATGGCCGAAAAATAGCTTTTTATTATTAAAGGTCGATTTTGAGAGTTTTGCGTTAGTCCAAACTGAGAATCAATATTTTTTTCAAAAAGTTGAGACAATTTCACATAGAAATGCATTCTGAGTGTAATTTTCATTTTGCGATACAATACTATGAAATTAGATTGAAAAAAAAAAAAAACGGAAATGTCAGGAAATGCCCTTAATTACTACAGCCGAAATAATGGAGAAAAAAATCTGAAAAAATTCAGGCACATATAGGTCATCAAGGACTACATCCCAAAAAAATTTGAAAAGAATCTGAGGGGGGGTCACCCGGACCGATGCCTATAGTTTATGGAACCAATCATATATATTAGCCAATGAATCATTAAAATTAAGCGGTAAATGAGTCGACTGACAAGATCGTCCAAGGTGTAGCTGCGACTCACTTCTCTCCCGTGACGAAACAAGAAATCGCGTCGAAGACCGTTCAATATGCGCATTTACAGCAGGTCGCATGACTGTCGCGCCTCTT
Organism: Sussaba pulchella; assembly: GCA_963971145.1. NCBI lineage: Eukaryota > Metazoa > Arthropoda > Insecta > Hymenoptera > Ichneumonidae > Sussaba > Sussaba pulchella. Next base: position 14,834,935 of record OZ020167.1, on the reverse strand, counting down.
TCAGACTTACTCCAACGTCACTTTTTTTTTCAAGCGTCCACCCCGAAGAAAAACCGGATGACCATCGGTCGAGAAAAACATCAGGGAAAGGAGGCGGGACGATGATTCTACCGAGTTTTGCGCATACGGCTGCTTGGACGTTTAGCGGTGTGACGAAACGTATCGGCTCTTCGGCGATGCGCTACGCACCCAGGCTTTGATCTTCTGGCGAAAGGAAGACGTCGACCATGCTGTCAAAATTGTTATACTTGTTTTATTTATTTTTTTTTACTCGGGGAAACGTCACGCAAGGATGATTAAAATGAGTTTAATAGTTCATGATTGAAAGATCTTCACTGGCTTTGATTAATATCATGTGGCGAGAAGGTCGATGAATGGACAAAGAAAACCAAGCGACATTGAGATGAGAGTCCAGGAAAAACTGTGTACCGTGTACTCACTTATGAGCAATTCTCAAAATCAGGGAATTTAGATGGTCCCACCACGTAGCTCCTTCATTTTTGATGGCAGTCATACGTTCTAAATCTACAGTAGTGTTGTCATCGGGTTATATCTGGGCATTAAAAATCAGCTTGCTCGAAAGAATATTTCTTGGACAGAAATACTTCTAAACAGTACAAATTCTCACTTCCTTTAAATATATTTCAATATTTTATAATTTCCAATACGTTAAGAGAACTTTCGATTTCATTATCACTTCCCTGTACGTAGTCTCATACTTACCTCGGTCCCAAAGTTCACGAGCGACTATAAGACCAATATTTACCCAAATATTTTGCCTAACCGCTTTAGAGTTGATTACCCACGGTTCTACTCGGCTCGTGGTCACTTTTCATGACAAATATTGACCAAAAAAATGCGACAACCAAAATGGTCCAATTTTATTCCATCTTTAAAAGAACAACCCCTCTACATATATACATATATCTATATATGTAAGTGAGAAGGTAATCGTGCCCCACCGTGTAGCTCGTCCACCGGTCACGCCGATCGCTGGATCCCATTCACGGTATTATCCCGTGATTCAGCAACCGTTCGTCGTCTGCCTGATCGCCGTGGCGAGGCGTCTTTGTCCGCCACGATGTTGCCTCTGTCCCGAGACACGAAGGCCTTTTTCTTCATCATCTTCCTCAGGGTTCTCCATTCTCCGTGCCTTTCGCGCATCGACTCTGTCCCTCTTCTTCAGTCTTCTCCACCATTTCACCGATCAGTTTCTTCCTCTTTGTTTTTATTTTTTACTTCTCAATATATTTTCCCTTCCGTTGAGCTAGAACTTCTCTTCTTCTTCTTCGATTATTTTCTTTTGGCTCTTCATGAACTTCTTGTTTCTTTTATTTTACAAAACCCGCGCGTTACACGGATTGACTCGGGGGCCGCGCGTTGTTTCGTTCCACCTCTTAGTCGCTCGTTCGTTCCGTCCGGTTGGACGTATACTGCATCACACGGCGCGTTGCTGCTTCTGCTGATGCTGCTGAAGCTGCTGCTGTTGTCGATGGTGACCGTGGTGAGATAGTGGATGGTAAGACTCGCCGACTTTGCTTCTCTACACACCTTTCGGACCGCAAGCATCGATCGATGAATTTACTTTCTCGATTTTCTGTCTTTATCCGCGATTCTTTATCTTCCTTGCTCCCATCTCGAGAATCCGCGGCCCGAGAAGGGAGGGGGGGACGGATTACAGTATCTGTGGTATATACAAAGGCACGATTCTTGTCGGCAGGTGATGCTAACCTGCGCTCGCTGTTCCGTGGCTGCGGCTGGTTCGCTTCGAAAATTGATTTTATTCCACACCGATTACCTTCAACTGGGGGGGCGGAAAGGGGGGCCGGCGATCAACCGATTCGGTCGTTCCCATGAGCATTGAAAGCTACAGCCGGCAGCGAAAATAATCGGCAACTTCGGTAAGTACAAAACCGATGCGCAGAAACGCTGGGGTTCGGAGCGGATTGTTTTCGAACTTCTCGAGCTAAGTGAATTAAATCGTGAAAATACCGTATCGTATCTGATGAAGCTGTTCCGATTGAAATTGGAGGAGCGATCGGTGTTGAAGATTTAACCGAAAATGAAGTACAACGGCGGATATTCATTGAGTCGTTGAGCAGGTTGTAAAATGATTTTAGTGTATCGTTGCGATTTATGGGATGTTATGATCTCCAACATTGAGATAAATGCCCGTAAAACCATGAAACCCCACAAGTCCAAAGCACCTGGGTCAACGGTCGTGTACGTTTGCGGCCTTGGATGCAGATGGGCCTTTTATTGAGCTACGGTTTGGGGCGTGTCGGTATATATATCGGTTGTCCGAAAACGGATGAAAGCAATAAATCCGCAAAGCAGTCATTGTAAAGCGGTATGTCATTACTCGTCTTTTCTTTGTAATCATTCCAATCTCGTTAAACGAGCTGTTCGAAAGGGACAATGTATCGAAGACGACTTTTCGCTTTGCATCCCGTTGCCTGAACCAAACATTAACCTTTGTTGTCCACAACTCTGAGAAATGACGTATTGTGCACGTAGGGTGTGGTACACCCCACAGCAAGTTCAAACGTCTATTACTCGCGCACTATCCGTTCTTCTTAACTTCAAAAAATATTGAATACTCCTTGAAGCTTGTCAAATAAGGCCCATTATGTGTCATTACCTTTTTCGAATATTATCGAATCGAAAAAAAATTTTTACGAGAAAATCACGCCCGGAAATTTGCAGGACCGCCAACGTAATTATTGCAATATAATTGTTCCCTCGGTGAGGTTCGCAGTGAGATCAATAAAAAATTAACATTAAAGTGTCGCTGCAATCACATATACTACGAGTCACTCTCAGCTATCGGCGCTGTAGAGGACACGGGGTCTTCATTAAACGTAACTGTAGCTACTGATATACCAACGTACGTTTAGCCTTCGTTATGGTCCGTTTATCGCTCGGGCGTGTGTGAAGCATACCGTGGCTCGTCCATCGAAAATGGCCTATAAACGGAAGGATTGTACTTTGTAAGGCTGAGAAGCCTGGTGCACATCATTTCCAATGTCTCGGAGCCTCCCACCCGATGAGTATTCCCATTAAGATCGTATCGCAAAGCTAAAACTAATAACCAATCAACAGGCATATATATAGTACACACATCCTGAGGCTATGTGATATATATGTATATGCCCGTTATACTCGCAGGCTTTATCATTATCCAATATGCGTATATTTCGCTCCGGGACTTTCAGATATTCGAGCGATTCCAACATTATTTGAATAAATTGGATGATAATCTTGTAAAAGTTATTTTTTTCTTTGTTTCCACCTATTGCTTCCACCTTTTTCGTATTAAAATGACATAAATAATTTGTTTTCAGTTTTCTTCAAAAGTAAGCAGACTAAGGCGATCAAAAGAAAATTGAAAAAAAAAAACGGAAATCAGTTTTTGGTAGTTTCGAATCAGATGAAGAGTGGAGAACTTAACTTTTTTGTAAGGACTACCCTAATGTCATATACGTGCTCATAGACGGGAGTTTATTTGCCCACGACCGTCAAAATATCTGCGTGCAATGGAAAACTCAACGCCGCAAGCGATTATTCAATTTTTTTTTTTAAATACTCTTCTGAATGTTGGGCGAATTATTTTATCGTGAAAATTACGTTATGGATATTGCCGACACCTCCGCGAGTTCCGATGGTCAGATGCGCATCGCGAGACACGTAAAAGGGCCGGCGAGAAGGGTAGCGAGCCAACCGATTTGAACAAGATGAAGAAGGAACGGAACAAATGGATAATCAGAAGATATAAAAGCAAGACCGAATCGATCGAACTGCACATCGATTGACTCACCGACTGCTGGCTCCGTGGCATATATATATCGTATAAACGCCGAGTGCACGGTAATTTACGGTAGTACCACAGCCTCCCGGCGTCCAAGACCTTGCAAACGAACTCAAGCATGTCGATCGATCGCATTTTTTCACATCTCAATGTCTCTCGGTCTGCGGTCTCGTCGTTTAACGCGGATTCCATATGGGTGAGTTTCGTATTATTTTTTTTGTTACAATTGACCGTGGAAAGATATATATGTGGGGGGAGGAGAGACGACCATATGCACGGGGGATGGATATAAGGGGACCAAACGGCTACGGATGGGCTTCACTGAAAGTGTAATTTGTAAACCTTTCATCACTAAATAATCATGGATTATAATCTCGAAAAAATATTACAATCACTTGTAAAACGATGATTCATCGAACTTATTTATCATTATTGCAGAAATGTAAAAATTCCAATCCTTTTATGATAATTAATCACAGTCATTTGTCAAAATAAGTATTTCAAATACATTTTTATCGAATCAATGACCATCTTTGGCCGTGCCTTGCCGTTCAAATACCGATATATACATGTGGTTTCAGCTCTGATCGTCGATGCGCTATCAGCAGCAGAGCAGCCTCCGCGCCGAGGCAGCCTCGACTACGATCGCGCCAACGCGATATCGTCCGATCCCCCGGCATTAGCCGCTTCCCGGTAATCTCACTTGTGAATCCACCTACCGGACGAAAACGGTTACCGATTCGCCGGGGTTATATCGATTTCGATGCTGGCTACCTCGTCGACGCGCGCGCGCGCGGTCCACGCATCAAGATCGGGACGCGCTTCTGGGCGAGCTTTTTGCGACTCCTCTTTCACGATTTCTCCTCGCCGGGATTGCGTTTCCAACGCGCGATTCTCGCGTAAGCCCTTGTCAAATATTCACGTGTTATAAGAGGCGAGTCATAGAACGTACTACAACATTCATTCTCTGAAGAAAAGGATTCGGCGAATCTCAAAAAGAAACAAAATATTTGTAATGAAAAAAATGAAGGAATAAATAAATAAATAAATAAATAGATAAATAAATAAATAAATGAATAAATGAATAAATAAATAAATAAATAAATAAATAAATAAATAAATAAATAGATACATAAATGAATAAATAAATAAATAAATAACCTAAATGAATAAATAAATAACCCGAATAAATAACTAAATAACTAAATAATCGAATAAGTAAATCAATGAATAAACGAATAAATAAAAATACTATCGCCATTGCAATAGCCCGTGTTTCCGACACATATCGCCCTTTCACCATCCACTCTATTCTCCGTCGTGTTTATTCTTTTGCTTGAACCCGCAGTACTCCTAGACCGCGGTCTACGCGGGCCTGCGATGCAACGCAGGTGCTCGGCACCCTCAACACCGCGGCTCCAACTAGTCTTATCTGTACCGTCCGCGGGAGCGCACTAAATTTTCCACCGATGCGCCGCTCATATATCTGAGCGTTATATAATCCATATATATATATATATAGCGCATCGGTGCAATTCCCTGTTCGCGCATCCACAGCGCGTATGCATTCGTGCATGTATACAGTCCGTGTCCGGGGATTGGTTGAGACCGTACAAAAAGATACGAGATGAACGCGACGAAAGAAAAAAAATGGAGGAGAGAGAAGAACTCGAGAAACGATGAGGAAAAGGAAACGAGCGAGATGGAGGCCAGTCCTCGGTTGCACGACTGTCGAGGAATATAATAGGGGACCACGTGCGGCGTAGTACAAACCTCTCGAGCTCGAGTCTCGTACAACTCGCACGCATCTTACATCCGAGTCTTCTTGCTCGGAGTCAAGGACCATGTATATCATATTTTTTAATAAATTTCTATCGTTATAAATATCCGTTTTATTATGATTATTTTTTTTTTTTATTCACACTTAGTCTATCCATGGGCCCGGACGAGGGGTGGATTTAGGTGACGACGAAGCAATGTGGGAAGTACTTGGCCGCTAGTCCATTCGCGTCGATGGGACTTTTTTTAAATCTATATTTCCACTATCCGATGTGATTCGTCCGTTCCTTGAACCGGTGCCTGTAAAAATTTCGACCCACCGATGGTTTGGTTTTTGGGATTTTGATCTTTCGGGACATCGACGGTCGGAGCCATGCCGATGAGGAACATTTATTTTCGGATCATTTCCATTCGATGTATCGAACTGCCGGAACATCGAATATTCGAAAGTTCGATGCGCACCCGCTATTTCCATGGGTTTGCACATTTTTGTCGTGACATCCCCCGCACGTCGGACGAGTCGGAAGAAAGTCGGGGGGATATGAACTCGCCGATGCATTTTTGCACAAGCTGCATCGCGGTGTGCGGCGAGGTCTCCCCGTGAGAGTGCCAGCCGGGTGCTTCTAACCCAGATGATATCGCGGCTAGATATACAACTTTGCGTTTTATGGTATATTACAGGACGTTGTAAGATATATAACGGCTTTGTGCGTACACTAGGCAGGGGCGGGGGGGAGGGGGACGCATCGGTGAGTTACGACGGAGAGCTTCAAGCTTTACGAGCCGGCTGTCATATTATTTTCCGTTCTTTCGCGGTCGTATACGTGGCTTCTTCGCTATCACATTCAACCTCGCTAGACTCGTTAAAATTCTGCTTCTTGCTATTTCCACTTCCGATGTGGCAAGTACATTTCGTGCTTGTCATTCCGCTCGTAGCGATGGATACCACGCCGAAATTAGTTATGCGTTGAATAATCATCCTAGCGACGATCCGACGCGAGATTTTATTGATAATTATGCGGAAAGTGGACACCAACTCTGATTCTCTTGAAATTGAAATGTGTTTTAGAGGACAGTCTTCGGAGTAACATCATACACGTATGTTGGGCCCCGAAAACCGAGTTTCGTATGGTTACGTGTGGTTGGAAGTCAGTGACATGATTCGGATCAGAAAACGTATGAATTACTTTTCATTATCAGATTTTCTTAATTAAAGTGAGGAGTGGAGATTGCAATGAGGGGATATTCTAGCAGTTGACGTACCCTAATTGCACCCCCTCACGACCTGCTTCTTCATGGCGACGTTTTTTTCAGTGAACTTAAAAAATTACACAAAATAGTTTTCACGCCCAAAATATACGAATGACATTTCTCAGGGAATATCCTCTATAACATATTTCAACCCCAAAAGTATCAGCGTTGATATCCACTTTCTGCATTGATTATTATAATTTCCTTTAAAAAATTGTAAGTGATCGAAGCGCGATACCGAGAATCATAATACTGCGATGAAAAAAAGAAACGCACAGTCCATGGAACAGCAGCGGGGTTCGATTGAAAAGACGCCACGAGAAAGAAGCTAATGTTAATGGCAACAGACTCGATTACACCCACGATAGATATAACGAACCAGCGAAAAAGGACGAAAAAAAAAAAAATAATAATGAACGAATGAAAAAAATAAAAAATGAAGAGGCGGTGGAAGGAACGAGTCGCACGCGTGGATGCACAACAGACGCGCGCGAGAATAAGGAATTGGGTACTTGGTTACTATACGCGCCGCTCGCGTATCGTTTCACCCGTCGTACGTAACCGCATATATATACCGGACGTATTCGCTGCCGAGAATATACGAGTTGATCGATGAAACCATCGAGTTTTATGAATGAGAGGCAACGCGGTGTCGGATTGCCCCCGCACGATCGTACAATCTCACACACGGAGATCTTTTTTTCTTCTCGGCTCTTTCAATTTACTCTTTTTCTCGTATTTTTTTTTTTTTTTCTTCGGTTTCGCGCCATGAACTTCGTTATTCGTAGCCGAACGGTGGGTTTTCGATTATGGAATTATTTTTGTTTATCATTGCGAGGAGTGATGGAATTTTGAGAGTCGATGAGACGGCTCGGTTACCGATTATTTATATAATATCGATGTATCAAGTAGAAGATTTTTAGTTCAAACTGAGTATTGTTATATGACAAGCAGGGAGGAAAAATCATGTCTATAATGATCCAAATTATCAATTTTATTACGGATAATATTTATTTTTATGTTATTTCAATTTTCTCAACGAATTATCTTTTTTGCTGAATGTCACTCATTCAATCTCACATGTGCCGACGAATTAAAATTCCGAAAACAAACCATAAGTGGATCAAAACTTTCACATCGCTGAAATAGCCCCATATTATCTTTCAATCGAAAATAGCGTTTGCTTTTTGTTTAAATGCCTCATTAACATGGGCAACATTGATTTCCATTTCTACATCCCCAGCACCCACTTCGTCCAAGACCTGTCATAAATATTTCATACAAATTTCAATCGTCCCGATCCAGGGGTACACGAACCCATTACGAAACGTGTGCCAAGCAAGATCGCTTTGCAATTCGTCACTGTCTGCTAATCGACTCCGTGAAAAAAAAAAAAAAAAAAAAAAAAAACATTTCTTTTCATCAAAGCCTCTCGAACTACAAAGAGAGGGTCGATTCTCAAAGTTGGAAAAAGAATATGGACACGAGGTGGTAGGCGGTAACCTCATCGGAGCGAAAAAATCGCGGCCGGTAGAGACGCGTTTGTATCTCGAGAAGTGAAAGCCATTCGGATCAATAGTTCGTTATCGAGAAACAAAAAAAAATATACGTTCGGGACAATGATGGGAGATCGCGAGGGCAACGAACAATCGGACTAACTATTAGCGCGGCCACGCGACCTCGACGCCGCAGCTTCCTCAATGACTACAACGATTCGAGAATGGAATGTAGAACCGTGGAGAATGAAACACAATGGAACCATAAACGCACATGCGAATCGGTGAAATACCGAATAAACGAAAAATAGGCATTCGCAGATAAATGTTATCTCATTCGTCACGAGAATCAATCTTCCAATAGAATGTATGACGAGCAAAGTTATTTATTTATAGTTGTCACACGAGCAGAGCTAGAAAATAAAATTCTGACGTTAACCCCAGAACCGTCTTCTATTCTTTTCCGAGAGAGCTATTAGGGTAGTCCACAGCGGAAGTGGTAATTGATTTAATGAAAAAGTACTTAAAATAAGTTTTTAAACACATAACTAAGGTTAATTATCATGCAATAATAAACATTTTTATACATCTGCAATACTAATAAACAATTTGGATGAATTAACGTGTCACAATTGTTTCCAATTCGCAATATCAATTACAATCCATGATAATTCAGTTATGAAAGTACGTCAAATACATTTTTATTCAATTGAATGCGCTCATCTCTGGTCGACATCACCGTTCCGGCCCGGATTCTCGATTCTCAACCGGAATAAACTATGAGATCGTTCGATCCGATGGTTCGGCGTACGAACTATTCAAATATTTACCCCTTGACCCGTAATTTATCACTCGAGTATGGGATCTTTGTTCGTTGCATAGACGATTAAAAAAAGGAAAGGAAAAAAATGACTGCTGTCCAGCGACGCTGTATATGAGTTAAAGCCAGTGCATGACGTGTGCTTCATGCCTCCAGAAACACTGGTTGGAATGACATGAAGAAAATGTCGCTACGACTCTTTCGAACACCGCCACGTCACGACTGACGCGACGGTAAAACACAGCAACGTCCAGCACTTTCTTCACGCATGCGGCACAATTAAATGCAACGTTGAGTCCGCAACGTGAGCTTTTGAACCGACCGACCGGCCGCGTTGCAACGACCCGTGCGCTTCGTACACACCAATAAAACAACGAAACCGACTTTACGAGCCGCCACCTTCCCCCCCGGAACGATCGTCGTAGAGCTGGAAAATTCAAAAAGCTCCGGGGCCCCATTCATACGAAGATCCAGTGTAATTAGTCAGGAGCCATAAACCGATTAGCCGTTCGAACTCGGCGAACGACGATCGGTTACCGGGCGAGGGATATGGAAAAGGATACACGGCATGCGCGTGATTAGACTGTGCGTTGCCGCGCTATCGTCTCGGGTCACATAAACCCGTCGGTGACTGTCATAAATGGCCGATGACTATGTTGTTTATGTGGGAGGGATCGAAGAGAAGAGTGGTCGGGATAAGTCGTACCTGCAAGCGGCAACGCCTCGATGGCACCATGAAAAGCCAGGTAATTTCTGAGGATCGCGCGAAGATAGGGAGAAATGTGTTAACCATTCAGGTATACGAGTTTGTACCGAGAGTATGAGTCAGCGCCGAGATTGCAAGGGTAGGAACGGCAACCACGTTTTTAGGGAAAAGAAAATGTTACAAATTTCGAAAGATTCTGTTACTTGCTATTGGTTCTGAGATAATTACAGCCATCAGAATGATTTTTTTATTTAGTCGTTTACTTACTTTTTTCGTTTATTTATTTTATATATATTTGAAAAATAAAATATTACCGATTTTGAAATTTCTGGCACTTGCTATTACTGATAAGATAATTGAAGCCATCGGAATGATTCATTTATTTATTTATTTATGTATTTACTTATTTATTTATTTATTTATTTATTTATTTATTTATTTATTTATTTATTTATTTATTTATTTATTTATTTATTTATTTATTTATTTATTTATTTATTTATTTATTTATTTATTTATTTATTTATTTTTTCATTTATTTATGTTATATATATTTAAGAAAAAAAAAGACTCATAATTATGAATCGTCCACGATCGATAGAACAACCCCCGATTGTCAATAATTGAAAGGGAATGTATACCATTATTGCTTCTACCTGCTTCTTAATAAATTCCGTCTAATGCCAAAGGGAAAGATGATCCATTTAGACTGAAATTTAACGCATACCCCGCGACTTTGATCGACGTAAAACCGGTAACCGGTAAGCGCGGTTGCAGGGCTCAAAGGGTAGGTAATAAGAAAAAAAATGGGCCAATAGGCCGTCAGATCTGGGGAACGGAGATGCCTGGGAGCTATTGTTCGGGCCCGAGGTTCACAGTCGCAGGTGCTTCGTCTCGTCTCGTGGCGGCGCGGAGAGTATTGGCAAGCGAAGAATAAAAGTGTTAAGAAGCGGTCGTGAAGCCAAACGACCATAGTCACCCATGGGTCTCAGATTTCTTCAACAATTTTCCTTATTTGGCCTCGGCAATTTGCCCCTCTTTGCGCACAGAGCGAGCTAACGACCCAATAAACAATGCGATATAATTTTACGAGTGTATTAATGAAAAATGTCATTTTCCAAATTTGAAAAAAAATTCAACACAAAATAAACTTTCGGGGGCTGACAATTATGATTTATACCTGCAAGTCTTGAAGATATTTAATTATTCCAATCCTGACTAAAAATATTCTGGTGAACAATTCAATTCCCTATAAATTGGTGTCTGGGCAGTCAATTTTCCAAGCGTTTTTATCGACTTATGCATTAACTGATACAAAAATGTATATTTCACGTGCTTTTTAAAGGAGTAGAAAAACCCCTTTTGCGATTGACCAAAAAAAAAAAAAAAAAAAATTTCGGAATTACCCCACCGCAAGAATTTAAGTTGTGTCAAAAACGAACGTTTGAGACTGGACAGAGGATTTTAAAAAATGTAGATATACTTTTTCGACACAGTCCAACGGTTATACCTCTCATAACTATCACCAGCTAGGTTTAACAACGATCCGAACGCAAAATTCATTTGCGGAACATGATACGAACGACCGAATGTGACGCGGATCCCGCCGGCTCCTCGTTCCCCGGGCGGAACCGCGTGCACACGGGGTCAATGTATTCATTGGCCAATACGACCCCGTGACGCCCAACGTTCACTGGCATGCGTCTTCTCCTTCGTTTTATTTCCCGACTTTTTTGTCTCTTTCTTCTTTCTCGTCGCACGAGAAAGGGGAGATTTACGTTGCACCTTCGCCGATTTCGTCGTCATCGTCGTCGTGGAATCGACGTGGATATCATCCTTCGTTATCTCAAACATACATACTCATCCTCGAAACAAAACACACGCTTGTAAACACAAACTCACTCGATCTTGCCCTCAAACTTTATCAATTAAAAAAATCCCCCTCTCCATTTTCTCGTCACTCTTGTCACCGTATTTTTTTTTCCTATCTCCACAAAAATATACCGAAAGTCTTTGAAGGCCTTCGAGAGATTTTCCATCAGGACGGTGGACCGCTATGACCCGTAATTGCCGCAACGTCGATTCTCGCCGGTCGTCAGCGCTCGGCAAGCGGGTGGAGGATGATGCCACTTGTTGCGGGATAAGTCGTAAACATTTTTTTTTTACTACCGGACAGATGGAATAGATAGAAGCGACGGGACACGCGTTCGACCCGTCGCGTCTTCTAATTGCGAGATAAATATTCCCTTAATCGTTTATTCACGTACGTATATAACTTCGAGGGAAGTCTTTCGCTCGATGTACGATGTTTTTTTTTTTTTTTTTTTTTTTACGTTTCGCCGCTGTGTAGTCGGATGCTGCGAGGGACGATGTTCGACGAAAGCTACGATCAGCGGTGCATCAACACAAGTACGGGTTCGATCGAGATATTGCTGACGACGGCTACTCAATCTTGTGAAACGTCAACGCGGTACTATAAGCGCGTTAATTGTCTCCGGAATTATACCAAGTGCCGATTGACGTCTGATGTGGGGTGGGGATGGAAATTCCGGATATTCAATGTTCCGACAGGTCAATAATTCGATCAAAAATATTGCGAAAATAAATGATGAATATTCGGGACTTCGATCTGCACCTTCTGATATTGCAAACTTACATGCCGTCTTATTATTATTGTCGGCACCGAAATAAATTATCTTTGCAGAATCAATTAAACGAGCTCGAATATTTAATACAAAATATTCAAGTTTTCCGTTAATTCGCTTTGACTTTAATATAATTCAATATTTCAATTGATCATCGGAAATTCCTCCACGCATCGTCGCAAAACGGTTGCCCATACGCGAATTTACGGAACTTGCAGCGTAGTTCAAGGTGTCGGTGAAGCTTGGCAGTGCGCATGGAACAACGGGCGTCAAAAGGGCACCGTAGGTCATAAACGTCACTCGTGCCCAAGTCGTAAACCAAAAGCCTCGAGTCCTGATGCTGCTGGTGCTGCTGCTGCTGCTAGCTGCGGTCAATGCATCTATACAGGGTGCTAGCTAATATACCACCATCTTTATGTTCTTCACGCCATTTCTTCATGAATATCCCAAAACGTTTGATAAAGTATCGACAATCGATCGTGAATTTTTCACAGGGCCATTTTTTGTAAGACCTGCCGTACTTCGTTACACCAATATTGCCGTGACGACTCGTTACGAGCCAATCATTTTCGCGCACGTACGATTTCATCGAGGGGTATTCTCGTGTAATCTTATGTACGTGAGAGAAGTAATTTTCGTCACTTATTCTTGTGTTCTTTGTGTAATCTTCGTATTCCTTCTATTCTGTGATGATCCGCGTGAAGCGAAAAAAATGCAACTCGTCATCGTGTTATTGCATTTTTTCCAACTCAAATATTTAGAAAATATACGTACATAATTAATTAATAATAAAATTTCCATTTATGATAAATTCAATTATATCAATTTAATTAAATAATCAATATAGGTAATAAATTAGAAATAAACTTTTTTGACGATTTCAAGATTTTAACGAACAATCGAGTGACCAGAGAGACCGGAAATCGAGTTGGTCCACTGGTACCCGTTCACTTCTCTCACTAATTGTCCGGAAACCATTGCAATCATCTCTCAACCGTTATTCTCATTATCTTCACACCCCAAAAATAATAAATATCTCAAAAAATATCGTAAAAAAAAAAAAATCTACAGATATTAACGACGCTTGTAATAATTAAAAAGCAAATATTTCGTTTCCACGATGTTCGGTAACACGGACCACGGTAAAATGGTGAAAAGGGCGGAGACGAAGGGTGGAGGCATGGGTCATCGAGGCCGGCAAATAAATTTGCGAGCGGTACTGCGCGAAACCGCAACACGACGAATCTCAGCCGAGACAAGGAAGAGCGAGCGCGGTAGTGTTTAAACGTTGGTGCGGGGAAGCACAAGCCATAAGGGCCGCCGAGCAAACGTGAGGCGTGCAAAATCTTCATTGTAACTTTATCGTCGCGGAGGGGAGAGTCGAGAACGTTTCGCCGACGGGTTCAGCGGCAGAGGATTGCGCGCACCTCCTCGAGGCAAATCCCGTCTCTTTTTCTTTCGAATTCTTCATTAACGTCATTCTTGCCGGTTTTATTGCTCGTATTCGAACCCTCCGGTGTCGGAGGGAACGTCCGTGATTCTCTTCCACCCCGACTGTGTCGGTTTTTCCACGATGGTCTCTCTGCCATCGATCGGACGATCGAAAACGCGTGTGACAAATCGAGGAACAAAGTTTTTGGGATGCGGATAGAATTTCCGAATACACAATCGTTGTGATGAACTTTTCGACGAAATACAACCACCACGGTAATGGTTATACTCGTTAAAACGAGGTAAAAGTGTGAGTATTGAACACAACAGGTTTATAAACCAAACGTCTTAAAGGTCTTGAAGGTGCAACCCTCGGTTGACACTTCACAACCGGTGAGGTCGTTACTATTCACGGATTAAATACCATGCAAGTTTTCGCCAACAAAATCGAGACCATGGGCGGCGCAAGCCCATTGTTCGAAGGTGGACGCAGACAGTGGACGGTCGAGTACAAAGCCGTTCTAGCCCGGTCCTAATTCGTCGCGTCGTTAAGGCATAAAGCCAGTGCACTATCCACCGGGGCCGCTCGTTACCTTCGCAACCCGACGTCTTCTATCCGTAAACCAGACAACAACAAAAAATACGTCGGGGGGGGGGGGGGGGCGACATTTGCTCGCACAAAATAGTCTGACAGAGAAATGATGAATGAAGAAAAAACGAAAGAAAAAAGCTCCAAATAAATAGAAAAAAAAAAAAAATTGAAGCTTCTTCCGTGAGGAAGCGATAAATGTGGTTCGCATTTTTCTTGTCCCCCTTTGGGTCGGTATACCAACGTATCGTTCTCGTCCCTTTGGTGCATGATGCCGGCGTGAAACGTTGGCGAAACCCCGAGCGTTCGTTCTCGGGCTCTGGGCAACAACCAACAAATTAAACCGTCGGCCTTTCTTCGAGCGAGCCAACAAAAGATACAGAGCGAATGTCGTGGCCCGAGTGAGAAACAAAAATACAAATAAATACAAAAAATATGCGCAATGGCAAAGAAAAATAATGATAATAAGAAGAGAGAGAAAAAAAAATGAATGAAGCGGAAGGAGATAGAGGCGTGCGGTGGTTTCTTCGTCTCGCACGAGTATCTTGTAATGCTCGAGTATGAGAAAACCAGGGACGAAGCGTGTGTGGTTGAAAAATGAAGACATTCAGATGGAGATATGATTCTGTATAAATCACCGAGCGAGTCAGCATAGTTGTACCGTGCGGCGGCGGCGGCGGTGGCGGGAGCGGCAGCCGACATTCCGCCTGGACACGCTTACCCTTCTCCCTTCTTCTCCTTTTCGCCAAAAGGCACTCCCACCAAACCTCGCCAATCTTCACCTCTTCCACGCACGACGCTTCTTTTCTTCTCCGATTTTTAACCTTCTATTTTCCGGTCAACGCCTCGCTTCGACACTCTTGACGATGTTTCAGTTTTCTTTATTTTTTCTTACTCATGTTTTTATTTATCTTATCATGTGGCGTACTATCGTTTCGATTTTACGTCAGTTTGTTGTTCTTTTTGGCCCGCATTGGGCAAACTGCGAATGACCGTGGTGTGACCTATTTTTACTAATATTTTTACGTTATTCCGTTCTCATTTCCGTTCATGAGATTTTAGGAAAATGAATACTAGATTTTTCCATCCAGTTCCCCTATTTTTCATTTTGTATTATTAGCTACTTTCGTCTATTAAAATAATCATACTCGTCGAAGCGGAAGCATCCGTTCTATTTTTTTCATAGTGAAACAGAATGTTACTATCACATTGGCGTCAGAATTTATCGATTCTACCGATCTGAAAAATAATAGCGTTTATCTATTCAAAATCTTGTTTATCAAAATTTTTTCAGCCTTTTCATTCTCTTTCTCATAGTCTACGGAAAAGATAGGTACGTATTAAAAATTTCCCGAATATTTGAAAAAAAATTGACAACTGCAATAATCTAGGGGTCCGGTGATACCCCACTACAACATCAACCGATACTTCCAGCACGCATGCCGTCTTACGATTGATAAAGTTCGAAATCGTGAATATTAATCAAAGCAGCAAAAATCAATCGTCGTATTCGGACGTTATTAAATATATTTCGAGTGTCCGTAATGAGACACTCGAAATTGGAGTGGGGGGGGGGGGGGGGGGGGGGTACTCGCTACCTGCGACGTCTTCAACCCGTGGTAACACCTACAATTGGCAAAAATGGGGTAGGTACGTCCGTCGTAGAAGCACTCTGATTGGTCGACCCCCTCGAATTTCACCGATTGGGGTAAATTGCCGAAGTAAGCAGTGGAGTATTTAAAGCGAGGGTACTAACTCGGAAATAATCATTTAGCCCTCGACAGCCATCGGTCCCCAAACGTTCCAGTGCGAAATACCTCGGCATACCAAAATCAGTGCAGTACTGTCCATAGCTTCGGCGTATTTAAAATAAATATTCGGAACAATTGGAAGTTCGCGGAAAACAATAAAACTGCGAAAAACCGACGCAAAAACCAGTGCGAAATAGTTCGTCATACCAAAAATCAGTGCGACAAAAAAACATTAAAAAAAAATATTCGGAACAATTGGAAGTTCGCGGAAAAAACAATAAAACTGCGAAAAACCGACGCAAAAACCAGTGCGAAATAGTTCGTCATACCAAAAATCAGTGCGACAAAAAAACATTTAAAACATTTGAAGTTCGCGTGAAACAGTGAAAATTGTGAAAAACCAACGAAAAAACGTCAACGAAGGATTATTACAACAGTGTCCAGCGTGCGTCAATGGTCGACACGATGCCGAATGAAATTAGAAACGAAATAGTGTCGTCGGTGCGTAGAGGAAAAACGGAGAAAGTCAAAGACATGATCAATGAATTTAGTCGAAGTTACGCGATATCACCGTGGGATGGTTACGTGTTACTTCTCGAATCGGTGCGTCATAATCGAACTGAAATAACGAAATTTCTTTTGACCGACGTGAACGATTTTGTGCGCGAAGCAACCCACGAAAGTCAGGGTAAAGATAACGTCACTCTTTTTTCCTCCCTGTTCGTTTTGGCTGCCGTACGTTGCAACGAATTGCGAATCGTCGATACGCTCATGAGCAAGAATCCAAAAGCTTGGGACAGTTTGCTATACGTCGCTATTCAACACAATAGAATCGATATCGTGTCATTGATAATGGATTGTCGAGGAAAAGAACGAGGACGTAAATCCGAAGGAAGATCCTTAACACCGATGGAATTTACGAAGAAAATCAATCAGTTGGTTACAAACGGATATCTCGCTAAACGTCAAATATTCGGAAGCGTGAGCAATACTCCACGAGCGCGTTTGATGTCCGACAGAATTACGAGCGATGCATTGTTAACCGTTGTTAACAAATATCTGACAATCGCTCCTCACGTATGTGGCAAATTTGGCAAAAAATATTACGCCGAACTCGGAGGATTTTCCGAGAGTTTCGATCCTCTCCACGTCGCGATTAGGCGAGCGAATTCGAAGATGGTGAAATTATTGTTGATCCGCGGAGATTACGAAACCGTTGCTAAACAACACGTTCTCAAGACGGCTTTCGAAGTCGCTCTAACCCGTAGATTCATGACACCCAGGGAAGTCGAACGAGCGATGATTCTAGCCTATCTCATGGCGTTTTCCATGAATTTCCATCGTGAAGAAGATCGTACGAAAATGCTCGACAAAGTAACAGCCTCGGAAAGAGCTTTCGTCGAAATTCTTTATCTCTGCACACCCGGAGGATCATGCGCGACTCGTTCGATATTCGACGCAACGGTGTATCCTCGGCCCTCGACCGACGCCGCGGAATTGTTGACACTCGTGATGCACGGAATCGTCGAGAGAGGATACATGAAAACGGTTGTTGATTTTTTCGAATGCAGCGGTGATAAATTTGAATTTTACGATCAAATGACGCTCGATGGTTTTACATTGTTGCACAGCGCGGCTGTCGGTAAACAAGTGGCGATGATCGATTTGATGGTTGATTACGGCGCGGATGTGATGGCGTACGACTGTTATGGAAAAAATCCATTGTTTTACGCAGCCGAAAGCGGTAGTGTCGAAACAATATCGCGTCTCGTTTATCACGGTGCCGACGTGAATAACAGTCAAATATTGTTGAACATCGCCGTTTGGACGGGCAGTATCGATGTTGTGAATTATCTTTTGCATCACGACGACGATACGATGAACGTCAATGCTCAAGACGTTCACGGTAACACGGCGTTGCATTACGTCGCACTCGCGGCTGTCGAAGATAGCGATAAAATGTCGACGTGCGGACACGCCGATTCAGGATCAACGTTCGGTATTAAAGCGATGATTACGAAATTGCTCATCGCTCGAGGAGCAAGAGTCGATGCTCGAAACCGGGGTGGACAAACGCCTCTTCACATCATGTCGAAACAAGGATATTCGGAAGTCGTTGCGACAATGTTGCAACACAACGCGGTTGTGAAAACCATTGATTGCCGAGGAACAACGCCGCTTCATCTTTCGGCTTGGAACGCGAGTCCAGCGATCGCCCGAATGTTCATCGCTCGTAAAGCCGATGTCAATGCACGAAGATACGACGGTTCGTTGGTTCTTCGCGATGCCATTGTCGGTGGTAGCGATAGGGTGCTTTTGCTGTTGCTTCGCCACGGCGCCGATATCAACGTTCCGTGCAGATGTGGTCATACACTTCTCGATTGTCACCATAACAATAGAGTTCATCGAATTCGACGCGTCGGGCACGCACGTTGGGCAAGAATTTCCGACATTCTCAAACGTCACATTCTCAAAATGAAAGCGGCCGATGTTTACGTGAACGATGGAAATCTTCGAGGTTTGGACGATCTTGAGATCGATTTGTTTCGCTTCGGCGAACATTGCGAGAAAGAAATTGTACGAATGAAAGCCGCGAAAATCAGTCGTAACGTTTCTTTTTACGATATCGCCGTGGGAAGCGCTCACAGGGTGGCGATTTACGCGAGATTTACGAGCGTGCAACGAGCCGTGCAATCGACCGATATGAGGGATCAATTTCCGATATATTTCTATTGGATCGAGGAAAGTTTCAGAAGAGGCCAGGAAAGAGCGGCTCTGATGGTTTCGAGCGTTGATTCTTTCGATCGTTTGATCGGACGTTGCATTCCCGATATTTTGATCGTTGACATATTCGAACATCTGACGAACGAAGATTTGTCGAATCTGATCGAAGCCGGTCAACTTTACGATCGGGAAACGACCGATGACAAACGTTTCCATAACTTTCGTAGCACGAGAAGAATCGACAGGCATTCGGCCGGAACGAACGCGGCGATAGGCGCCGTTCGCCCTCTTAACGAAGGAGATCCGATTTTGGACGCCGTTCATCAACCATCGGCGATGCTCGAGACGTCGGAAAAATCTAACTGCCGGCTTTGCGCGAACAGGCATCACCTCAATCCGAATTCCGGCAAAATACCCTGCGATTTCCCGTGGCTTTATTCCGCAACGGAGATTTGAAAAATCTTCTTTTAACCCTGTTATTTTGCTGTTATCCGATAATAACGAATAAAAGATTTTACTAATTTTGTATTTGCATATTTATATAATATTAATAAAAATCGGAAAAACAAAGTTCAACGTTGCGTAACATTTTTGCATTATAATCCCCTGCTCCTTCCAATACGTTCCAATATTTATCATCGACGCGTTTACTTTTCTCATTGCAAAAAGAACGGAAAAAATAAAAAAAATAAAGCCAATACAAAAGAAGAAAAAAAAATAACTTCAGTTATCGCGAGGTACCGAACACTGAGACAATAATACAGTAAAATGTAATTA
Source organism: Sussaba pulchella (assembly GCA_963971145.1). Classification (NCBI taxonomy): domain Eukaryota; kingdom Metazoa; phylum Arthropoda; class Insecta; order Hymenoptera; family Ichneumonidae; genus Sussaba; species Sussaba pulchella. Next base: position 14,815,158 of record OZ020167.1, on the reverse strand, counting down.
TCGTTGTTCTGTTTCTTTTTTTTTATTTCGTTTCGCTTTAATCTTTTTCTCATCATTATTTATTTTTTCCAACAGTTATTGCGTTAGGAATAAAAGTAATTTTCGAAGTTATCAAGAATTTTTTTTTTTCAAAATTCATTGTGCAACTTGCAAGATCCGGTAAATATCGTTAATCAGGGATCTCCCGAAATTCAGAAAAATTCCGAGAAATTCCAAACGTCCCAGCCCATATATGTGCACGAAACGATTAAACGACGGCATCAGCGCGGCGTCGGGCAAAAGGCTTTGCCGCGAACTCGGTCGAACATTCGCTGAAACTGTCTTCCTTCGCCGTCCACCCCCTCCCCTCCCTCTCCCTCCCGGCTCATGTTGGGTCATTCGCGAGGCTATTTAATATAAATCGAAAAGACGAATAGCACGCGGTGCCGCTTGGCTCTCCGCGCGGATATGTATCCCCTAGGGGTACATGTATTTAAACAGGCGTTTAACATAATTCACCTACTCTCGTTGTGGTGTTCGTCTTTCTTCATGATCGCCGCGGTGCTGAAACCGCGCCGACGCGAGTAGCATACCACGTGGTTGCTTCTCGAATAATCGTGTACGAAACTCGATCTTACGGCATTCTATATCGAATTCACAGAATTGGTGACACTTGTCGGGAATATTTTGTTTATTTCGTCATAATAATCATGGTAACGAATATTGATCGCCATATTTTCCTTCTTCGAGGGTTTTCCGATTTTTTTATTTGACGAACGATCAATATAAGATCATTTACTAATAATTGGCCACAGCAACGAATATTGATTTTCATATTTGTACTTTTCGAGACTTTCCAATTTTTTTTTATTTGGCGAACGATTAAAATAAGATAATTCACTAATAATTAGTCACAGCAACGAATATTGATTTTCATATTTGCCTTTTTCGAGACTTTCCAATTTTTTTACTTGTCGCACGAATAAAATAAGACAACTAATAATTGTTCACAGCAACGAATATTGATTTTCATATTTATCTTTTTTGAGATTTTCTAATTTTTATATTTGTCGAACGATTAATATAAAATAATTTACTGATAATCGGTCACAGCCACGAATATTGATTTTCATATTTGTCTTCTTCGAGCCTTCCTAATTTTTCGATTTATCGAACGATCGAGACAAGACAATTCACTAGCTATCGACCATCGTCGCGAAAAATCCATTAATCTCGTCATATCAATCGCAGCAACGAATGTTCATTTTCACATTTTCCTCCTACGAGCCTCTTCGAATTTTCAAATTCGTCGAACGATCGAGACAAGACGTTGAAACGTCTCGGTAGAACGTTTTCTCCGATGAGCGTTGATGAAACCGTTTAAACCACGCGCAAAAGCCCAATATAAATGCAAAGTGTTCGACCAGCTACGATAGTTGGTGGAAAGTACATTTTTAGTATTCTACGTAGATGCCTACTGGCTTCCTTCCTGTCCATCCGATATGTCCCGCGTCAGCGTCTCTCGCCGAAGAAGCTTCTCCCGAGTGCCCAGGGCGAAAATGCCTAGATGCGGCGTATTACCGATGCAACGATGCGTCTCGTTCAGGTTACGAAAAAAAAAAAAAAAAGAAAAACGAAAAAAAAAAAAACAACGTCGCATTCGCGGCATCTCGGCAGGTTTATGGTCGCACGGCCGCAGCCCCTTAACCGGCGGGCCATCCCCGCCGCGGGCGTCTTCGCGACGGACAAGTCCCGTGAAGCGGAGAAGAAGGTAAAATTTCGACCCAAGCTGATAGTTTTAACGTCGTCGGAATCACGATCAATTCTTATGCAATGAAAAATGTCAGCCTCGACGCTGTCGAAACTACATTAAGCAACATTAAGAAACATGTGGCTCACCGCCGTTGATATTTCTGATGTCGAAGCTGATGATCGTTGATTATATGCCCCCCCTCCCCCTCCCGCCCCGAAGGAGTTTAAAGTCTAATGTAATTGATAAAGGAATTATCTACAATGTTTGACGTAATTGATGCAAATTTAATTTCACCCACAAGAAGAAATTCTCCGTTGTTGTTACAGTTCTTAATTAGTTTATCTTGATAATTGTTTACAAAGTGAACTTATTTTTTCGTTTCTTCATTCATATACAGAGAAATAACCGAAATCTACGCGGACGAAATCGCGGGTAAAATCTAGTTGATTATAAAAAATTTAGAATGAATTATTTTTCAGAAGCGATCAAATATAGCGAGGTGAGACAGTCATTATTGTATACCTTTAATATAGCTCACAGAAGTCTATCATGTGCGTGGCCAACGCGCTCTTGACCGGGTTTTCATTGTGCATTGAGAGGTATGCATACGATTACAGCTCGGTTGTTATATCTGAATCTCGTTGAGCCTGAGAATAAAAAAATCGCACTGCAAGCCGCGACTTATTCTCGCCTCCGAGGATCAATGTCCTACCTATTGTGAATCAATCAAAGGGCAAGACTGCGTTGGCTCCCAGAGTGCGATACAAAACCGGACTCACGAAGAATGGAGAGATCGACTGTACGCTTTGTGCTTCCGCCTGATATTTTTATTCCGCGTTATAAAACAAATCTGTATATATATATACAGATGTGGACGAGTGAACGCACGAGTTTATAAATCATATGTAGCAACAATATGTGTAATTTCTTTGACTTCCGGCAGCCGACGGTTTTTCAGTTTGCAACAATCCTTGGAGTTTGATAAGCAATGAATTCGATTAATCGAAAAAGGGTGCAGATCAAAGTTCCTAAAATTTTATGTCAAGACAGGTCGATAAATCGAATCAAAATGCTCGGAAAATAAATGTTCCGAATCGGCGTGGTTCCGACTGTCAATGTCCCGAAAGAACGAAATCCCGAAAACCCAACCCTTGAGGGCGTCAAAACTTTTGACCACCACCAATCTGCCGTCTACATAGAATCAGTTGCCAGGCCAAAATATCAAAATTCCCGCCTTCCAGGAGTTCAACAGTTCATTGTTATTTTTAGAATAAATAAATTCCGTTAACTTCATACTTCAAAATTTCATCCCAAACTAGAAAACCCGAGCTTTATTCATGAATTTTCCAGACCCTCAGACATTTCCCACTTCCTTAAAGCCTCGGGTCGATTCGTCACGGCGATGCCCTCGAGTGGTGCAAAAACCAGTCGAGATACATCGATAGGGGTCCAAAAAAAATCCCTACGGCAAAATCACGTAGGAATAAAGGTAAAAAAAAAAAACGTTTTAAAAAAAAAATCATCGTCCGAAGGCACAATGTTTTTAACTCGTCATCGGTCCGATCTATTGTTGTTACAAGCGGTAGCTCGTAAACCACGTAGGAGCGGTGGCGGCGGTCTCGGGTGTCGTGAACGTCGTTCTTTCTCTATGAAGTATCGTAACGTCGGCGAACGGGCATAATGCCGTGGCTGCGCGCGAGCGGGGCAGCACCGTACGTAATTACCGCGTCGCGGGGAAGCTTTATGGCCCCGCGTACTCTTCGGGTATTAATTTTCTCTCGCGCGCCCTTGGAGCATCGCGGGCTCGGAGTCAAACGCGGTAAGATACCCGCCAGGACGTAGAAAGACGAGAAGGTCGGTGGTGTTCGCAGGAGGTACCGAGGATAAGAAATCGAATAAGAAAATATGTTATACCAGGTGTCTCATAATCGTACTATCGTGCCGTTTGCTTTTTATCTTATTTTTTGCGTTAATTTTTTCGTATTCCGTTTTTCTTTCATTGAAATGAGAATACCGAAGGAGATATATTATACCAGGTGTCTCGTAATCGGAGTATCGGACCGTTTGCATATTTATTTTGATTTATTTTATTTATTGCAATATTTTTATTTAACTTTGTGTTGCCTTTTTCGTTTTTTTTCCCTCTTTTATAGGAATAAGATATGGGAATGAAAAAATATGGTATTTAGGTCCCTTTTCATCGTTCTTCTATGCTCTTTCACAGCAGGAATATAATGTATCGAACTACTAAAAAGTAAACAACGTTGCCACTCAAGATTTCTCTCAACTCCTATAATCGTCATATAATTCGCAATCAAGAACGACGGGAAATAATTTTCAATCGTTCCAATTGCCATAAAAAACTTTTCACCAACAGCACCAAAGGTTTTCTCGTTAAATCCGAGCCACCTTGTATGCCGGAGTCTCAAAGCGATCGATGGGGGAAAAACGTCGGAGGATGGTGAAAGACGAAGGATGAAAGACGGAGAACGAGGCGCATGTGCGAAGGTGCTATGAGAAACGATGAGAAAAACGGGGAACGAAGAATCGAAAGACGATGAAAGAAAGAAAGGAGCGAGAAATTACGATGTGGGAGTGAGAAAAGAGGATGGAATAGACGGTAGAGGCAGAACTTGGAGATAGCAACGGTGTATAACACACAACGCGGTCTCGCTCAGGCGCGATTTTATCGTTCGCTCCACCTTCCCCACCGCCCACCTGGATTCACCTACACCGTTGCAATTCCGAGATTTACCTCCCGCGCTGCAACTCCGCGTGTCGCGCCGAGTAATACTCGTACATCCAACACGAGAGCCGCACCGCGAGCGTTGTGCATCCTTCATACGCTTCGTCCACGGTTTTCATCCACCGTGTAGCGGATTCTCACAGGGACTGCGAACACGCTATCGACGATCGCTGATGCACCGTTCGTATCATTTTCGCGATAAATATTTACGGCTTGGCATTGGATTTTCGAATTCTTTTTAGAAATTCGGTGAATCGATGGTCGGTCGTCGAATGGAAAAAGGGGAGGAAAAAATGTTTCGATGAGGGAGGAAATTAACGAAGGAAGTGAGAGGGAATGTTCGTTTGGAGGAAGAATGAGAGAGACGTGGAAAAGATAATTTAATTTTCTGTTGCTGAATTTAATTCGGTGTAGAAAAGAATTTGTGAGGCTGCTGGCTTTGAGGTCCAGCAGGCCACGACTACGGCTGATGGTGCAATGGAAAAATTGACTGCAGTATGGTTGAAGGATCATTAAAGGCTCTTGAATGATAGTAGAATCAATCTAATCGGTCGTTTTTCGAAATTTCAATGACGATGAATTTTTATTTTTTCTAAAATCGTCTAGCAACGAAAACCTAGTCACGTGTAGAGATGAAATGGACGCCGGCAGGTCGGTGAATACCCGGAAATGAGCCGTCAATTATATTCTAATCCGATTTTTTCCGAGACATATTATCTTAAATCGTAAGAAAAACGGTATAAATGTGGCATGAGATGACCCGTATATTTATTTTCGTCAAAGTAGGGTTCATACCCGTTGATTCCACGCGGTATCAAATTTTCCCAGGATCAATTAGCTATTCCACCCGCGTAATAACCGAAACATATTTTAAAAGACTGCATGTATCCCAAACGGTCAACTTCGCCTCGAATTGCAAAGGTCAAATCGAGCCGAAAATTTTAATTTTTTCTTCGTACGGATCAAGACCCGATCGCAATCAAAAATCTCAAAAATGACCCAAGTAATGACCACCCCAATGTCGACCGTCGATTCGCTCTACCCGTTCGTACGCGAACCGTTGAAGCGAAAGAGACGGTTCAACAGACGGAAATGATGCAGAACTCGATCTTCCCGGAACACCCTCGTATGTATCGTTCTCTCCGAGTAGCGTATATATTATCCGCTTACGTGTATTCGTATACGTACAGAGGGGTTGACCGGCGGTACTCGTTTTTTATTTTATTTCATTTTTTTCGATTTTTTATTATTACGTTTATTTTTTTTTGTTCTTTGATCGAGTCTCGCGTGCTCGTGGAACCCACGACGCATTACGTTGTACCTGTTGGACCGTGTACAGCGTGGTAGGTAGAGTATATATGCACCGGAGTGTGTGTCCGATGCGTCCGATAGGGCGGGACGCGAGCATAAACAATTGCGCATCGAGCCTCGCCCCCTTCCGACGCTCGAGTCCTCCGCGATATCGCGCAATAACAAAACGACCATGAGAGTTTCGCTGTGAGGAACTTACACATGGCCAAGAGGGTTGAACGAGCGAGGCGCGCACGGCATCTCTTCGTACTTTTACCCGCTCCGCACGGCCAGGACGTCCCGGACGGCCCGAGAGCGGCAACTCCTCTTCGATATGAGCCAGACGGACTTCGAGGCCCTACCCGTTCCTTTGAACGCCGTGCCTAGGATTATGTGTGTACAACGGTGTTCGGCTCGTACCCGTGGCCTTTGCCTTGTCCGCGGTGGAATTACAAAAGCGTCCAACCCCACGGAAATGCCGACGCGAGAATCGATTATTTTTCTCTCGACCCGAATAAAATTGTTTTGTTATCGTTTTTTTTTTTTACGCCACGATTCGCGATATGGAAATATGGGTGGGGATCGAAGTTACGAATACGACGACGGAAAAATACATTAAATGACATTATCGATAATAAATATAATTATTTATAATAATAATAATAATGAAATTATTATTATTATAAAGTAATAAAATAATAATAATAATTTATTATAATAATAACAGTATTAATATTATTAATATTATGATTATTACTATTATTATTATTTAAATTATTACTATTACTTAAATTATTTTTACTAATTGAATTGTTCTTCGAAAAAAATTATTTTGAACATTCCGCACATTGACAGTCGGAACTATGCCGATTCGGAGCATTTTAATTCGACTTAACGACCTATCGGAACATTGAAGATTGAAAACTTCGATCCACCCCCGGAATTATCCTAGTGAAGATACAAAACAAGACACAAGCTCAATTAAAACGATAATAGATTGTCTCCCGCAATTCGCTCGGCACGATCTCAATTACGTAATACATAACGACGTTGATGCCAATCGATTTCATCGAATAATGACTCAATAATTGTTATTAAACGAGCAATCGCATAATGTGTCTTTGAGTTATTCGAGTATACATATACATATATGCAATGTAATATACGGCAATGTAATGTCATACCCGAAAAATCGACGAAAAACGTTAATTAGCCATTATTATATCGGCCCGCGGATCCACGCCTCGGACTCCGGCGGACCCTGGTGGCCACGTGCCACTCGATCTTCGCGTCCGATCGCGTCGCAAAAAATCATTCGTCCGCGGTTACGAATGCCGAGTGAATCCACGAGTTGAACTCTCCGGAGACCGAGGCGATGAGAGAGGATCGTGCTTAAACCGGCACTGCCGCCATCTTCAATTCGTACGCGATTTCACGTCATTCGCGTCGTCCCGATAATTGCGCCCTCCACCCCACCCCCAAATGCGTCGAAATTCTCATAATCGCCGTTATGACGTCGTCAAAATACGAAACGCCATTGCGGAAATCCTTGAAACCGACAAAACCACCGCTATCGATCGATCGTCGATCCCTCGAGCGGTGGAAAAAAAATTGCACGATCATTTCGTCACCGGAATTCGCGATTGATCCATCGCGCCTTTTTATTTCCATCGATAATTCTTTATTTGACAATTATTATACCGAGCCCTTGGCGTATAATGACGTTTACGGTTTCTCAACGGTGGCTCGCGACAGATATGCCATTTTAATTGGTAGAAGCAGCAATGGCGGCGGTTCGCGTAGTTTTGGGTCGGAATAAAAAACCTTGCCTCTTTCCCAACCCCTTTTCTTCCCCTCCCCCGCGTCTGGTTTCACGTTCCACGCGATGGCTCGCTCGTGTCCTCATCCTCATCCTCAGCTTTTACGGTCAGCGCCACTGGCCACTATGGCAACAAGCACGAAGCAGCGCATCGTCTTCAACCTTTATTTCTTGTTCAACTTTTGCTCGAGCCGAAATCGTCGTTGCCGTGTCGTTCGCTCTCGTGAGTCGACTACGTGCTCGTTCGGGTTCGTACGATCTTTTAATTTATCAATGCGGCGTACGTGCGATTCCAAGATGAAAAGGGCATTGGGTACACGTAACGAGGATTGCCATAACGAACCTTTTCGAGGGAGGGAGATATCGAAATTTCACGAAACTCGGCGAGACTGCGACTTCGATCGGTCAAACGATTCGTTTGAATAATGCTCTTGCATTGGCTTTTACGTTTTTAGGGCTTCTCGACAGTCCGGGAACTTTTTTGGTTTGGATCAAGGATGTCCGTCCGTCTGTATGTACGTCACAGTCCTCCCATTCTCTCATTACTTCATCTATTCACATGAAATTTGGAATACAGACGTAAATCGATGACACAAAAATCGAAATGATAAGATTTGTGGAGGACAACAATTGTTTCACCGCTTTCTCATAGACTCAATAGCGTACTTAATTTTTTTCTCACGTACCCATTGAGTAGGATAACTTTCAATAGGTCCCCGAAAACGCAACAGAAAAAAAAAAGTTGAGGAATAATCTATCGTTCGATTGAATTCAAGCTTAATTTGATACGCACAACATAATATTATGAAATAATTATCGATAAAACAATTATCGCGACGGACTCCTGGAAATCTCGGCCAACCGATCACGAATTTTCAATGCCCCGTTCGGTAAGCCTCGGAGCAAAAGTGAGAGAGAAAAACGGATCAAAGCCGATGGTGAAAAGATGATGCCAAGCGGGAGAGTCTTCGGACGAGATCGTCGGGGCGAGGAGGGGTTAAGGGGGGGGGGCTAAGGTACAAAACGATTACTAAATTATAAACGCGTCCGTTTAGATACGATCGGAAAGCCATAATTGCAGTACTATTCGTACATTATTGGCTCGTATATTATTTGACGGGATTCAATAACTTCTGTGCAAAAGGCGCGCGGGACGGCTGCTATGGTGGCGATGCTATCTCTTCGTCGTTAAGCCGCATTCGCAATATCGATCGACGCCCTGATTAATGGTCCCCCTCCACCCCACGCGTTTTATCCTTATTTTATTTTATCTCGGCATATTTCACCTTTTTTTATTTTTTTAAATAACCTTTTTTGCCTCTTTTATTCCACGTGGATTATTAACGTTAAAATTGAATGCGCGGCATGCAACGGTGCGGTCCGGCGGATACCGCGTTGCGCCGCTCTCCCACTCGATCGGCAACCGATCGTGCCTCACAACGGTCTCAACCACGTGCCAACGCTAATGATAACGCGAGGCATGGTGTTCGATGCTATATTTTTTTAGCTATAGTCGGTGAAGATAGATCGCGCATTTCCATTGTAAAGAGTTGTTCAACGAGATCGCGGAAGTTGATTGCTCGCGTCTTAAATAGAAGACACGAAAATGGGTAGAAATTATGTTTTTGTTTCATTTTACGTTCCTAGTCGAAAAATTATCTATGGATTATGGATAAACTATATATTATATATTATATATTATATATTATATATTATATATTATATATTATATATTATATATTATATATTATATATTATATATTATATATTATATATTATATATTATATATTATATATTATATATTATATATTATATATTATATATTATTTATATCATATATATTGACTTGCTTGATTTTTCAATAAAACCCCCGAAAATCGGTCGAAACGAGGTTTATTTCATTTTACGTCTCAAGTTATAAAATCATATGAGTATAGTCTATATACAGTCTGTATAGAGACTATTTACCCAAACAAGTAGACGACAGTTGTCAAAATAAACATCACCAAACCGAAAACATTCCGGAAATAATCGCTGTCAAAGATCTGCGCTCTTGGCGAATCAACCTTTACCACAATTCACATCCTGAAATATAAGGATGGCTTTGATGAATCAAGCGTTCTTCCGCACTAAGATTTCTCGTATTGTTATCTCTGTTGGAAAAGCAAGATTATCAAGTTGTTATCTCATTGTCTCACAATATACGACGGATATGGTGGTAATACGCGAGGGCGGTATTTTCGAATTCCACCAAGCAAACGATAGTATTTTATGTATAGCTACGAATAATATCCTTAATCTCGTCTGGTAGAGTACTCGTCGCATCGGATACTCGACCCGAGGCGTCGCAGGCAAGACGTCGTTGAGGGATTCTCGATAATAAAGCGATCGGACGTTTCGTCCGTAGCTATAAATTTCACTGCCGCTCGTGAAACCCCCTAAGAAGCCGCACATACGCCATGAGGCTTCGTTCGACGTTCACAATACCTGACTTTTTAGTTTCCATACTTTACATCGGCCTTCCGACAGTGACGAAGACTTCGCTTGTGGTAATATGATTGTTAGGGTGGTTCTTATTCGGATCATTTTCGAATTTTTATCGCGCGATAAAAAAGAAAGTTGAAGGTTAATTTGACTTTCCTGGTCAAAAGGAGACTTAAACCTGGACAAAATCAAAATTTGAAGCTGCCTCAAATAAAAACCACCCTAATAATGTCTTATATACGTCCTAATAACCAATGGCAAGCATTTCCCCCCCCCCCCTTCTCCAATATTCTCGTAATAAAAAAAAATACATAATCGAATTATCGTTGACCTCTCGAAGAGCCACAGCCATCCTCAAAGAGCCAAACTGATGATGATAATAAATCTACTCTCGAATCATCTATCAAAAAAACGCATATATCGTAGTTATCCAAGGTTCGATGAAAACTTGTTAAATAACGTGACTCGATTGTTACGCGCGAGCGATCTTCTCCGATCGCTCACCGTACGATATCTCACGACGACGGGACGGCGATCCGGTAAACGTCCGTGAGATGTGAAGAATCGTCTCGTCGAATTATCGTCATCGTGTGGGCTCCGAGACATCGACGAGGTCGACCCTGACGCGAACGCGGTAACGTCATCACGATGACCGTAGAAAGAACGGAAGAGAGATAGGTAGATAGCGGAATACGGGAGGGCAATCCTGCGCGCCCGGAGTCGTCCAATCTCCACGACCGATCTTGGCTCGTCTCTCGAATCGTCACCACCACCCCCGTTTTTTACTCTTTTTTGCTGCTGTCTTACCTCACTTTCTCGTTCTTTCTCTTTCTCTTTCTCTCTGTGTATTTTATTCACTCGGATTTTTCTTCTTTCTTCCGTTCCTTTACATTCACGAGATCGTAGAGCCCGTAAGTCATTTATCGACGCTTTGGGGTTGTCCATTGCCAGTTAGGGTGTTTCTCGAAAATGTATTTACTTACTTTTTTCGTTATTTATTTATTTATTTATTTATTTATTTATTTATTCATTTATTCATTTATTCATTTATTCATTTATTCATTTATTCATTTATTCATTTATTCATTTATTCATTTATTCATTTATTTATTTATTTATTTATTTATTCATTTATTCATTTATTCATTCATTCATTTATTTATTTATTTATTTATTTATTTATTTATTTATTTATTTATTTATTTATTTATTTATTTATTTATTTATTTGTTCATTTATTGATTTAAATCAAGCAGTCTCATTCTACAGATGATAAATAAAACATTTTTGGCGACACCCCAGCCATGTTATTTCTCTGTCCCAGTGACCGGCATCATGATCTCCGGTTCCCGGACGATCGTTGAATAATAATAGACACGTAACCCGAAATGCGGTGATCCTACCGGAATACTAATTACCCAACGGATTTACTCAACCAACGATATAACCGTTTCCGTAAAAATTCACGTTTCCGTAAGAAAGCGCTTGGAAGAATGCCGTAATCGGGAATGGATAAACATCAAGATTCGTGTTGACAATGAGATTCTAACACTTTTTCCTGCGCGACGGGGAGTAAACGCGTTCCCCGAAGAATCCGGTCGGTACGGCGATTCTCGAGCGTATAATCTATTTCGGTCACGTTCGGTGGTAAAAGGAAGACGTCCCGATGATCCTCATGATCCGCTTGTAAGGCTTTGATCGAGACCTCGGACGGTTCATGAATTTTACGTGAAACAATCGTGAGAGATTTTCTCCGGCTCACATCTGGTTTGACTAAAATGACCGTTAATACTTATCTCATTGCACAACGATGGCTCGAGAATAAGCGGGGTTTATATCTTCTACGCTGTAGCGGAAAGAAAATCCGAAGAGCTGACAACGATTGACAGTTGGACATTGACGAAGCCATGCAGATTTGGAATATTTATTTTCGCAGCGTTTCAATTCGATTTCATCGAACGGTCGGAAGATTGAAGGGTTGGAACTTCGATCAACGTTTTCAAACGTTTTTATAATGCGAATGTTGAGTAGCGGACTACAGTGTGAGATTGGAACGATAGTTGTGCCGCGATTCGAGGGAGAAAGGTCGAATGGGGCTGTTGCCGATGCCGTATGCATCGAGTATTCGAAGTTCCGGATGACCCTATACCGGTTACGAAGCCGGTTATGAACGTTGAAAAATCTCCATCGATCATCGACTTATCAATCAAATATTTATACATTTACACATTAATTCTCAGTCTTTCCACACACTCACTTACTATTCAAATCCAAATTCTCGACTCCATCAATCGTAACACGTTGTATCATCAATTATCACAATGCTCGGCAAACGGTCCATGAAATAACGAGAATCAAGAATGAAATCGTATGATCGACGATGAAAACAAATATTCGTCTCACAATAGAAATCAATGCGACCTCTCAATATCGTTCTCCAAAACCTCGTCCATTTTTTAATCGAATCAATATGCAAATTAGCGAGCACGAAGATCGCTCATTAACAATTTATTCAATTACCCAACGACAAGACCACGAATAATAAAAGATTTTTTCACCTTCGTCCGTCCACCAAACATCGCCAGATCATCTCAATATCGCAACAATAATGTCTCCATTCGATCAACCCACAAAGATTCAAGGCCAAGCGATACATCCCCACGCTTGAGAAAAATTCAAACGCGAAGGTCAACGCGTTCGCCGACCTCGACGCATATATTCACATAAGAATTTCTTTTGAAAATTCGCGCTCGCTCGTTGTCTCGTGCGTCGCGTGATCGATGCACCTTTGTCTTTACTCGCGTAAATCTGCCGATCGTCGAGAATATCGAGGGGCGTCGCAAAAAAAAACAAAAAAAAAAAAAAAAACACGCCCCTAAAAAAAATAAAAACGACCGGGAAACCAACGAAAAGAACTGATCTAAGGAGCTAAAGGAGTCCACACGGGCTTCTTCTCACAATGTTGTTACACGTCGTTACCGTGCGAGAAGCATCGCGTTCGCAACTTTGCGTTCCGTCTGGCTCCTGGTTCCTCAAGATACGACGTTTATATACGTATATACGCGGCATCCATACTCCATACTCGAACGCCGAGTGCACAATGAAGCCACTCTCACGGGACTGACGAAGGTGATGTCTCCCCGTGTCTTCGTACCGCGTGCGGATTCGCTTTCTCGGTACAGAGGGTGTGCATCACGCAGGTACGACAGCGGCTAACAGATCACGTGAAATCCCGCGGTTTCAAGCGTTTCCAACCTCGGTTAGGTCGTTTCAGCCGATTCAGACGTGCTCACGACGGCGCGTTCGAACGCACTTTGTTACCGCGCCGATATACCGCACGGCTATCGGTTGCTTCAACTCTCGTCTCTTCGCTAACGACCACGTGACGACAAAACCTTGAAATAGATGCACGATCCGCGGTTTCGTCGAATCAATGTTATTTCGTTGAGTGTGCGAGTGATAGGATGGGGTTCGAAGGGCGCGGATCGAAGTTGCGAATGTTCGAAGTTCCGAAGGTGCGAAATTACGGATGAGGCGGTGTTTGCGACCGTTTAGGTTGAGAACGAGGGAAATTCGGTGGGATTCGGTGGTAGATCGGTGAAGAGCACGGTTGGACAATACTTTTACGTGCTTTCGGCGTTGGGCGACTTATTCAGTTCTAACCGACCGAGTGGCGCCTGTAAAGGTTTTGATGTGCTTGTGGTTGGTTTGCGGAATTGAAAATCCATTGACGCAAACCAATGAGCATCTTTTTACTCACCGGAAACTGCATATTACGGGAATGCATCGTAAAGGAGAAAACCTGAGCTTCCTTCATGCATTTTTTCCGGATTTTTAGGATGATATTTTCTATTTTTTTCAAAGCCTCGGGTAGATTTGCAACCACGATGCACTCAAGTGGTGCGATAAAATCGGATACGCCGATAGAGTTGAATAACAGAAGCTACATCTACGTTCGGTGTCACATCGACCTTTATCGATTTTTCAAACCGGTCGACCGGTAAGAACGAGCTCGAGAGACCGGATTCGTTCCATATCCTCGGTATTATTCATTGAATAAATCGAATCGCGCAATCCGAGCGCAGATATCGTTATAATAATCGTCGATGTATCCAACAACGAGAGTGTCGGTGCTCGATTTATCGGAAATTATAATCTCCCTGTCTGGGTACTCGGCTGAGCGACTGCGAGACCACCTGCACCGGATAACTCGTGCTCTTCGTGGCATCTGGCTATCGATCATGAACCAATGGATAGTACGGAGTATTGTGCAGCGTCTCATTAAAATGTAAAATAATTGCAATATTAATTAAATACGTGGTAAATAATTGTTTGTCGATTAATACCTATCGAAAAGACCACATTCCGGGGTGAATAGGTAGTGCGTATTCTCTATTGATTTGTATATCTTCTATGGACGAATGAAGGCGATTATCATTCGCGTTCAATCGACTTGTAGACGGATCATGAAGGATAGACATGAGGAGACCAAATTGCTGAGGACGTATTTCACTGAGAGTGAGCAGATTTTTGTCGGAAGCACGAGGGAAAAAAAGACTGGCGAGCGAAGAGACCGGAGATCGACTTATTCGGTCTCCTGTTCTCCAGTCATTCGTTTTGCAAAGATCGTCACTGCAATGAAACGTCACTTTATGTCAAATGAATTGACGATATCAACGACATTGTGTCGTTGTGCTTACAATTTTTCCAAAGAAAAACAAAACGGACGATCCAGCGGTAACCTCAGCCATTCGAGCTTGAGGGAATAACCAAAACATTGACAAAGTTTAATCATCGACAACTTGATAATTTGATGAATCAACAATTCGATGAATTAACGACTTCTCATTTGTTTTTCACACGAGCGCTTTACTCTGGAAGTACGTGCACTACTGTAATTCCGACGGAATAGTGCTCAGAGTCAATAACGTTAATTTGGTCTCCTTATGCCTATCCTCCGTGAGACGGCTATTGACAAAAAAAAAAACTGAAAAAACGGAAATGAAAACATTCGCACGTGTCTCGTGACAGCGTGGAGTCGATAAACGTATCCCATCTGTGGCTCACGAATAACGCGTGAAACAGCTGATGGATAGGTTCTCGTGTTTCCTTTCGTCTCCATTACCGTAATACGATAGCCAAGTTAGAAATTATAAGCCTTCCTCCTTCGCTCGCAGGGCCAAGAAAATAATTTATCTGCTTGATAAATCAACAATCAAAAATATCGTATACGCATCGACGGAGCGTCTTCACCGTCATTATCTACTCGTACTGACCACATCCTTAGCCCTCTACCAAATTATGCGGTAATAAATGAATATTCACTTTCATTCACCAATCAATAAAATTCCACGAACGAATAATAATTCGTATTATTCCGGAGAGAAAAAAGAAGCAAGAGGAATTTTTTTTATTCATCAGTTCCGTCGAAAAATTCGTAGCAAACGTGATGAAATTGTGAACGAGAACCAACCGTCGAGTTCCGGTATGATTAATTCTTCATCATTATCGTCACGAGTTGTCTCCGGTTGTTCCGCCGTTGCGCTACGCTACCGGAAGCACGTTGGCCCCAAGTTCCGCGTCATGCGCAATGTGATTATGATCTCACGGCGACGACTTTCCGGCGGCCGACAATCGGGCCGGGGCTCAAAAGTAATTTCAACGATTCTTCGGTCGATAAACAAAACGCTCGAGGGGGTCGCGAGCTTCGCTGTGACGAGCACGGTATTTTTTTTTTATCTCTCGAAAAACCGCAAGTTTCGGAGGAACCTTCGACGCCGATGGTCAAATCCAGCAATGGGTATTGCCGGTTGTATTATTCAAAATCAAGACCAAATGCAACATTAGCGAGGGGTTGTGACTAGTTGTTTGCGGGAAAAAATGAGGGACTTTATGATTGATTTCAGCCATGTTAACATTATTTCATTAGAATAGGCTGTGCAGTATTAATTACAACATATTTCGAGGTACTCAGATGGATTTTTTTAAGAAAAAACATTTGATTTTGGGAAAACTATTGACCTGAAATAAAAGACGCAAAAGGATTTTATTAGTATAATATTAAACGCGGTAAGAGAACCAAAGGCTTGACAAAATTTTAATATTAAAAATAACGTCGACGATTTTTCCGAGTTAAATTTTTGAGATTTCAAAAATTAGGATTTTGACCCAAGAATTATTTGAAAAATCGAAATTTCGCTACACCCTCTTTTGTTCACCAGAGAAATTTTTTCATGAAAAAAATGGATACAAGTACCTCAATAAATGTATATTTGTATGAATAAATTGATACTGTACAGTGCACATTAATAAAATAATGTTAACACACGTAAAAAAATCATGAAAATCACTTAATCACCCTGCAAACAACTGGATATATCCCCTTCAAAGATTAAGAAGAGGGAGAAGCAGTGGAAGACAAACGGTTGATCACGACGAAATATTTCATCCGGTTAGTTTGATTTCCCTATTTAATTTCAACCTGTCCGACACTTTTCGTTATTCCCGTCGCACATATTCTTATCCTTCGAATCTGTATTATTCCATTTGTAACACGGTCGAAGCGCGACGATGGGATCCCCGATAAGCTAGAATTTCAATCCGAGTTCATGAATCTCCGAGCCTCGCACCCGTTGACTCTTCCGAGGTCCATCGGTTCGTCGGGTCGCTTCCCTGCCCACGCGTTTGAAAATCCTGACCCACATAGCCTCTACCATCGACTCGGTTACCATTCATGCGCTCCACGGAATTTTTTCATTTCTCGCTTAATCTTACGTGCCACCAACGATTATTTTTCACAATCTTATCTTTTTCACCGTATCTCACGTGGTAACTAATATTTTTCGTGTGGAACACTCATCCACGTAACGCGATACTTTGAATTTCGTGTTTGAAGCGAATTAAAATAAACTCGACGACTATAAACAACACCGTAAATTAATTGATTTACGTACTTAAAAAGCTCTCTTCATCTTCGTAAGAAAAATAAACGACAACCGCAACAACAACAACAGCCGGTAACCGAATCGGCGATAATTTTTATTTCACAATCCGTGGGTTAACGGTTTTAATCCATCGACAAACCATAATTCGGATGAAAATTGGAAGAAAAAAAATTCTACGAAATTATTTTTGTAAGTCATATTGACCGCGAAATTATGACGGATTCGAACCGCGTTTCGTTATCTAGATGGTTTCGTAACAAAAAAAAATGCTGCTTGTCCAAATGACAAACTGCAAGTAGAGTTGAAACCATAACACGTGGTTTCGTAAACGGAAACTCGGACTGAGCTGTGGAATAAGATGAACGTGATAAAGGCTAAAAAAAAATAGAATCTAGCTGGTCGCTGTCCAAATTATCATCATGTTGCAGTGATTACAGAGAAAACCATCGTCCACATATCCACACATATCTATCTGCCTCCGAATTCCTTTTTTTCGGGATTTCGATCTTTCAGAACATTGCCAGACGCAACCATGCCCATTTGAAACATTTATATTCGAAGCATTTCAATTCGATTTATCGACACGTCGAAACCTTGAATATTCCATCCTTCGATCCCCACCCGAGAGTACGAACCGTCGTACTCCAACGAAAAAAACACCGAAGAGTATAAGTATGAAGAAGTAACGAAAGGAAAGACACTGCGCGAAGTGAAAACAAATGCAAACAACGGAACGAAAAGACAAGATTGTAAGAAACGAGCTTCCTTGGGTACTGCCGTTGAAAGTTCGTAGCTGCCGCTGCTGCGGTTGCCGGACTCGTCGGCCCTATCGGATCGTAAGGCGAGCATTTACACGTAGTCCGTGCGCCCCCGCAGGCTCTCGCTTTCCGGCTGATTTATGTTTCTCGACGCGACGACTCGGTCCTTGAGATCCTGAAATCCATACTCGACGACCACGAGGACGAACGACACGCCGGATTTTCTTATCGCACCCGCTCCTCCCTGCTCTCTCCTGTCCTCTCCTCTCTCTCTCTCTCTTTCTCTTCCCAGCCCTCCGAAATTCAACTCTTTTTCTCACTGTCGGTCCTACTTTCCACCCGTCGCCCCTTACTTATACACAGTTGACTATAGTCCCTGGTGTTCCTTCCCCCTTATTTTCTTCATTTTATTTTTCCGTTGCCGCTTGATACGTCATCCGGCAACTCTACCCAGAAGCAACTGTTGTTCTTCGTGTCTTACGTCCTATATCGCGTTTCTCTTTTACCATCGCGATTAACCAGCGTTCGTAAAATATTCCTCGTACTTTTATATTTATTTAACTCGTGGATGAGAAACCAAAGATTCTCTGTTATTATATCATTTAACCCGGCGAAATCTCTGTATAACCCCCGTAACACTCTCATTTGCGAAGCAACGGGAATCACTCCCATAGAAATCGGAACAAAACAACTGTGCGAACAATTTGAACTGAACCAGGTCGAAAAAATCAAATCACTCTGTACACAACTACCACCATGAATAAATCGCAGGAAGAAATTTCGCTCGCACGCCACCTGGCAAAGGGTAGAATTAATGGCTAACGCCGACCACCCCGAGAATACCTAGTCATGATTATAATTAGTTTCATAATATTCAGTCATACTTAACGTCAATAATAATTTTGTAAATAATTTAAAAAAAAAATGAATCAGCCAACACCACAAACCCAGGGCTGAAAGACTGTGGTCGATGGTTATATTTGGCAATATGAGGGAAAGAAAAATGTCTACGGCAATACCAAAAATAAGAAAAAGTGTAAACCATATTGTCAATGAATATCTTTTACTACTACTACTATACCGTTCATTGGAATAGATTGCGTTATCGAAATTTCGGCGTACTGCGAACGTCTTTCATCGAGCATGCTGATGGAATTATATGGCATAATTTTTGCACAACCCATTGTGACGGAAGACAAGCGACGTTGGAGTTTTGTTTGGCACATTTGGACGTACGCATTTTTTTGGAAACCGCATGAAACGGCGGAACGACGAACACGCATGTGTATGACGTGAGGCAAAGCGGACGGTTCGTTATATTGATTGCCACCCTCGTTTCCGTTTTAGTTAACCATTATATTCGATGGACAAAATAACCGGAGTTCCACTGTCTCGTGCTTGTGACAACAGATGCGAGGGGGCTGCTACGGCTTCGGTTTTACCAGCCGTTCCACCCCCACTGGGGAGAGGGGGGAGGATACCTGTGGTTTCTATTGAGGTATTACTGGATGGATATTTAAAAATCGCCAGAATTCTGGAAAATTTGAGGAATAATAATTTTTGATGAAATACGTGAATTATTTCAGGATTGTTCACTGTACAATTAAGTAGTTATAAATTGATGAATTCAACACGATCGCTCATGGGAAAACAGCTTCTGCAGACATTAATGGTTGCGAAACGAATGGAACTGAATCGCCGTAAATTCTGAATAAATTGTTTCATTAAGATTTACGATCGAAGGATCGATTATGCTTAGCTTCAAATTAATCGACTGAGTAATTGTCGATAAATTAATAAAAGCAATGAGGAGTATTTGCTGAAACATTTGAAACAGTTGTACAGTCACTGACAAAACGTCAGTCAACCACACGCCAATATCGTCGAATTTGCCTCGAATTATCATTAAAACTGATAAATTAACATTCCCAAGTGTTAATTTATCATCAGTTCAGCATCATTTGTAAGGCTAAACATGTGCGACATGACGCAGACTCGGAAATCCACGATTCGCCCAATCTGGACCAACTTTTCCCCCGACGATCCATTCAGCACGACCTCAAATCGCATTCTCTCGCTTGTCTCACATACTCGTAAAAAAAAAAAACTTGTACCGAAATCGTAGCATCACGTTAATAAAAAAAAAAAAAACTAACGATTCCGCAATGACAGCCGCCTCGGCGCTGCACCTTAATAACCACAAATCTCAACCAATCATTTAACTTTTAGGTTAATCGATAAAAAAAAAAATAAAAATAAAAATTGTCGTAACAAAAGTATCTCGTCAGATACAATCCCGGGTTTCGATCGCGACGCAAAGTCGACGACGCGAAGAAAAATTTCGCGGCGCCACAAAAATGCTTCCGTATCGATCGCGAAAATCGGTTGAACCCCGAAACGATCGGTGAACAATGGAAAATTGCGAATGTGGCCCAACGACTCGTCGCGGTCTCGCTCAACGAATCAAAGACGTCATATCGATCTACGAGAGAAATGCAAATTTCTCTCATTCGCCGAATTCTCTGGAGACCCAAAAAAAATGGTGTTCGTTGGAAAAAATGATCCCATCAAAAATCCCGATCGATTCGCCTGTGTCCTCGTTTCGTCGTGCATCCGTCGATGGTTTTCGGTCACTGGAAAGACCCGGTTCAGCCTGCAGCCCCTACAACAGACCCGTGTGTCCACCCCGAACGATTTCGTCCTGCAATCCCTTCAAATTTTTCACAACTTGTCCCGGATGTGCCGCGAAACCAACGACATCATCTGGACCAACCAAATTTCCATCTGTTACTTCCACGAGCGTTGACCTTTCGAGTCCCCGTCCAGGACCAAATTTGCAACGATACTTCTCGACGAAACGTATTTGTCCTCCGATGAAAGAAAAATTTTCGACCTACGAGAGCAAAGATTTGCGTCCTTGTGGCAATAATTCGAAAACAATAATGACGACCAGTTTGCCGAGGTGTAGAAAAATCGTCGAGTGTCCGATATCTTCGAGAAAAGGACCTTCCAGTTCGAACCATAGTCCAGGATCGTCGAGAAGATCGTGCGTTGCCCTGTAAATACGATCGATCGAAATTTACTGATTGTCTAACGGGTCGGATCGTCCCTACGATTGTTTCAGAAACGTTTGCCCGAGTTTGATCGCACCGTTGACGACGTGCGAGAGAAAAACCACGAGAGACTCGGCCGATCCACCGTTCTCGTCGCTCAGATTGGAAAGAGAATTCACCAGCAGATTTCACAAGGTCCACCTTTGCCCGTGCAGATCTTCCGATGACGGATGACGATCGAATCAATCCTCAATTCTAAGTGAACACTTAATTTTTGAAAATCGAAGACATATTCGGGTTAAGAAGATTTTTGTAGTACTATAAATAGTTGGGGTTGATGAAATTGTCGAAGGCTTGAATTATTATTCCGCATAGAAATGGCGTCGATGAGGAATAAAAAATTCGAGGAATTAGGAAAAAAAAAAAAGAGAAATCGATTAGAATAATTTGAAATAATCTAGATTGAATAATATCGAATAACTATAATAAATAAGAATAATCTATAATAATCTAGATAGGATAATCTAGAATAATCAAAAATAATCTATATAGAATAGTCTGATTAGATAAATCACGGAGAAATGCAGAGAAATATATATTTATCAGACGCGGCGAGGCCCAAGAGACGAAAAGGGCTATCTTAAGGGCCACCGCGAAAATTTGTTGATACGCACAATAAGTTCACACGTGCCGTATCACCAAATAAGCTGCAACCAATCCCACGTACGACTGAAACACGCGTAACGAACGAAAACTTAATGACAATGGTAGAGTTATACACCGGCGCTTTTTCAAAACCGCCCTCCTCGTCCTCCGTTGAAGACATCGAAGACGCCGAAATAGCCCAGGGCGTGCGAGTCGCCCTGGACCGGCAACGTAATTACTCAGAAATGAGTTATCGCGCGGGCGCACAACCGTACGGGTATATACGGTACCAACTCAGCTCGACAGCTTCTCGGTACTCAACGTAAAACGACCAAAAAATATATATATACACATATATATCACGCGTCCGTCGCGGACGTTGGATAATCAGCAAACTCCATTTGATACACGACAATCTGACAGAAATGACGACAAACGACTTTTGTCGCGCGTCAAAATTAAAAAGAGTCAAGAAAAAAAATAAATAATAACCCATGTAACTGAGATATGGAAAAAAAAATTGTTAATTTACCGAAGATAACCGAAGATGAAAAGCAAGAATAAATTATTAATTCAACAATACCGGTTGATTGGAAAAAATTTAGATGGAATATCTCATCGGTTATGAATTTTTATAACAACTAAATTATTCATCGAAATTACCGAGGATGTTGTTCATTAACACATAATTTCCATCGACTACCGAGTAATTTATCGAATCACCCGGATTGTCATCTAATTCGGACGATAAACGGATAAGAAGCAAAGCACACGAGGGTTTTGCACGGAAGAATCCCAAACCGAGAGTAATCGTTATCTCGAGCACTCATTGTGGCAAGAGGCTGCGGACGGGAAAGCAGCCCCGGCCTTCGTTCGCTGCGGTTAAAAGTGAAAGAGAGAAAGCGAGCGAGGAGGAGCATCCTGATTGAGTTACGATTTAATTAGGCCGCGAAGCCAATCGGTAATTAAGATATCCGCTAATCAACGCGCGGACCTCGATCTCGTGCTCGGTTTCGTTTTCGCTCACTAACAATTTTTTTTTTTTTAATCTATTTTTCATTCGTGTATTTAGTTTCTCTTTCATACACGTTTCTCTTTTTTTCGATTAACCTCTCGCATGTACGTATATGATATTTTTTTAACCACCGCCCGTATCCGTTTCGTTTTTTTTTTATGTACAATTGATTTTTGTTTTTTTTTCTTTCAATTCGCTGTGGGAGTAGATGGCCTCCGTAAATACATCGACCGAAGCGTCGAATATCACGATGGAAAGTCATTTTCAATCCTTTCAAACATTTATAATGATAACAGAGATTATGGTTGAAAGGAGGAAGCTTGAAGAACTAAAATTTACGTACAGGGATCGAATAAATCTCGCGAAATTTTCGCATTATCGTATCGATTGTGGTTTCACGAAGAACTATAATTCTCACGTGGCTTATCGTTATTATTCGATTCTCTTGAATCATTGACGCGTGACAGGATAACCTCCATAAGAGAAAATTCGACAATTGAGACTTAAAAACGACGGAGACGGACGATAAAAAAGCCAAGAAGAACAACGTTATTGGAAAGTGAGACAGCGCGAACGAATTCAAGAATGATCGAGTATCGATTGTGGTTTTGCAAAAAAAAAAACTATAATTCTCACGTGCCTTAACGACCCTACGCGGTCTTGTGTCCCATCGTTGACACGCGTGACACGATAACCTCGTCAAGAGTCGAAAATTTGTAGATTGAAACCTAAAAAGGACAAATCTGGACGATGAAGAAGCCAAGAAGAACGACGTTATTGGAAAGCAAGATAGCTCAAACGAATTTAACAGTGAAATACAAAAAATACACGAGCATTCTGAAACCCGGTTTGGAGAGTCGATCGTCGATTCGACGATCCATCGCGAAGGAAGACATCGAGATTGACGAAAAATACGATGTAATACGATTGATCGAGCAGCAAAAACGTCGTCTGGTGAAAAACATTTTTTACATAAGCGGAATCAACGTCGCGACGTATCTCGTTAGAGACGTTATAGGGACCAATTGGACGGATTCGACCCTCGTTGTGATTCGTTACATTCTCTCAAGTTTTCTGTTGACTCTGATAACGCCCCTATTCGTTCCTCGAATGTTGCGAACCTACACCATCACGAGTTCTCTTCGAATGTCCGTCATAGCCATGATACTGATAGTATCAACGATGTACAGACCCTTTCCCTACGTAATTATTTTCCAAACCTTGATGTGCGCTTTTCCCGAATCCGTGCTGCGAGTCACAACACGTCTGTACATGGTCAGAATAGCGAAAATCTGGTCGAGAATCACCGGTGTGGATGTTAAAAAAACGATTCTTCGCGTATTCGCTCTTTACAATTTCGTCAATAGAATGAGATACTTTGTCTACGCTACGATCAAATACACGCGGATCGATCCACGAAGACAGAAAAATCTATTCATCGATGGCAAAAATGTAACTTGCGCCATCGATTATTGCGAAAGAACGAGGAATCTAATCGTTAATTACGTTTACGACGTTAAGTACAAGAATTTTGATAAAACCTTGATCGTACCGATGTCAATGGCGATCGTCGCAATAACCGTGGCAATTGGCATAGCCGTTTTGTTGGATCGTTTGGACGTTCTGTCCAAATCGGAATTTGGCGATGAACCCAAGACTTGTCGAACCATCGACGTGTTTCTACAGCTTTGTCGACCGCGCATGTCGTATCTCGTCGGTATTGTTTTTTATTATCCCTTCATGACGACGATGGGACAGTCTTATATCGAAGCTTACGGTACTTGCGCACTACCGGGTAAACACCATTACATCGTCGTCATTGTCACGTGTATGATAGAAATTCACGCCGTATTATCGGCCGAAATACTCGTCGACATTCTTGGCACCGTCGGATGTATTCAACTCGCTCTGGCGACGACGATCGCGACATTCGCGATCTTGTGTCTCTACGATCATGCCGAAACTATCGGTATTGATTCTATTTTCATCGTTTTTTACGTCATACACCATTGGACGTCGATGTACGGGCTTTACGTTGGACTTTTGACCGAACGTTTGATCGGCGATCGAGAAATTGCCGCGTGGACGATACACGCCACTATATTTTACGCCGGTATGACGCTGAGTAATACGTTTCGTTACGTGTGCATTATCACGAAGCTTCGTATTATGATCGTTCTTGGTGTGATTGTACTCTCGATAACGCATTTTTTGAGGATCGAGATGAGAAAAACGTTTACGACGAAGAAGAGCGCGAACGTTCGAGAATATCGACGGAATGATAAATGGTGGATCATGGATTCCAACGTTAATCTAGATAAATGGGTGGATATGGATCGGAGGATTTTGTGGATTCAGACGTTTTGGCGACGTACCGTTGTCGTCGTCAGTCGTCCATGCGATTGTTTACTCAGTAGCGACAATGGGGTTACGAAGAAACGAGGAAAGTGCGGCAATTTGATTGAGCGACGAGACGCACACGATCTCAACATTGGACGGTGATTAATGCGGGTGGAGGATTAAACGTTCCGAAGACGTGCTAATTAGAAGACTGTATGATATACGATTGGTTAGCGGTTAGGTGAATTGTTCTGTGTTTTGTATCATTTCGATGGATCGATCGAATACCGATAAATATACGTTATTCAGTTTGTGAATACTATCAGGGATGGGCGTTTAAAATTTTTAGCTGATGAAACGATCGCTAATAACTAAATAAATAAATAAATAAATAAATAACCTAAATGACCTAGATAAATAAATAAATAAATAAATAAATAAATAAATGAATAAATGAATGAATGGATGAATGGATGAATGAATGAATGAATGGATAAATAAATAAATAAATAAATAAATAGATAAATAAATAAATAAATAAATAAATAAATAAATAAATAAATAAATAAATAAATAAATAAATAAATAAATACATGAATGAATTATTAAATGGATTTTCTGATATCTGGGTATCCCTGATTGCCACAGGGTTCTATATGCACGTCGGGCTACTGTCCGTCAAACACAGGTCAAGGTACTCGTAAACTACGTAAGTGCCGTGGAGAGACGAGGGTGGCCGCGCACCGAGAGAAATTCGGCACGAAACCGGGCATCCCCGATGAAAGATTAAACGTTTCGTCGGTGAAAGAGCGAGAGAAGCGAACGTGAAAGGCGAGCGGGAGACGACCGGCGAGGCGAGCGGGAGTCGAGCAGGCCCAGCGCGAGATAGCGCTGATTGTAATTAATAGCCGGCGATTGCACGCGGACCCCGACGCCGGTTAATTGTCCGGGCGGAAGAGTAACGACGGGTACTCACGCCACCGCGGGGCTCCCTATTTCTCTTCCTCCGACATTCCAACGATCGACACTTTCTTCGCTCTATTCGTCTTCGATCTTATTTGTCAAAGGTTGTACGAATTTTTGGAATTTTATTTTTTGCTATTTCTTTTGGGGCATTGAGGCCTCAAGAAACTTTGGTATCACATTCCCGTAGGACATAATCCCATGTGTCTACACGTGTATGCAATCGCATATTAATGTAAGGGTTATTCATGGAGGAGTTGTCAACGAAATCTCTTTCATCAAATTATCAAGATGGCGATAACTGGACTATGGCAATATTTCGGTTATTCCCTTAAAGCTCTAATGGCTGAGGTTCCCGCCAATTCGCCCATTTTGTTTCTCTTCGGAAAAAATAGAAGAACAATGACACAATGTCGTTGATCAAATTTCCTCCTCAGGTCAATAAATGTAATTAAAATGAATTACGCGATCGAACGTGTGTGGGATAAAATTGATAAAACACTGTTCATAGAAAAAAAATGGCCTCTACACGTACGACCGGATAGCAAATAGTCGCCATTGCTCGCCCCCCGCGCAGCTCCTCCAAAATATCCCACAAACTCCCACGACGCGTGTGTTATAACGATATTAGCATCATTCTTACCTTGTTCCATGGAGCGACGGCGCGACGTCAACAAACGATACGGTAAAACTCCAACAACGCGGTGTACACTCACGCGTGCCCGCGGGGGTGACGTCCATCTTGCTGCTGAAGCCTTGCAAAATGGAGCTGCTATGAATTACGAGGTGTACTATTTGTTCGCTTCGGGACACGGAGTGACCGGTGACCGCAACAACCGCTGGAATTGTATTCAAATGTGTATTAGTAACAGTAAATGATAATTTATTGACGATACATTGAACGTCCATTTCCATGTTTTTCCCCCATACGTGGTTACCGTACTGGTGGTTCGACAATCTTCGAATTAAAGTTAAGCAATATATTGCCGATGCGCCATTGACCTGAAGTCCTTCAGACCTGAAATCTTATTGACACAGTGGGTTCGTGTATGATGTTGGCAATCAATTTTGTGTATCATTACTACTCTGCTTACCTGTTTTTATCATTGTTATCTATTTTACCATTATTATTATTGATCTAATTAACGCCATAAAGTCGGCAGGTACCTACTGGCAATGTGATGCACTTACTAAATGAATGTGATATCTGTCGACGAGTACAAAGAATGGGATGGCCCAAGTTTCCGCTCGCCGAAATTTCCACTCCTCCGAACTTCCGCTGTCAGACCTTCCTCTCGTCAGATCTTTCGTCCGGTGACTGGCGCGCCATCTGGTCCGATCTTACCGACTCAGCTCTACTAAGTACCCACTGTAGGTAACTGATCAGAGGCTCTCAACCTTTGGCTCCTAATACGAGTTCAGTGCAAACTATTGTTTAAAAAAAGGATGATGTAAGCCTACCCTGATTATAAGTCTTGCCGTTGGCCTTCATGCCTCTGTATGCATCCACTGCACGATAAGGGCAAGCTTGTACGGAGACATACGCGTAATCACGGCAGGCTCACACCATCCCTCAAAAGTATTTGAAAATACGCAAATATGCTCAACCGGTACGAGTGGTACCTTACCCGTAAACTCCTGCATTATCGGCCGCGATATCACAACTATACACCCCGTTCATGAGCATCTTCTCGGCGGATAAACGAACTTGTTTCGCTTTTCCAAACTTTTTCATCTCGAACGGATTCAATATCGTCGTCAGATAACGTCGAATCGTAACAAGGAGTACCGAATCGATGATAACAAGAGTTTGAAGATAACGATTAATATTTTTCATAGCTATTTTGGATCGCCACGATCCTCGTCCAGACTTTTTCGAAAGATGATAGTAAAAAAAAATGTCCACATATCGTCTATAGTCAAAACAACGCAACGCACTTGCAATGCGTCCATAATTACGCGAGCACCGAGATTTAAAAAAAAAAACGTACAAACATCATGACCTTGAAACCCCGAGTGCATTGGACGAGAAAAGTCGAGAAATACGATAGCGAGATGGTAAACGCTGTAATTATCGTATCGGGGGGTTTCATTGCTGGTTTTCGCTGCAGCGCACCAGCTTCCAATAATTGCCTAGCGAGACAATTTGGAAAATTGCTCTATTACGCGGCTCGACGAGAGAGTTGCGCCGCCTGGGTAAAACGCGACGAGCGATTGGTGTATGCACAGTCTACATATCGTACGTGTTTTTCATCAGTCGTGTATGCGTTGTAAGATCGGTGCCACGCAAATCGTGTCCCGCCTTGGGCAATATCGTCCGAGAGAGCGAAGCGACCGAGGTGAGGGTTTGTACAGAGAGGTTGTAAATTATTCGTTATGGAAATTGAGACGCGACGCGCGGCAAAGTGCCGCTTCCCTTATTTTTACCCGATTATTACCGGGGCGAGGATGATTACCCTATTTACCTACAGCGAGTATGCGTGCCCCGTAACATCCGCTCTTTCGACGCGAGCGGGATAATTCCACTCGGGCGAGAGAAACTAGAGGTCGAGAGTGGCTGGTCGACGAGGCGCCGTGGAGCGAAGACGGGGGATGGGGATTGAGTGTAGCTCGGTCGGTAAGAACGACGCTCGGGTGGGGATAAGACGCGGGTGGATGCTGGTGGGCCGAAGGAGACGGGATTGAGGAGGGTCAGGCTCCAAAATAATCGAGGTCAAGGAGGGTCAGGCTCGAGATGGACCAGGCTCCGGGGAGGGCCAGGCTCCAGGAGGGTCAAACTGAGACAATCCCGGGCTGCCTCGCAGCTCAACAACTCAACGACCCATGATCGATTCCCGATGGTTTACACAAAAGGTTTTTTTTTTCGATGCATCGCCAAACTATGGGTACTAGGAAATTTTGTCCAAAAATTCGACGATTTTATAGCTCGTATTTGACCCCATCGAACTGCGCTTTTTACTCCTAACTTGATTTTTTCCCCCCAGAACCGTGTAGTGGCAGCACCTACTCGTCATATCCGCGAATTGCGTGAAGCTTTATATGACACGAAAAACAATAGTATTCTACGTCGTTCCTGATTCAAACGCAAGCGACGCTACCGACCCCGCGAAAGCAATTTTTTCGAATGCGAAAATATCATAGATAATCTTTTCCATCCATTGAAATTCATTCCTATCCCAACGAGTCCGACGATCGAGTTAGAGAAAAAAATCAATAAACAGATAAGTAAATAACACCGTAATAATAATCTAAACAAAAATAAAACAATGGAGTGGCTAAGATGCAACAAGTGTTATCGGGCGATGAAAGCATCGAAGCTAACGTTTTTGCTGACACAATGCGGCCATGTGTACTGCAACAAATGTGCGGCAGGAGGTACATTTTAACTTTATTACGAAACATGTTTAATTAAAATTTTTTTGATTAATTTATTCTTTATTCTTTTTATTTTCGATATTGTATTTAGCAGGTACGAAATGTCCGGAATGCGGGACGGAAAATTTTCCAACAATGATATTGACATGGCCGCCAAAACTCGAGATGACGCACAATTATTTCGCGACCTTTGACGATTTCATGGAGATCGGTCTGAAAACCGCAGAATTTCACGAGAACCAGTTAGAAATAGCTCTACGAGGATTCGAGCAGATTGTAAGCCTTCACTTCTCAGAGTTGTCAAATAAAACAAAATTGAAATTGAACTTTTATTACGAATCCAACTATCGGCAATACCGACTGAGTTATCTTTTGTCAGAAAATTTTAATAAGCAAGGGCGTTTTAAAATTGCCTACGCGATTAATCCGTTTCATTATTTCAGCTCTTTACTGCGAAAATAACGTTTGGACTATTTAAGATGATGTGCTAGATATTATTCGTCTCCCTCAGATTGCTGTTGGTGGCAGGGCGATGGTTCGAATAGTCTCAAAGTACTATTCTCCGCCATATTGAAACTATCGAACAAAAAACGAGAACGATTGACTGCCTAACTTTACGATCCAGTCATTCGTTCTCGCATTTTCTTCCTCGAATCAATCGTGGCAAAAAAAAATGCATTACAGTTTTTGTTACCGACCGAGCCGAAGCCAATCATTCCAAAACAGAATTTTTTCTTCTCAGGAACAAAAATACGAGAACATGAAAAAATCGTATTGGAGCGGAATGGAGCAATTGGAAAATCTTAGCAAGTCTTTTAAAAATCTCCACGAGGAAACGACGAAACTGGAAAAAATTTGCGATTCATTGTCAAAGTCGAGGGAATTTCGATTGATGTCAGCCCCGACGGGCCCATCGAATTTTTCGCGCGACCATGCGAGCCAGCACATTCAAGACAGCGTTCAAGGACGTTTAATGACGTTCACCGAGCCGAGAAAGCCGCGAATTTCCGGACCAACGTATCGATATGGCGAACAACACGGCACAGAAAATTTTTCGTCGATCAACTACGAGAAAAATTCGAATTTGCTAACTCCGCAACAAGCGTAAATTTTGGATTCCGTTTCAAATTTCAAATTTCGCAACCGTTGATCAAATATATTTATAAATTGATATTAATAATATGATCAATATTGCAACAATAATTATTGTAATGTATATAAATATATACATATATAAATATATATAAATATATATAAATAATAATAATATATTAATATATTTTATATTTATTATTTTCTAGAAAAAAGAAGAATCTATACAATCATTTATTCTTATTGTCCAGATACGATCCGAATATTCCGTTTACCACTGGGGCCTTCAATTCCGATGCATACGCATCCGATTCCGGTCTTTCGTCGATCGCCGGATCCTCGTCCGGTCGACCCGGAGTTTTTCGCGTACCCAGTCGTCAAAGAGTCCCAAGATCCGTGGCATCGCTGGAAAGAAAAACTTCAACTTCCGCCAGACTAACCGAACCCAAAATTGGCTTCAATACGTAACCAACAACGGCAATAAAAATAACCGATTCAATAAAAACTTTAAATTATCAATAAATATGTTGTCCAACGAGAATTTCGTAAACATAAGATAAGATAAGAAAATAAGACAAGATGTTGTAATTAAAGACGATTCTTATTTTCACGATAAGATTCATCTGACGAATAATTATTTGAAAAAAAAAAAAATGTTTATTTATAGATTTCGAACTTTTCACGCCTTTTGTTCTCGTTAAGATTGAATTAATTGTCACAATCGTAAAATGGTTAAATCGTAAACGACGAGAATAAAGGAGATATCAACGTATATCGATATTTGATTATATTACAAAACATTATTTTATTAAATGTGATAACGATCTAGTGCAGTAATGCTCATATCGGGCGGTTTACCCGCTCACGGCTTAAATCTAACTTCGAGCATTCCACCGTAAAACCGTACGAGGTTGCGGAGTCAACGAAGCTGGACAGCTAATGCCCATTGAAAATCTTTATTTATTTATTTATTTATTCCGTTTATTTTTTTTTGTTTCTGGATTGATTATCGCTTACTCGAGTGTTAGGCAGTGAAAGTGATGGTACATTATCCGATTCACCGATTTTCGATGAATTCTGCGATGCTAAATAAAAAAATCCATAATTAAGATGATGCGTTACATCGTCGGTCGGTAACGAAAACCAAAAAGCATTTTTCTTCGTCACGATCGATCTCCGGGATAAAAAAACGAGAACGATTGACTGCGTATTGGAATTCTGCAGTCAACCGTTCTCGTATTTCGTCTGTGGAATTAAAGACGACGCAGAAAAGCACTTTGCGAAAATTCAGGTACTATCCTCTCTCTCTTTTTTAGCAATCCGAACGAAACGGACGACTTGTAGCGACATCACCTTAATCAAATCGTGTAACAAACTTTTCTTACGTATCGATGCAACACATTTGCACAACGTTGTACCGTAGTGACTCAACATTAAATAAATATCGCGGCTTTATTCGGCCGACCGGATACTTAAATATATTTAAAGTGTTTCGCAAGAATCAAATTTTCAAATACTCCATAAAACTGAAAGATTTTTAATTCTGGCGAGTCGACTTGCACGAATAACCACGGAGTATTGAATAAGAAATAAAATGAATCATTCTATTTTTTTTCTCGCAAATCAGTAGAATTACGATTTTTCGCATTTTTGCTTGAAAAATTTTTTTGGTTCCAAACAATCGAGGAGCATTCATCGATGAAAAAACGGAGACACAGGTCCGAGACCGGGGCGTTGCTTTCTCTCTTTGTTAATTCATCCGCGCAACCGAGTAAATTGAAAGATTAAGGCGGTATTACATTTTTTTTCCTCGTGTATGTACAATAATGCTAAAATTGCTGGCGCGACATTTGTGACCAAACTTTCCAGTCTCTATCAAACAACCCCGCCTGACTCCGAATTCTTAAACGTGATGCAAGAAATAATAACAATAATAACGAATTGCTCCTCAAATTTACGGAAGAAAAAAAAGTTCAAACTATTTAGTCGACAGCGTATCATGCGTTTGAGAAAAAGTTCACGTAGCGTGAAAGTCTTTCGCAGCCTCGCTTTCGCAACGAAATCGTTTAAAACGAAAATTCACGGAGTCTCCGACGACGAGCCGACTTTGTGGGGAAAAACGAAAAAAAATTGAATAAAAATAAATAAATAAAATCGAGGGGATGAAAAAACGATTCCATTAAAAAACTTCCATGTTGTCGACGTCGAGGCCGATGTCGAGAAAATCGTCGCTGTAATTTTGTATGCGTCTTTGATCGGGCGAAGGACTCGCGCATTGCAGAATTTGCCGTTGTTGTTGAGGTTGCTGTTGATGCTCCGAATGATCGGGATCGTCGGTAACCGGGCTCGGAGGCGGATTAGAAACCGTTCTTTCCGAATCCGGGAGATTTCGATCCATTCCTTCGCCGCGTCGGAAACGTGCTTCCTCGGCTATTTGTCTGGTCGACAGCTCGGCTCGCGTCAGCAAAGCCGGTAAATCTTTCTCCGATCCATCTGAAACGATAGAATTTTTTATATCAAAGTTAATAAAAAATTGTATCAAATTTAATTGAATAGAAATAATAAAAATGAATAATTGAATTTGATACATTAATGAAGATAAATAGGTTGAAGATATATCTATTAGTTAATTAAAAGACGGTAATTTCTGCATCAGTCAATTTTAAAATCATTTTTTTTTATGCTTTATCGAAATTGAAATGAATTAGTATGAGATTTTGAGAAATTTTTGTTGTTATTATAATCTTACTCTCGAGACTCCTCATTAGTTCCTGAGTTTTTTGTCGACGATTGCAAGCCTCGACCTTCTTCCGTTGTTCCGTTATAAGTTTTTTGTCCATTGAAAATATTTCACGAATTTTTTCTTGCGGTATGTGCTCGTCGTTCTTCACGAGCCAGAGATAAATTCCTCCGGCGGTACGTCTGCGCGAGCCGTTCATTATCATCATACCCCCGGCCTCTTCGATTTTTCTCGTCTTTTCGTAAAACTCCATGGCTTTCGCTTTGCCGATTATGTCAACTACCCTTTCTGCAATTCAACAATTTTTCGTTATCGTTTTGTGACAACACAAGGATCTACAAAGAATATGTGTAATTTCGAAAAAAACTACAATTTGAAATACTATTCTTATAATTTTCGCAAGGACCGATTATCTTTTTTTCTCTGAATACTCAAAAAAATTAACAATTAAATTTCTTTTTTTAATTGGAATTAAAACAAAAAAAAGGACTCACTTATCAGACAATCTTTTTTTTCATTGAGTTTTTCGACAATGTCACCGGCAACTTCGGCATCGGTTGACTCTTCCGTCACTCCCAAGCTATCCATAATTTTCACAGAACCCTTCTGTGTGTCCACTTCCATAGAATTTCTTCTCTTGCCTATTCTTAGTTTTACATTTTTTCTGTCCGCGTTCGTTCTCTTGTTCGTTAATCTTGGCTGGGCGTCCCTTTCGTCCTCCGAACTGTTGTTGGCCTCGTCCTTAGCCGCGTTGAGATTGTAATGCAACGGAAAGTCGTAATTCTCGACGTTACGTCCCTGATACAATTTTTTTGTCACTCCACAAGAAACCAAATTTTCGGTCAACGACTCTTCCTGCACTTGAGTGCACCAAATTTTGTACTTGTCGCGAATGTCGCGCGCCGCACCTTGCGACTCAATCCGTCGACGTTTGACCTTGACTTTTGGTCTTTTGACGCGCATCGCCGCTGAATCGGAATCGGAATCGCTGTCCGACGCAGAAGTTTCGTCGGAATCGTCGCTGTAGCTGGTTTTGACAGACTTGTCGCAAGTTTTCGGTATGTGAGGTCTCTGGAGAACATTGTAAGCCCCAAATGCATCTGCTCCCTGTATTAACGGCAATACCAAAAATACTAAGTTCATTTCGATCTTATAATTTCATTAATTATTATGGATGTATGTATAAGGGCGTCCTTCAATTTTGTTCTTTTCTGAATTTTAAAAGTTTCCTCTTTCTTTCCTCTTCTCAGTCCTATTTTTACTCATTGTCACAATAATGGCCGCACAAAGTGATTAACAGTCCCGAGAAATATCGAACTAAGATTGAAATATTAATATTTGTTTAAGGTTAAACACTTGTCAAATGGAAATGAAACATAACTGACCTCGTCGTCGACGACCTCTCCGTCTTCGAGTTCCAGCGACTCGGCTTCCATTATTTAACGTTCGGGACACTCTTTGTCTTCGGTTCGCGCACTTTTCTAATTAAATTAATTCGTCGTACACCTGAATTTTTGGTAATAATAATGCGTATCACGGGCACGAAGAATTATTGCTTCATTGACACTGAAGAAAGATACAAATACACAATGTTTCTTACGTCGGAATTTCTTTGGCTGCCATTATTGTCATTCCACCCAATTTCACCTCCCCTGCGCCGCTTGTGCACTGAAAGATCGACTAGTCGCACGTGACATTACCAACCGGACAAATGTAAAAAACAGGGAGCGCGATCGGTAACATCGCATTGCGTCGTTGCGTAGATCGGAAGTTGCCCGAATTTATCTCGACCCGACGTCGTAAATTATCTTGATACGAACATCGTCGTTTGAATCAAGATGATCCGAATTATTTTTATTATTATTATTATTATTATCGATATCATGATCATTATCCTGTTTAATATAATTGATAATTATTATAACAATCCACTAATTATTATGTATCATTTATAATATAATTCTTATATTGATTGCTATTATTATTATTATTATTGTAATTTATCCCCCAGCCGACCCTTTAGGGCTTAAACTTACCTTTGAATCGAGCCAGCATTTATTATTTTTATTATTATTATTATCAAAGTATTTTTTTTTTAATCCACAAGGTCTCGAAATAAAACAACGAACTCGGTCGATTAAAAAGTATGTAAAAGCGTTTACCTTCATATTGGCATGGCATTTACACGACATGGTACATAATAGAACAGTCATGAAAAAATTCGTCAGAAAAAAAACAATTCTAGAAATTCGTAATTTTTTTTTTGTATGCGAATCAACTCGATGAGCAAATACGATTGTGCAAATGTCAGAACGTACAAATCCACGAGACAAGATACATTCGTTACAGAATAGCGCACTTGGCAAAGTCCCGAATATTCCAAGCAACGTGCTTGTTCATCATCGTCGAAGGCTTTCGACGACTCGTCCTTTGCGATGCTCAACGAATGTTGGCGCAGCCTCGGCGAATTGGAATCATTAAAAAAAAAAAAAAAAAAAAAAAAAAATTATTGTTTTTGAACCCCCAACGTCGCGTCTTAACTTTGGGTTTGATTTTTCATCGATATTTCACAATGAATGGCGTCCGCAATTAACGTATAATGTCGGAAATGAGAGAATTTTTTATCTCTGTCTTTCGTTCGTAATTCGTTACAATTTCGCGTCGTATAATAAAGAAACTAATTTTTTTTTTGTGTGCGTATGTGCGTTTTTTCTTCGTAGGTTTTGTAGTTACAGAGACGTAGACGATGCGTATGAATGGATAGTAATGATAAAAAATTTGTAAATGCTTGTAACGGAGTCCGTGGTGAGAATTTTGTCATTTTAGTAATCGTATCGAGATTCGTTTCACCGAAATAAATCGGATAAATCGACGAATAGCAGCGACGACGAACGAAAAATCGTGGCGATGACTTTGGTTCGATCGAACGTCGTTGCGCTATCGCGATCGATCGAGAATGTTCAGACTCTGCCCAATGACACCCGGTTCGAAATTTAAGTCCGTGGTGAGTTTATTAACGTCATCCGTTTTGTTTCCGATCGTGTACGCCGTTTTCTTGTGGTTTCAACGGTTTTATCGATTCCAATTCGTTCAACGGATCGACGGCCAATTGTTGTTGCTGTTTATTGTATCGTTTCTTTTTTTCCTTCTCGATCGTCGATAGTTTTCTGGAAGAAAATTGAAAAACGTGAGTAAACGTGGCGAGAGACAATCGTGTGGTGCGTGAGAATTGATGTTGGGTTGATTACTTACTTGCCGAACAATTCGCCGTCTTGTATCGATTCGGGCAATTTTTGATTCAACGTTTCCGGCAATAAGAGAGATACGAGGCCACCGATAAGCGCACAAGTCCCGAAAATTACTAGAGGAAACGGCGTCCAAATTTCAGACTGTGGATCAACAAAAAATGTCCTCGGTCAATGAGTATTTATAATAACGCTTATAAAAAAATCGGTATAAATGCCTGGTTGAAATTTTATTTCAGCCTAATTAATTTTATTTTTAATCTTTGCAAACTTCGGGCTTGTAGATTTTTAATTCTCGAATTGAACCCCCGATGAGCATCAAAAATATGTCGTTATTTCTGAAAGACTGAAGCAACGTTTGATTGAAGTTTATTTTTTGGCATAATTAATTTTTTTCCTTGTCAATGTTTGCAAACTTTGGATTCCTAGATTTTTATTGAATACAATTCGATGAGCGTTTTTGCAATATAAATGACGCAAGCAATGCATAAATGATGTACCGACCAGGTAGTTGATGTAGGGCGCGATTACGCCACCGATTCGAGCGAACGTCGAGCTGGCGCCTAGACCGACGTTACGTACAACCGTGGGAAATTGTTCAGCGGTGAATACGTAAATAGCACCGTACGAGGACGTGATGGCCAATTTACCGATCATAGCCAAAACCACTAACATCGTGGGAGAATCTGCAAAATAATTTTTTTACCGGTCAGAGAGACATTTTTTTTCGGTAAGTTCGTTGAAAAAACTGTTGGATCGTTGCATTTAATCTTCACCGAATATTTTGTCATTTACATGTGATCGATAATCATTCGAATCTATAAAATGAAACGATAAAGGATGAATTATTATGATACTCAGTCGAATTAAATCGAAAATTTAAAAAATTAACAAAACAAATTAATTGGAAAAAAAAAAAATTGATGGAGGATTAGAAAATCTGTTATTCGATGTTTAAAGCAAGCAATTATTATTAATATTATTATTATTATCATTTTTTAATTTTTTCAAAAAATATAAAACTATTACGAAAAAAATAATAATTCTCCACGTTTTGTCACCAAAACATCACAGGCCGTACACCTTCGAACACGCAACAACAAAAATTATATTCAACGATGAAGTACAACGATCCAAATGATTTTCTTCGAATTTAAAAAAAAAACCCCTCTTCCATCCGCGGACTTACTGGCCGGCACGAAGACCGTCGAGAGCAGAGCGACGCCGGAAACGAGCATGCATCCGCAAAGAATGGATTTTCTGCCCCAACGATCGAGGGTGAAGATGAGAAAAGTGTAAGCGGGTATTTCAACGGCTCCGCATATGACAAAGTTGACATAGTCGTTACCACCGAGATTCGATGCGTTCCAAGACAGACCGTAGTAAGTTCCGCTGTTTACGAGCCTGCGTCAAACATCGTTCTTTCGTATATATTTGTACCATTATACCGTCACGTCACACTCTCGTCGCGGGCACGTTGCCTGTCGAGTAACTTTGTCAAGTAACATAGTCATCGGTATAAAAAAAAAAAATTAAAAAAATAAAATACAATAACGTGGATTTAACGAAGCTCACCAATTGAAAAAGAGAAGAATGCTTTTTCTTCGAAGATTTGGATAACGAAACAGATCCAATAACGAAGGTTTTTTTATATCCGGAGCACTCTCGCCACCGCTGGTATCATTCAGCAGTCTGTTGAGATCCGAACTTGGCAATTCGACACCGTTTTCCTTTGCCGCACGGTGCAACAATTCCTTAGCCTCTTCGACTCGTCCCTTCGTCAATAGCCAACGAGCCGATTCCGGGATAAACCTGTGACAATTAAAATTTAATGCTGACAATTGTTTTTTTTTTTTCAATATGTAGGGAGGGACGTGCCGAAATGCCGAATTAAAACCCTTCTTCAGGCTGATGTGGTGGATTATTATTTTTTTTAGTATCTCTTGAATGCTAGGACTTTAGTAATTTCTGTAGATTTTATTAGACCCCGACTTGTTCTTACCGATCACTTTTTATCAAGAGGTAACTGATATTTCCAACGTTTCGAAATGAATGATATTTTATTTCCACGTACTCTATCGAAATTTTCTAATATTTATTTCTTTCTTATTTTTCGATTTTGGAAATATTCAAGTATTTCTAAAATTTTAATGTATGATAATAGTTTTCTATTTTAAAAAATGAAGGAAAATAAAAACTAGCTTGACAAAAAATTAATGTTTCAATTATTTTCGATAGGAAAACGATTTTTCGATGATTTTTCTTATAAATGATAATAGAAAATAATTTAGATAATCGACTTTACGAATAGACTCACCACCAATAAACCAAAAAAGCGAGGCTGGGCACGGTCAGAGCGATTTGCAGTGTTCGCCAATCGGTTATAAGATAAGCGATTCCACCGGTCATGATGTATCCGGTGGTGAAGAACAATTGACATCCGACACCGGCGACCAAACGCTTTTTCGGTCCTACCATCTCGAGAGCTGAAAACATTCACGTACAAACGATCCGAGTGAGAGATGTTGCGTCAACACACGACAGGCAGGCTGAACGTGTGACGCATTTTTTTTTATTTTTTAATGACAAGAAAAGAAAATCTTCAGAAGTTCATGAAACGGAAAAGAGGAAGAGGTTGATGGAGATAATCAAATGAAAGGCACAACATAAACTGGTTTGTGTATAAATTATGTTTCAAGCTGTAATACAGGCTTTCAAACTTCGATAAAAAAAATTTTTTTGAGGATTGTTGACGGGAATGTATTACCAATAACGTAGGCCACGAGGAAAACGCCGCTCGTCGTCGATCCGACGATCAATCTGAAGATAACGTAGGATATGTACTCAGGAGCTACAGCGACTAGAATTCCGCCGACGAGCTGAATGACTAAAGACAGGAAGAAAATTGGTCTACGTCCAAATTTGTCGGACAAACCACCGAATATCATCGAGCCGAGCATGACTCCTACCATGAACAACGAGTCCCCCGTAGCCCTCAGCGATTTTTTCTCGCAAACCAAATTCCACTGGAACCAAATTTTTTATCATTATTATGATTGCCTCTCTATCTTGTTTATCGAACTATTCGATGGAAATTATTATTATTATTTTTATTATTATTCTTTTTATCATCATTATTATTAATATTATTATTATTATTATTATCATTATAATGTATAATTTAATTAATAATTATTTCAATTATCAATAAAATATTATAATGATATAATATAATATTAGTTATTCGATTATTGTTGATATTTATTTCTATTATTATTTCATTTTTATTGATAATCGAAACAATATCAACTATTTTTTCTATTATTTCAATCTATCGCCCCGCTGGCCCTTTAGGGCTCAGACGTACCTATAAAACAAGCCAGCATTATCATTATTATTATTATTATTGTTATTATTATTATTATCAGCGAAGAACGATCAAAATCTGGTGTAACTTACATATAGTGAACAAAAATTAAAATAATAGTTTGAGTCGATCGCTGGAAAATGAAGCATCATAAAATATACCTCGGACGTAGTCGTGCTTTGGTAAACGCTAGTATCGTAGACATATCGTTCGCATGGAACAACGTTATTTTGCATGGGATTTAATACGGGATCGATTCCCGAACCGTTGAACCTCGTAAAATTGATTGCCACGTCCAGAGCCAATCGTCTGGTACATTGGGACCAGCCTTTCGTTTCCGGATCCCACGGATAACTCGCGTTCATAACGTCCATCGGCAAATGATAAGAAACATTATCACCGTTTTCGAATGGCAAAACACATCTGTGAAAATGAAGAATTTGAATGAATTACACATATCACGTTTTATCATCGATCGAAAATTAAATATCGGAGTTTTTTTTACCTCGTGTTCATTTTAGCTCCGAGAAAAACACCGGCGAGCTTGTGAAAAGCGCAAGATATAGCTGGCAAACATAGAAGCAGATAAATTCGTCGCTGATACCTTCCGAACTCGCCCATCCGAAGAATCACGTCGTCGTAAGCCATAACGGCTGTCGGGATTTATGTAATTTCGCTTTTACAATTCCCTCGTCGATACCTCGCCACTTAGTGGTTGATGGTTGACTTATCTGTATTTCCAAACTGGTTTTACCTGAAAATCAAACGAATGCCGACGTTATGTAATTTATTCGAGATTTCTTCGGGCACTTTCAGCGATTCGATTATTCTGAATTCCTTCTTTGAAAGGAAATCAATGAGATGGAAAATCATTTGATTTATTCTGGATTTCTTTGGTCGATCAATTTATCCCTAATGACTATGCAAAAATTAATTAATTAATGAATGAGAGAAAAATTATCAAAAATAAAAGAAAGTTGTTCAATTTGTCGAGTTTCGTTAAAACTTCGTGGATGCAATAAATTATGATTGAGAATCGAAAGATTGAATGATGCATACAATTATGTGCTACGTGTCATTACCTTAATATATTAGAACCAACTTTTCATAATTTATTTAAATTTTTCCCCTTCAATTTAATGGTATTTCAAAATTTATTAAATGTTTTTCCTTCAATTAAATGGTTTTGCTATATTTTATTTCATTTTTTTACCTTAAATTTAATTGTTTTTCAACCTTCTATTAATTTTTCTATTTGAACTGTAAATAGTGACCGTACATTTGCAATTTGGCGATTGTTGGGATAATTAGCCAAGATGTCACAGAAACAGCTGAAGGACAAGGGCGAGCCAGGGCGATTAACAAGCTGTTCGCGCATTCGCGAGTGTAGTAATGAAATTTCGAGCTAGAAACGTCGAGGTGTATAGTTAACATTGTCTTATAATAAGACAAAGCCACATTTAGCCTTAGAGCCTAGGTAACAAAACGAGCCAAATATTTCTCATTTGTGGCTCTTCCCTCCTCCTCCTCCTTCTCTTCCTTCTTCTCCTACCCATTTTGTCGATCTTTGCCGATTGCTTTTTCGAACGATATCGAGCTACTCCTTTATTACTTACTCGGCCGCAACTCGGGTGGGTAATAAAGACTGTAAATCATCTCACCAAAAATGGTCTCAAGGACGATAGCAAGAATAATGCAAATTTTTTATATTAATAAGATTCACGGGAAAATAATTAGAAAAAATCGAAATTAAATTTGCCTCTCTTTAGAATATTGAGGCAAATATTAAATATTGATACTTTATAATTATTTTGAAAAAAATGTATTATTGTATTCTGTGTTGAAAAGTTATAAAAAATTTTTCGCCCCATCTCAGAATAAATAATCGATATTTTTTA
This sequence comes from Sussaba pulchella, assembly GCA_963971145.1. Lineage (NCBI taxonomy): Eukaryota > Metazoa > Arthropoda > Insecta > Hymenoptera > Ichneumonidae > Sussaba > Sussaba pulchella. Next base: position 14,773,651 of record OZ020167.1, on the reverse strand, counting down.
ACAGTTGGGTTGGATTGTAAAACCGTAAAATTATCGAGTAAAATCAAAATAATACAAATATTCCTGAACGTCGATAGATAATTTCGATTCATATGATAAACAAGAAAAAATATTATTGATTCATTTTTTATTAGAAAAATAACTAAAATGCCAAAAAAACAAGTTAATAAATGAATATCCTAGAAACGAACGAAAAAATACACAGAGATTAAACTTTAATTGATTATTCTTTCAAAATCAAGCGCAACTACGTAAAAATTGCAATACTCCAATTCATCGTCGGAATTTTCGTAAAATATCACACTTGGACAAGCCATCTAGCACGCCAACGCTTGTTGACACAGTACGCCTTACATACAATAAGTACAGCCTTGTTTTGATACGATATACAGATACATACAAATACATGCCCATACCCAAGTAGTCCTGTTCCCGCGTTTAAAAGCTTCTTCAACGATTTCTTCTTCCTGTCCTTCCTCGCTCTTTCTATCTTCAAAAGCTTCGAGAATTCAATACATTTTTCGTCACAAATCGCATTGCTCCATGAAAAACGTTGTCAACAAAGCTTTCACGTCGAAGAAAAACCGCAAACTGCGCGCGTTTTTAGATCCTCGCCCGGAAAAATTTTTTCCTCGTGTCGTTATCCGAACGAAGAAGGAATCGTGGATTCCCACGCGACGATTCGTCCCGTACTGACACGTATACGAAAAACACATTCGGTGTTGCCGCAGATGCGCGAGCCGGCAAGCGTCTGATGCCGGGGCGTCGGAGGCTGGTCGGAAAGAGCGACCTGGGGGGAGCCGGCGACGGGGACGGGGGTTGGAAGATGGCGTGATGGTGGAGGAGACGGTGGAGGATTCACCCGACGGGATGAGAGTTGGCCAGATGATGATGGAGTTGGAAGTGCAGCGGATAAAAGCGACAGTCGCGTTTCGAGGTGAGCGAGGTATCTGATCTCGTTTCTATGAGGTTTTTAATGATCAATCCTGATCGGGGAGCACGGATGGAATTTAGTTTAATATTTGAAAAGCGAAAAGAGAAATATTGAATAAATATTTTCGGAGTTTTCAATTGATATTGGGAAGATGTTAAATTGATATCTAAGAAATATTGAATCGATTTTTTGGAAGTATTGATATAAATATTAAATTAATATTTTTGAAAAAAAACCTTTATTATATATTGTGAACATAATAATTTTATGAAATTGAATTAAATGTTTTATAAAATTTTTGGTATTCAAGTATATTTGCTATGAAATTAATATAATTTGTGAAAAATCTAAAATACTTTTTCAAATAGCTAGGATCGATTATCGGAGAACAATCAAAATTCTCGCATTTCTATAATAATTGTCGACAATTTACGATTGATTAGGATATGTAATAACAATTATAATTCAAGATCATTCCGTAATGAAAATACTTTGTTATTCAGATATCTATAATTAATTACGATGGAACGATTGAGATCGTGAAAAATTTCGAAACCATTGAGCGACAGAGAGGGATAGAGAAATAAAGTTTTCAAAGTTATTCTGCGGCGCCCATCTGATATGAAACCAATTAAGCTACAAGTTAGTTGCGCCATCCAACTTCAACCAAACCCGCAGCTATCAACATGATCGGAATCATCGTATCTAAATGTCAATAGCCATGTTTTCGTGTTGTCTCAACCGCCTGTTGAATCCACACACATCGCTCACGGATCATAGATCCATAAGGCTTCGATGTAATCGAAAATACGTATTTGGCAGTAATTCCTGCTTAATTGGCTGACACACGCCGACCAAACCGACGCATTAGCCAGTAGTACGAAGAAAAATAAAAAATGACCACGTCAGCCAAAGTTCCGTTCGAGTGTTGTAACAAATACGTCTGCCACGTGTCTGATATCGCACAGTCAGTGAAAATTCGACGATTAATTAGCGCATAAGACGAGTATAATGGAATGATTTGAAAATCCGTGACCTTGACGGAGGTATGTGCGAGCTTAGCAAAATTGTGCCAAGAGCTCGTGCAAATGTCATTTGACGATACGCAATAACCATCGAAGGGTTGAATTTCTCCAAAACAGAGGAAAAAATGCTGCAATCGTCAGGATATTAGAGAGTTATGCTATTTACAATTAAAACAGTAAACACAAGTGTCTGTGAGCTATCAACAAGTCTCTTATTATTCGAACGCTTGTCGCGGCAGATAGATTAATACCGGTCGGGCAAATTCGGGTAATATTAATAGAGCAGCCTTCAAGTGCAATTTCTTTGTCCACGTTAGAGCCAATTTATCGGACACATCCGTATGTTGTTTGGACATATTTAAGCCGACAAACGGGTGCCCCCTTCTGGTCGACAAGCTACGTGCAACCAGCGACAGAGGAGAAGCGTGAATCGAGACAACTACGATAATTAATCTGCAAACCTTTTTTGCCATAATCTTTTAATAAATCTTACATACAGACAAAAATTGTAAAAGTTAAAATAACAGCGAATATTAAACATGTTTCTGAAAAACGAAAAGTGGTTTCATGACTTAAGCTCGTCAAAACCTTTCATTGAAACGTTCTTTGTCACATTTGAGCTGGTAAATGTTAAAATAAAAATGCATTCCCTTAACGTTCGAATTCTCGAGGTCTTACTATATCGATAAAATACGAATTGAAAAAAAAAAAAAAAAACTGCACCGCGAGGATTCGAGCCCTCGCCCGACCGATAATCGCCGTCCCGGAGGCAAGCGCGCCGACAGCAGCGCTGCCGGTTCGTCTTATTAGCAATCAGTGGTTATAACAGGTACTCGAGTGGAACAAAGAAACGCATTGACGCAGCCGCGGCATTCACGGTCACCGATAATTCGCGTCTTCGATGCATCTTGGGTGGATCGAGTGATCTGTCGCGGTGTTTGGCGGGGGATGGGTGGCGAGGGGGCGAAACTAGGGGTCGCGCGTCCGATCGCAACGCCGCTACGTTAGCCATCGGCAGCAACGTAGCGATTCACCGGCGACGATCGGGACTTTTTTTTCCCATAAAAATTCCTGTGCTCGAGGCGTCGCACGGTTATCCCCTTTTAGACGGACGACGTTGGCGCCGCCGTCGTTGCCGATACGTGGCTCTACTACCGATCTTTAGGTAGCACCTACTGATCTCTATATTATAATAGATAGTGGATGAGAGCTTAATAAATGTCCCCCTATTGGAGGTCGGCTATTCTAGTCCGAAGTCTGAGGCCTAAATGTATGGGTACCTGTATAAGAGAGAGAGTGGGTTGTTAGGTGCAGCGTTTTGAAGCTTCAGAACAATCTATTAATTTCCTAGTTCTAGTTATTGGTTGTACTAAATATGTGTTTTCCAAATATCAGGGAACATAATTCTATGATAATTATATTTCTTTCCAGCTACTTAGAAATTCTATTCATCGAAATAAAGATCCACATTGTTCGAAAATTGCCGCCAAATCTGCCTTTGACTCCGGATAAAAAATGGCCGCAGCCCCGTTCAATTGGGGTCCACTTTTTCTCCGTAGCCGGCTATATACCATTCACCATCCAGTATAATATAGAGATCAGTGACCGCAACTCCACCACCTCGCCTTAACCCGAAGGCTATTTGTAGATACTCTCTCCGCTAGTTCCCAACCCGCGAAAAAAATCCACGACAGGTTTCCACCGAACAAAAAATACTTGCGTTCAGCTCACGATTCTCATTCTCATTCTCTCCCTTTCTCCCGCGCCCTCTCGCTGTCTCCTCATTTCTGCGCTACCGTGGACTAACTCGGCGGCAGTCACTGACTAGCACCGGCGATGGCAAACCTGTCTTTGCCTTGCAAGGGCGTTCGTTCCTTCGGTCCGAGAGTATCTTTCTCACGTTCGCCAATCGTACCAGACACTCTTCGACCCCTCTCCCCGACCCTGACGCGCCACCCGCTGGAGCACCGGCATCGTTTCGCTATTGTCTAGGGGACAAGTCTTTCGAATCTCATGTGATCGATGCTGTCGTACATCTTCGCTCTTGGCCGGATTATACCTTGGAACGCTCGAACGAGTCGGCTCAAATCGTATGCGCACCCCGAATCGTTCAGCTCGGGGGGGAAGGCGGGGGTGTGGGGGCATCTCGCTATCCGCCACCACTATGGCCACCTGACACGGACTTAATAGCCATACAGCTAATTTATGTTTCGGCGCAGAGATGCGAGAAGAGATAATATATGTAGAAAAAATCCTTGAAAGGTAGTCTTAATTTTTTTTTGAGACACATATATCCTTTGGATTGTGGGACGAATGAGAAGTTGGGCGCTGATGAAAAGAAGCGTTATGGTGGGCTATGGAAATTAGAGGAACGGAGCACAATCGATGCGTTAGCGCTAGACGGATTTTGGCGGGGGGGGGATGTTGCTCAGACCGTAGTCTTTTTACTCTCCGGGGCAAGTATACTTAATTTCTTCTTTTGCTGGAATGAATTATGTACTATTTCAACTCAAATAGATTGTAATATATACCATTCTCTCCGTCGATGAGGAACGAAAGAGGATGGTGCATGTGAAAGTCTCTTTCCGGCCACTGTAAATGATAATGCACTGGGAAAACAAACGGGAGACATTTGGCCACCGGAGAACCCGTTGAAGACAACAAAAGAATTGAAATAGGAAGGCCTATTCAGGGTTAACCTTTGTTGTGCCCATCTCTGAAAAATTACGTATTTGTACACATGAGGTCCCCCGGCAAGTTCACGTGTCTGTTACGAGCACCTTATTAATTATTTTTCATTCAAAAAAATAGCGGGTACTCTTTGAAGCTTCTCAAATAAGCCCCAAAAAGTCTCATTGTCTTCTTCGAATATCATCAAATAAAAAAAAAATTTATTTTTAAGAGGAACCTTCACAACAAATTCCGCTTAAAAAGTTACTTTCCGTACTCCTCTCGTTGCTCCAAAAACGGCTCTTTTCAGTACGGACGCTAACGCCAAGAGCGACGCTCGTGGTAAAACCGAAAACCCTACCCCCCCCCCCCCCCCCCCCACAAAGACCTTCTTCGACCTTCTCCGCTCTATTCTTCTCGGCACATCCGTTCTCCACGTTCTTCGTTGGGGAACGAAGAGAGTCGAGTACGAACTAAACGGCCATGATGTTTCACCGATCAATCGGAAAAACGATTTTGTAAATTGTAATACGATGCCGTGCGTACGCGCGTCGCATGGATTACGCGCGGGCGAGACGAATGCCGGACGGTGTGGATATGTGTAACGGGGACAAACCACGACGACGAGTCGAAGAAACCACGGCAAAGGGGTATGGTTTTTACCGTGGGAGCATCTTGGCTGGCGCCACTCCGCTTCGCAATCCATGCATGTATGTATAACTCGTCGTTTGCTACTGGTACCGCAGCTGCTTCTTGAGTCGCGGAGTTGCGGCCGGGGGGATGAGGGAGGAGAAGCGGTCCGGAACATCGATCGAATCGGGTCGCGAGTACCCTACCGGCGATACTGGCACTGGCCTCGAGAACTCCGCCATTAGACGATGCCTCTTGCGATGAGCAGTAACTTCTGTCGTCTTTCTTTCTTTCTTGCTTTCTTTCTTTCATTCTTTCTGTTTTTCTTGCACGCATACGCACAGTTGACCATTACTATTCTATGCGAGACATCGGCTATTTTCTCTTGGCTCCTTCGGGTGCGGAATGATACGTAATGATTCATTGATGGCACTAATCGTATTTATAGCTCATTCGGCCAAACGAGTGGCTGACAAATAGAGAGAGTGAAAGAGATGGATAAGTGGAAATCGATCGATAAATGAATTATTAGACTAATCGATTTATAAATGCCTAGAAATAAAGATGGGCTGGGAACGTGAGTTAGAGGGGCAGAGAGGAAGAGAGAGAGAGAGAGAGAGAGAGAGAGAGAGAGAGAGAGAGAGAGAAAGAGAGAGAAACAGATAAAAATGAATATAAATAAATAACAGTAAATAGAAAGATAAAACTCGAGGGAGGGTGAGTAAGCCAGGAAGGCGGCCGGAAGTAAAAGATGCCAAGGAATAGATAAAAGTAAATAATGGTAGACATATACATAGCAAAAGTGACTGTGATAGCGAGCGAGATAGCGAACGATAGACGATATCGGAAATGATGCGATACTGCTCGGTCAGTAACGAAAAATAAAAAAAAAACGGTAATTCAAATTTCTCCTCTGCAATTGACCTCTCGAACTAGAGACGTGAACCACGACCTCGGTCTAACTTTTCTCCAGTGCGACGTTCTTATCTTTCGACCGATAGTTCACCCGTCGCGCAGAAATTTCGCTCCCGGAACGTAATTTTGCATCTCTCATTATAGTATCTCTCATAAAATACGTCTGTTCACACGAAAATGTGCAGCCGTGCAACTGTGCAACTGTGCAACTAGGCCTCCCCCGCGCCCGCGCGCCAACAATCGCGACCGAGCGTAATCGGACGAAGCGAGGAGAACGCACGTGGCGTTAGAGTGGGAGCGAAAACGCGCGCAACGCGCCGGCCGGCCGGCCGGCGATTCCGCAACATGCTTCGGTTTGCATTCGCCGACACAGCATAGAACGATTCAAACAAAATTTGTACCCTGGATGTTGAACAGTCGAAAAAAGACGCAATTTCAACGTCCAGCCGAGCAAACGAGAAAACACGTGAACGTTTATGTATTTCATGGGTTTCGCGTAATTCTCACCTTACTACCGATAAGTCAATGGTATTCCGTGCGACGGTGTATCCGCCGTTAGTTCAACATCGAACCGTCGATGGACCGTGGTCGGTGGCCCGGGAATCACGAGCCAACTGCGTTGCAACGTCGACGAAGTTATCTGTTATCTCGGCGTGCGGATGCTGCAGCGGTTGCTCCAAATTTGCGTATCAAAATCGACGAGGGAAACCATTTGGAACAAGTTCTTCTCTTTAATTTGCGTTTGGACGAGACACGGTAAGATTAACCGACACGATTTTTTTATTATTTTTTATTATTTTGTTCTTTATCTTGGCTCGGATTCGAAGCGACGATGAGGCAGAGATTGAGGAGAGTAGGTGCAGGACTGGTGATGAAAAGCAGGCGAGGAAGCAGGCGGAGAGGCAGTATCGTTGGCGACCGAAACCTTCGGGCCAACATGCGCACTGATGCTTCTTCCACGGTGGCTATGGGCTATTCGTTGGCTTGGCCCCCTATACACGCACAGTTTGCTCTTTTGCCATGTGCCCGACCACACTCCGACGTTATTGGGTCGAGTGGTGGAGGAACGAATATCGTGCGTGTAGCATTGGGCTGTGGGCGATTTTTTTTTTTTTTTAAGCCTGGTTGGCTGTGGGCGATGTGAGCCGGAGTCAGGAGGGATTCTACAAGCCGGTCTCGCGAGATGCAGACCTATTCGACGTCCGGTCGGGCGCGGAGGGGAGAAGCCAAAGGGTTGCTCGGCGTCACGGTCGTGTGGACGGGTCTGAAACGAAGGTGTGGTGGGGAGGGTAGTCGTTTCGACGAATCCAAAATTCGGTCGCGGCAAGGGTGGCGCCTGGATTGTGGAAATCCAAGGGCGTCGCATCGAATTAAGTTAATAGACACACAAGCATCCGCAATATTGGATTGGAAGTTTTTTTCAGTTGGATTTTTTTATTTTTCTCCCTGGTGGATTTTTGGATTTTTCTGCCAGTTGGATTTTCGGATTTTCCTCCCAGCTGGTACTTTGATAACAGCGCCGCTCCGTCTGCGGTGTCCGATGACGGAGTCAAAAACGGCGACGGTAAGGAGACCATTGAGATTCGGCTTCGATCTCGGACCTGTCCATACCACCGACATATAAAAATATGGACGGTTCGTGCTGCGAGAAAAAGGGCAATCGCAAGAGAGAGAGAGGAGACTGGGGTGGTTCTGAATCTCTCTCGCTCGCAGCTGAAGTTTATTGGTTGAAATCATCGACGAATAGATAATTTTGACCGACCAGCTTTAACGGTGAGCGAGAAAGGTTCAGAACCACCCTAGTGTACCCTCTCTCACTCTCTCTTCATTGCGATTTTACTTTGCTCACAACATTAGCAGTCCATATATTTATATGTCGGTCGTCCATATACACGCAGCACCGCGATCCTGGCGGCGAAGTTCGTCACTTTTGGGGTTCCGAAAAATTTTAATGTTAGACAATATCCTACATAGAAGAGTGTGGCCCAGATCCCTTTGAAGAACGAACGAAACTAGGATCAAAAAACATTCTACATGTCCGTTCCCTTCTCAGAATGTTGTGAATGGGAAAGAGATAGCTGAATCTTCCCAAAGTGTTATTCTCTGCTAGTGTTGACTTCTTGGCGGAAAAACGAGAATGGTTGACTGCGAATCTTTGAGAGCCAGTCAGTCGTTCTCGTATTTCGTCCGAGCGATCAATCATGGCAAATAAAAACGCTTTACAATTTTTTTTACCGACCAAGGATCAGCAAATTTCATTAACTGCAAAAGATTGCAAAAAATTCGCAAATTAAAAATGGTTTTTTCACATGAACTGCAAATCCAAATCTGATTTACGTCTATTCACAGAAACGTTTTGTACACTGTTCAAATAGAAGAAAATAATAGATGACATTTTGCGATATGGCTTGAAGGGACCGGTGGAGTACTCCGAGAAGTCTCGATAGAGACGTCGCTCAAGATTGTCCCGCTAACGAGATACAGTGATCGCAAAAAACCGCGATTGCAGATGTATAGTTGAAAAAATTGTCGGGTACACAAGAAATTCACTCCAACCCCATAATTATCGTTGTTAGAATCTATCTCGTCATTTCGTAAGATGAGTTGACAATGTTTGAACGTGTGATATAGATATAACATAGTCGTGGCTTGTACATTTCCGCTTCTAATCGGCGCCACGCGCGGAAGGAAACGTTGTTGTTGCTACAAATATCACTGACCGTTGACAAAAAGGCAACAAGAAAAAAGATAAAGTTCAAGTGTGATCTTTATCACGCTAAGACAAGACATAATGCCGGAACTCAGCAATCAGTATGATTCACATAATTATACAACGTCAGATAAAATAATTTTTCTCGTTATGAATGACACAACTTTTATCGTTTATTCGCTAAAGTTGCAAAAAAAAATTTTCCGTGGAATCGCTGACTGCGTCATTACCGCACTTCTGTCTTGTTAAAGTTCCTTTTGTGTAGGATTTATTTATTTATTTATTCCTTTACTTATTTATTTATTTATTCATTTATTCATTTATTCATTTATTCATTTATTCATTTATTCATTTATTCATTTATTCATTTATTCATTTATTCATTTATTCATTTATTCATTTATTCATTTATTCATTTATTCATTTATTCATTTATTCATTTATTCATTTATTCATTTATTCATTTATTCATTTATTCATTTATTCATTTATTCATTTATTCATTTATTCATTTATTCATTTATTCATTTATTCATTTATTCATTTATTCATTTATTCATTTATTCATTTATTCATTTATTCATTTATTCATTTATTCATTTATTCATTTATTCATTTATTCATTTATTCATTTATTCATTTATTCATTTATTCATTTATTCATTTATTCATTTATTCATTTATTCATTTATTCATTTATTCATTTATTCATTTATTCATTTATTCATTTATTCATTTATTCATTTATTCATTTATTCATTTATTCATTTATTCATTTATTCATTTATTCATTTATTCATTTATTCATTTATTCATTTATTCATTTATTCATTTATTCATTTATTCATTTATTCATTTATTCATTTATTCATTTATTCATTCATTCATTCATTCATTTATTCATTTATTCATTTATTCATTTATTCATTTATTCATTTATTCATTTATTCATTTATTCATTTATTCATTTATTCATTTATTCATTTATTCATTTATTCATTTATTCATTTATTCATTTATTCATTTATTCATTTATTCATTTATTCATTTATTCATTTATTCATTTATTCATTTATTCATTTATTCATTTATTCATTTATTCATTTATTCATTTATTCATTTATTCATTTATTCATTTATTCATTTATTCATTTATTCATTTATTCATTTATTCATTTATTCATTTATTCATTTATTCATTTATTCATTTATTCATTTATTCATTTATTCATTTATTCATTTATCCATTTATTCATTTATTCATTTATTCATTTATTCATTTATTCATTTATTCATTTATTCATTTATTCATTTATTCATTTATTCATTTATTCATTTATTCATTTATTTATTCATTTATTCATTCATTTATTTATTCATTTATTCATCTTTTTATGTATCTATTTATTTATTTATTCATTTATTTATTTATTTATTTATTCATTTATTTATTTTTTCGTTCACTTATTTATTGATTCATTTATTGGCATTCAACGGGTCTTTCAAGGGCCTAATGTCCTCCGCTGGGCTTCCAAGTTAAAAGGGTAAAAAATTCGTGCAAAGAGAAAAAGAAATTAAAAATATGCACTCAGGCGAATGAAAAAAATCCAGCCCGAGAGATATTTGCCTCTCGTCTAGAGTTATTGCAGCGATCCGAGTGCAAAAAAAATCTGCTTTATTCTACTTCTGTCGTAGAAATAGTTAAAATTATCCTCGACCCACTAAGCAGAAGGGATTGATAAAAAACCCATATTTTCTGATTAAATGAACACAAGACATTCAGCTCCTAAACCATAAAATATACGCGAAATGAGTTTCAGGTACAATATATCTCCGCTAAGTCCCTCACTGACTCACACACGAGGTAACAAAAAAGCGAATACACATCGCGATAAAAAAAACAAGCAGATAAGAAAAATTTACATAGCAAGATATAATCCCCAATCGCTGTAGCCCCATAGATTTTATCAAGCTCTATAAATTCGTCATATGTTTATATTTAGTACGGATTTACTGGTCTCGCACGAATGGTCTAGCAACTGACGGAGCCATGCGGGTTTCGAGATCATTAATTCTCACAACAATGCCACATATGTAACGGTATTATCAGACCGTTGCGTTGTTGCAACGATGTTGTTTTGATTTAATTCAATTTCTCATGGATATCGTGCATAGGAAGACGATATACGATTGACGAGCAAATTGTTTATCCTCGTACACAATTGAATTGCAATAATAGCTTCGATGAACGAGTCAATTGGCTCAATTTTATTGACTCGTAGTATTTTTATCAACCGCGCCTTATACTATCGACAATGACGCAATTGAACAGTGATCCTCCATGCAACCTTAAGCAAATCGTATTGACCGTAAACTATTCATCCCTTGCGACGGAGTTTAACACTCTGGAATTCAGCACGAATGTGGGAGACGTAGTTGCGAAATGTAATTCGCTATTTCTCAGAACCGGTGGAAATCTTTAAAGATCTGTGAAGGCTCATGCACTGCTTGCCACGATTCTACGTAGTTTCAGGCCAATTCCATTCGAATTGGTTGAGCCGCTTGGGAGAAATCTGAAATTACGTTTTCGAGGTGGTCGAAACGTGTGATTAATGGCGCCCAATCCACGCAAACAGATGCCGGTCGTTTCTGATTCTATAATAATTGAGCCAGTTTTCGATCATTTTTTATGTAAACGTCGTCAGAGGACAAAATTTAAAGACAAAATTCTTTGTTTGCAAAAAGTTGATTCCACCAATTAATTAATTAATTCATTCCTGGACTTTCGATACCTGTTTTACCGGCCAAGCTGTGATCTACGGCTGCATATTTGTCGCTATGAATGGCAGAAGCGAAATTTGATGTAAACTCAGAGTCGAACTCGTTAATGTTATCTATTTTAAGGTGATGTGCTTCTACAACGACTCGGCTGGTAACATAAAACTGTAAAGCGATATTCTCGTCCGCGATTGATCTCGCGGCTAAAAGACGAAAACGATTGACTGCCCCATATATTTCTGTACGCAACCGTTCTCGTGTTTCATCCAAAGATTCAAAACTGGCAGAGAATAATACTTTAAAAGGATGCAGCTATCACCCTCGCACTCGTAGCAAACTGTAAGAGCATGAAACGCATTGTTTCAAATAAATTGCCTTCAACTCGAAAAATGAAAACTTTTGTGTTCCCACGTGCCGCGAGTAACGCGAAATAGCTTATCTCGAATTCGCGACCATTATACGCGTTCTAATAATAGAAAAGTAGTAAAACGCGGTGTGTTTAATGACTCACCTACGGAGCGCCGAGTACACGATCAACACGTATGTGCACTTGTTACATACTGGCACTTGTGAATTGTCTCTTTCGCTCTACCACGCTGGATCGATATTTTCGTCGACAAGAAAAAATGTAATGTACTTTACACTCACGCTACCACGATCGATCAGTAAATCAAGGCTCTGGTGAGATAATGTGGATAGATAATATGTCATGTAGTGTTACACAGTATTAGTATTATCATTAATATTTTTTCGATATTTTCGTTATTTCCTGGTCGAAATTTGGGAAGCAATGGATAAATCGTTATTGTAGAAATCAATATGAGAATCTCAAGAGAAATGAGAATTTATTTTTCTTACCCAAGGTAGAGATTTCGACGATGATCTATCTTTTGGGATTTTACTTAAAATCCCATGAGGTATATTTAGAATTTCTACACAATATTAAATATGATGAAATTGTCATCTGATTTTGACTCCATTTTTTTTTCTTTGTGAAACGAGAACAAGTTTTAGTTCATAATAGATAGAAGGTCTGCTAAGATGTATTTTAGAAATTTGCTAATGATTGATCATATCTGTGAATCATCGAATTATATCAAATTCTGTCTTCAAAAAGGATAAATCGTGCCGAAATTAAGATTCTGAGGGTCGGTTGGAATCGAATGAGCATAATCTATCTCAATGTTCGTATTCCAATCCAACCATTTAAGGGAATAATAGTTAAAAATGAAATCCCTCGAAAGAACAATTTCAATAGAGTCAACGCTAAACTTTTTTCAAAATCCGATGACAGCTTATTAAAAAAAGTCCCATCCTCAGTTCATCGGATGACTTCGAGTCCAAATCGGCATCGATATCGTTGCTGAATAATTATTCAATTTTTTCTCAAATTCTTCCTAAATCCTTCGTCGTAAAATAAATCAACATCTAATATTACTAATATCAATTAATTTAATTCAATTAAATTCATTAACATTCTCATATCCACAATCTCCCAAATTTCTCACAGATGTGAAAAACGAATGATAACGATAACAATACCAACAACAATATAAATCCAAAAATCGTGGCCAGTGTCAAAAAAAAAAACCCCCCCCAAGAAATTACACACGACGAACCACGTGAAAAAAAAAAAAATTTTTTTTTTTAAATGATCGTACAACGCGAGAATGGCGATGGTTCTGTTTGCGACTTATCCGTACGCGTGTACCGAACTGACCGAACTAGTTGTAACGTTCGCACGTTTATAACACGAAGTTCGCGAGCTTACAAAGCGAACTCGCGTGTAATTTTCAGCAGACGGGAGATCGTGCAAAGAGCTTCGGGGATATATAACCCAAGCCGAGCTTGTTTCCAGCCGCGTTCGTGTGTGCAATGGATGCGTGATTGGGGGGGAAAATTCGCTGGGTGTATACATCGGCGGTTGTACATGGGAAGGTGCATCGGTAATGGTCGAAGTGGCGGTCAGACGAGGCCCGGCCGCGTGGGGCAAACCCACACGCACACACGACCGCTACCATGTTCACCAAGGCCGCGGGAGACCTCCAACCGACGCGCATACACGTCCGTCGCATGGGTGTGGATCACAGCCAAACGTATACGTACGATTGTCCGACAGTTCCATCAGTCACGACAGAACCGTCCGCCACATGTATTCCCATTCGTCGGCATATGTACCGATCGCCGACCGTATAAACTTTCGCATCCCGTTTCTTGCCGATGCATATTTCTCGCGGTTGACTGCCTTCATCGCATCTTCCACGGCAGCCTCCCCCGACCTCTCCCATCACCGTGGGTATGTAATTACGATTGCACCTTGGATTCATTCATTACTCGTTGGGGCTTGTTTCTTCGGCCGTTTCTCGTCGAAACGTTAATGGACCCTTATGCGGCTGTGCCTCCCGGGCGTGCAGGGAAGAGGTATGGATGGATGCAGAAATACCGCGATGGAAGTTGAAACATAAGTTTTATGTACGAAGCTTCTCATTTATGTTTTTATGGCATTTGCGCGCGTGTGGGTATGTGTGAGTAATCGTCGTGGCTGAACTACGATATCCTTGGCGCCGGAGAGGTTTGACGAAGGATTTCAGCGCATTCTTCGATGGAGACGAGGAAATGTTGAAGAGTGGCGAATGATGATTGGGTTTATATTTGTAAGGAGATATGCTTTTTTTTCATTTTTTTTTTTTTTTGGTCAGTGATTGATGGAAAGAATTAATGTATTCGCGATGACGAATTGTAGTTTTGTGAAATCCTCTTATCGGAGCTTTGCCTTGCTATTACATCGTGCCTGCTGATGATGGGAAGACGGGTCGGCCGCTTCGTGTCTTGCAAAGCACTTCATTTTTAGACGAATGATGGACCGAAGCCGCAGTGACAAGATTTTAAAACGAATCTCTTTTATATTTCGATAAACGGCGAGCTCCATGAGCTGGCTGTAGAATTCGACTGACTTGTACCGGCTTCTTAACCGTATGGTCCAAACTACTGCAGAGGAACGGCCGGGGACAATTTGAACTTAATAAATTACTGTTCCGGCTTCGTCATTGTCCCGGTTTCGTCTCTCACTCGTCTTTTAGTACCGATATGGAGATGGTGATGCTATCAGAGAAAATTATTAGAAAAAGAGGAACATTGAACGGAAAAGAATTGTTCGGAAATTCTTTTACAAATAGGACAAAGATTTATAATTATATATAATAATAATAATAATAAGTATGATGTATTTGAATTGGAGTTATTCGCTTAATTTGAGTTGTACATAGTTATGTAGATGTATATACATATATTTTTTTAAATTTGATTAGGAAGATTTTTTATTTCTCTATTTTTCTTCTCTTTTTTATTTGTTATAAAAAATCAATTATTTTCTATAAAAAATAATCGAAATATCGATTTTTTACAAGATAGATTTATCTCTTTCTTTATTTTCAAAATTGAAAAACAAAAAAAAAATATTACCCCAGACGACCACTTCAATTTCTCAATCCGGTGATTTCGGACGTCCCTCCCTATACATACGCTCCAAATAAAGCGAATTCCTTCAATTTATATTCCTAATACATATTATAAATTGGAGTAATTCGCTCAGTTCGAATCTTCCCTCAATCCCAATCGTCGAAATAACAACGAGTTCCAGAGAAAAACGCGGCATCGCAAGAAAGAAATGGCGACGGCGCGAATAACCGTTGCGAGCTGACCACTTTGTTCCAATTGTAATTCGATGGTCATACGATTACACCACATACGAACTATACAGATAAACTGTTACCACTGTGACTGTGCGACTCGTCGTATCGCAGATCGTATTAATAACATCGTCGAGGCTCGAATAATCTGTACGACGGTTTCATCTGTTTCGATGCGTTTGCATAAGTCCCGATGATCGTGATCGCACGAGTCAACGACAATTCCCTGACCTCCGAGGCAGCGAAGCACTCCACTCGCGCAATACCGTCCTCTGGCGGCTGTGCCGAGAGCCTCGGGTGACACTGACATTCGTAATATAACAGTGACATGATTCGAAACAGTCGAATCAACGTCCGACCCACGTTCGATAACATCCTTGTAACGTTGTTACAACTTTTATTGACCGTCACATTGAAGATGGCGGCCCGCAATGTCGGACACGTTTCAAGAGCTCACTCTCCCAATTGCGACTACATGTACACGCGCGTACATTTTATACGATTGTATATAAATGTAGAAGCCGAATTACGATACATGTGATTTCATTCGGCCCGCGTTTACTCGCCCATTGACCTACGGTGACCTCTGGTGGTCACGAAATTCAAATTTTTCTCGTAACGAGTACGTTGATCTTTAACCCTCGTGATTGTTCGAAGAAGGGTCGGTCGGCCATTATTGTACCACGTGACGAGATTTAATTCGAGCAATTACCAATTCGAATATTTAATAAAGGATTATTCGAGACGTTGCCGGGTGATGCTAAGATTTTGGACGGTTGGTGGGATGACTTTATCTTCCGTAATTTGATTGGAATTGATTACTTCCATATGGGCGATCTGTGGCGGCTGGAATTCCGTATGTTACATACTCTTTGGGATCTTTAATTATTGATTGAACTTTTCTTTGAAATTTGGCGATAGTAATCACGAATTTGTGCTTGAGGGCATTATTGCATCGAATGCATTGTTAGAGACAATTTTTCAATTTCGTTTAAAAAGAGATATGTATGCAAGGGTTACAAAGTCATACGATTTTTTACCGTCAGTGGCGCTCATTCGCTGATTGGGAAGGCAATTATTTTTCATTTTTTCTTGCGTAAAATAACAGAGAAAATATTAATTCAGGCAATCCATAAAAATATTGGAGTCATTCACGATAACTTGAACCCATTTCGATAACCTGAAAACATTTTGTAAACACGGATTTGATTGCGTAGAGCTCATGAACTTATTAAAGTTTCATGCTAATTCAATAATCAATAGTACCCCGTCTATTACAAGAATAAGAAACAAAACATTAAAATCCTAGGACGAAATTCGAAGAAAATCAATATTTCTTCCGCTATAACAACCAACGCGAAGAAATATTTCCACGAATATTTTCCCACATCCGATTACAATTTTTTCTTCCTCAACGCGGCCGACAAATTCGTTCGTTCGTGGTCTTGGCGGATCGATCGCTCGAGAAGGTTCATCGATTGTCGCCAAAGATACACGATGTTGAACGAAGTCACGAACGCGAGAAGCGACGTCAGCGCCGAATTTTCCAAACCTGTGCGAGATTGTCGAAACTCGTGAAAATGGGCGGAAATTTTGGAAGGAGGGTTCGACGCCGTGAACGATGTAATTGGCGAAAGTGGACACTGGTCGACAATTGGGTTTCGCTTACGTCGGCTCTTGGCTTTGAAAAAAAAAGGCTTTACGGGTTGCGTCAGTGACACCGAGTGACACAGTCCAGTGGCACTGGTCAATCTCATTGACTCTCGGGCGCACTCGTACGACGCCGGTTGGTTTGCCGGTGCATTAGTATGTCATGTTTATATCTCGCACTGCGCCTACGATAGATTTCGTAAACGATAGTAATGAAAATGTACAGGGGACTATTACGGCAGGTCATAGAATTGCGCCTATTTATAAATATATAAAAAATGTAAGATTGAAAAAATGAAAAATGTATAAAATAAATTTTTCTTTACATATATATGCGTTTACATTGAATTATCGGTATTTATGATAATTGTAAATGTGAATAAAGATTCTGGATTGCTATGAATAATCAGAACATTGTTATTATTTTACTCGTGTTATTTTCTCTCTCTCTCTCTCTCTCTTTCTTTAAATATAGATATCGTTCGTAGGTGATAATTCAATTATTATTATTTATAATTATTTTAAAGATGCATGAATATAATCAATAATTATTAATGATAGGAATATTATTTTTATTTTTCTTATTTTATTTTCTCTCTATATATATATATATCGTTAGTGGGTGATTATCCAATTATTATCATTTACAATAATTATAATTACAAAGGCACATTCTAAATAATTTCTAAATAATAAGAATATAACTTTTAAATAATCCATTCCATTTTCTACGTATATATACGAATACAGAAGCCATTGGTCCAGATTAATATTCGATACTCCCATATACCTATATACATGGATATAATCAAACTTATATATATATCGTAAGTAGGCGATAACGGCGATATGGGGTGGGTGGCCTAGTCGCCCGAGTGGGCAGTGCACCGGCGCAGTCGTCGTCGTCGTCGTCGTCGTCGTCACCAGCACCAGCCGACCGACAACAAACTCGCTAGTTTCGCAGAATGCAATCTTCTCCTACCAATTCGTCAATTCGTTCAACCAACTTTCGATGATCGATATTACGTACCAGCATCCGAGAATTGTCACATCGCGTTTTTCGGCACCCGCCTGGACCGTTCGCCCGCACCTTTCCACCGAAACATAAACGAAAGCGAAAAGAAACGAAAATAACGAAGATAAAGTTCAAAAGCGATAGGTAATGTGCGTGACGACATACGCGAAAAATAATAACTCAACAAATCCCGGGGCTATATGAAACGTAAAATCGTTTGGCAAACACGAAAGAATTTACTGGCGTTCTTCCGGATTTTCCGTGGCGAGCTTCAGGCGTGCGCCTTCGCGTGCGACAATACAAGCAACGCGTACTCATAGACATGACCGGGGACGAGAGGGAGGGACGGGGAAATATAACCATTGAAACCCGTGGAGAGGTCGGTAAAGTACGTGCGGTCGAAGCGAGTTCTCGGCGGCGTTGAAGCAAGTGTCGAAGGAAAAGAGGCGAGACAACGGGATTGAGAATCGCGAGAGACTGCTGAGGATTACGTTTTTGGAAATTAATTTCAACGCGATTACGGTGATTGTCGAAGCAAAATCCGAAGGGACTTGGCTTATCGGGTCAATAGGGACCTAGTCGGCCTAGTCCCTCCCCTCCACCTCTTTCGTCGCCTACATTCTCGACGGCTTTCGTCGATATATGTATAGAATTTTTTTTTCTTTTTCTTACGATAAATCGTAAATTGTCACGCCTCTTTGCCCGAGGATTGTCGAAATACGGGTCGTATGGTGGGCGTTTGTCTTTGAGGGGTGAGAAGCGTCGCGATTCGAAGATCCTGTGTGCCGTTTTGTGGACAATTTCACACACAGGTGACAGAATAACCATGATTTCTTCGGGACAACCCGCTGTCGTTCGCTTAGGCGTCAACGTTCGAACGTTGATCAAACTAACCTCAATTTTGCCCGTTTGACATTTACGTATTCGCGACCGTCCCGCTCAGCTGTCTTTGTATTTGTTTTTTTTTGTTTCCTCTTTTTAATGGGGTTTGTGGGTGTGTGTTGTTTTTTTTTTTTTTTTTTTTTGGGTTTTTGCAGATATAACGGAGGTTCGACGTAGTCGGGGAATCAAACTGTCATGGCTGGTCCAGCGGCACCTGGTAATTGGTTTTTGTTATTTTTTTAGTTTTTTGTTGATAGAGAACATTTTTGTCAATAGATTTGATGGGGATGAGAGAAGAAATGGGTGAATGAATGAATGGACGACTTGGAAATGTACGGAGCGATTCGGTTGAGGAATTTGAGAAGGAGCGATGGGGGTTTGTCGATGATATTTAAGGACGAGTGGTGTACGTTTGTTGGTTCGATTTGAGAATGATTGGTCGTACTACTTGTGTCGAGAAGATCTGACTAATTTTGTAGGATTTGCGGGATTGTAAGCAAGTCAGAGGAAATTTGGGGTCAACAGAATTTGCGAACAAGCAATGTATGATTGTCTGTGGAGTTTGAGTACGATTGATCATACTGCTGAAGATTGAAGAAACTCATGCGTGGTTGGGAAAACTGTACGGAACGATAGAGTCCAAGAAGTTGAGGGTGAATCGTGTACGATTGCAGCCAGAAATAAAGGATGATTCATTGTAGAACTTGCTATAGTGAAATCTGAAGATTACAGCATTTGGTTTTTTGTTAGTTTGTTATTTTTCCTTGCGGTTACGATAAATTGTTGGGTGTGCCCAGGTATGGATCCATGGATCATCCAACCCAGAGAACGAGCGCAGTATCGAGATCAGTTCGAGGCCCTGAAACCCGTCGGAGGAGTCGTCACTGGCGAACAAGCCAAAGGATTTCTTTTGAGATCGCAATTGCCGCCCCCCGTACTCGGCCAGATATGGTAAAATCATTTTTCAATATTTCTTTATCATTTTCACAGCTCACTGCTCGTTTTTTTTTATATTTGTTCATCGAATTGATTTTCAAACTTCGACGAATCAATTAAAAAATAAACTTCTTGACTTGCGTCGGTTACAGGGGGCTCTCGGATACAGATGCCGATGGGAAAATGGATGTCAACGAATTCAGCATCGCCTGCAAACTCATTCATCTCAAACTGCGCGGCTTGGACATACCAAAGAGCCTACCGCCGACTTTGGTGCACAGTTTGAAGGCCATAGCTTCCAGTAAGAATAACAAACAAATTTTAGAATTACCAAAAAGTAGATCTATGCCGAACTATTATCATTTTTGTGCTCTCAATCCGGAACCGCAAGCTCAAGGGAGAACTTTTCCAAAATATTTGTTAAAAAATCGCGATTGATACACTTCGCGTTGAAAATAATAAATTCATCATTATTATTATTCAAGAGAAATCATTAAATTTTGGGCCAAACGAATATTCGAACTCGTTAGAACTTTATCAATTAATCAGTTGAAATATATATAATTTCCTCGTTTTCCTCATTATTATTATTAGTATCATTAAAATTTACACACTTGTGAAGAACTCAATTTTCGACGTAAAAATTCAATTACTTCATCGATCGAAATGAATATAAAATCGTTCTATCATTGATATTTTTATAATTGTACAATTAATAATATTTTTATCTTCAGGTGAAACGGGGTTGACAAATGGAAGCGGTGTTAATCAAGGAGGATTAGGATCGTTGGTGAATCTCGGAGGTGCGATGCCGGCTCAACCTCTGGCGAGCTCGTCGCCTCGGCCTCTCATCGGTGGATTACCGGCTCAGGTCGGAGCTTCTCTGCCGGGTCAACCAGCCAGGCCCGTGCCACCGATGCAAATACCTCTCGGTACGTTTTAAAAAAAATCTTTTTCAAACCATGAACGAATCTGCAAGCTTTCTCGTCACACGCATTATTTAAAAAATTCCCCCAAAAAAAATTATAAAGTGAGAGTTTGCTCGCGAATAGATCGTGGAAAAATAAAATCGATGATATGCGTCGTCACAAATAATTTATAGGCTTTTTATCACTGCGTTTGGCCTTCACATTTTTTTCTCCAATAAATTTTTATATATTTATTATTATTATTTTAAAAATCTCATGGACACATCGAGGACACGTCTAACGTACTTGTCCATGTGTTTTATTCGCATTTACACGAAACAGCGTCACAACAATGTAGACAGAACGTGACTAGTGGTACACTAGCGACAACAACAAACACATCGTCAAAGCCACCCGCTCGACCTGCACTCCCCTGTATGGGTATGTCACACTTTGTACGTCGACCGTTTTCGTCTTGTTCATCTTTTATATTTCCGTTGCTTAACTCATGACTGTTTGTTATTTCACGATTATTTACGGGTTGATTATTTTTTATTCTACTCGATACTTTTGTTTTCTTCACGTGCTCTAACTCTGGCGGAAAAACGAAGAAGGAAATAGAGAAAATTTCAATTTTTTCGAGATAATACTCGCGCGGAAGAGAATGAGCGTTTTTTTTTCTTCACGTGAGAATTAGAAAAATAATTTTTTCCATCCATCACAATTATTTTTTTTTTTTTTCTACAATTGTCGACGATTTATTTCTTGAAGAATTTGAATTTTGATGGATATTCATTGGAGATTCGCCCACGTCTGCCTCGAATTATCCGATTTTCGCTCAAATTCGTCGAAAGTATCAATAATTTTACGAAAATTGATATTCATCGTAATCCAACGTGTTTTGTGATATTTTTTTTTGTTGCAATAACTCGTTTGAATATTTTAGAACTGAGAAGAAAAAACTCGAATATCATCGAAAATGCGGCGTTATATTTAATTTTCTGTTCCCATCGTCAAACGTTTCGATCGTGTCGTCGTCGTGATCGGAAATTATGAAAATAAAATGATAAATCGAATAATGTTCGTGCCATGGGGATAATTAGGTCGTGCATGCACACGCGAAGCAATAAATGCTCGCGCGAGGCTCACAGTAGTTACATCTTTCTACTTATATATTCATAAACATATACATATAACACCTGCATAATACTAATACTATACTTCCAGTTACTAAAATACTAATTACATCTATCCGTATAGCATTGCATATCATCTGCAATACTTGTCGTATTTGTGTCTTCTTACTCCATCAAAATGCATTCATGCGTTTGTTTTTTTCCTTACATATTTCTACTATATATATATATATTTTTTTTTACTCATCTTGACTATGGATCAACGATTCTGACGCATCTCCTTCGCATATTCTAATCTCTAAACTGTAAACTTTTATGTGTGCGCGTGTGTGCGTTTTATCGTACATTCCTCAATCTCACGCGAAACACAAAATCGTGGTGTTTTTTTTTCTTGCTGCGCAAAGGAAATTTGAATTGCCCCGCAATGCCCGCGGGGCCTCCGCAACGACCCGCACCACCCGGAAACATCGGTACGTTAGGCCAATCTCAAGATTTCCAATCAATTCATTCGTACACTTGAAAACGTGCAGGCTTTTTGCAAAATATAACAACTCTTTCATAAAACTCCATTTATTACGCAGAAATTCTGCCTTCGTGCCGAATCGCGATGTTTAAATATCAAAGACTTAAATAAAAATTTAAAGACTTTAAATAAACAAGTTTTATGTAAACGATTTCTTCTCTCAACACGAATAATTTATTCGATTGAAAATATTTGTATTTTTGGGTCTCACGTCTTTGAAATTGGTTGAGAAGAAAAAAGAAAAACGTTTATCGGTACGGTGGAGATGAATTTATGCGAAAGAAGATAATTTTCAGATTTGCGTGGAATTTAATCAACGTGAATTATTTATAATTGCGGATGCTTGAGGAGTTGAATGATTGAGTAGATAACGAAGTAAACGAGATAATGATCGTAAAGATTACGATCGATCAGATCGAACTTATCGTTTATCTCCACGAGGGAAAAAATTAATTTTTTGAAATAATCGACCAATAAACGGGAAAAAATAATTCTTATTAAAAACCGTTAATTAAAAGGGAAAAAATGAAATTTTTATTAAAATTCGTTAAATAAAAGGAGAAAATATATTTTTTATCAAAAATGAATATGAATAAATGAATTTCAAAAAGCAAAAGAAAATAATAAATATTTTAAAAAATGAAAATTATGATTATTAAAATAATATTTATTCAATAATAAATAAATTGTTGAGGGATATATTTTTTTAAAAATTGCAGGAGCTTCGTTCGTAGCAACGAGCGGCGGTCCACCGCCAAAGCCAGCGCCTCCTTCTTTTCCGAACAGTCCGATAGCCGGAGCTGCTGCGGTCGCTCCTAATCAAGCGATTCAACCAATGGCTTCCATGCCCGGTGAGACTTTTTATTCTCCTCGCATGTTTTCCACATTAATCCCAAACGATGCGTCACAATTACAAAAGTTTCCAACATTCGCCATCATCAATGCCACATCCATCACAATTCTCGAATTTAAAAGCAGAAGAAAATAAACGTATTCAAAACGAAATAAACGAAAGAACGTCTGCAATCGTGACTAACCAAAACTGCGAATATTTTATCATTTAGAAAGAAAAAAAATCGTAAAACCTAATAAAGAAGATATTTTTTCGTTGGTTTAGAATTTAATTTTACAACTCATTTACTTTTCTATTTACAGATTTGCTCGATCTAGCCTTTTCAGAAGGTACACGACACATTTTAATCAGCTGAAAACGTAACGGTTGAGAATTTTCCATAAATGCAATATCGGCTTTCAGAGCTGCTTCCGTAATTGTGCTCGATGTAAATTAATAGTGGCGTTTTATTGTTGCGAATAATTTGAAGAAAAAAAATAACACGTGTGTGAGTTGCCAAACAAGATCGTTACCTTGTATTGCTTTGGAGTTTAAAAGCCAGATGCAAACCAAACGCTAATTGTCGTTGTTTTTTTCAATTATATTTTATTTTTGTCTTTCGATGCTTCGATCTTTTTTTCCTTATCGCATTGGGTACCGCTGATTAATTCCGGGGCACCGAGGCCAAGGCCACATTGTGAGCTTCAACGCGTAGAATAGATAACAAAAAAAAAATTTCGACGATTTTCATTCCCTCAATAATTTTCAATAATAAATAGAATATTAAAAAATGCCTAAATTGAAATAACAACTGAAAAAAGTGTATTCAAGACTGAATATTCGTTAGAAGTTGACCTGTAAATAACTCGATTCGACTTCTTACAGTCTTGGCGAAGTAATAAAGAGAATAAAAGCAAAGAATAAGAGAAGAGAATGAGAAGAGAACAAAAAAAATAATAAATGTTCAGAAAAATAAATTTAAAAAAAACAGTGAATTAACAGAATAGAATAAATAAAAATAAAAATGTCCAATGGGACATTTTATGCTCGTATGCTTTGCCTCCATGTCTATCAACCCCTCAGACGATTGATTCCTCTAACACCCAATAAAATAGAATAAAACTAAATTTCATCCCCGACCCCAAAATCGTGAAATGCAAACGAAAAAAATCCCTTCAGACTCGTTCGTGACGACTAAACGTTGCGTAAATATTCAATCGAACACAGGTCTCGGGCCAGCCGCACCGGTCGCTCCCCTCAATGCGAATTCCGCGCCGATAGCGGCATTCGGCATGGGACCGACGATTCCTGGTGTGGCGCCTGTGATGCAAACATTCGCTGGCGGTGTCGCACCCCCCATTGCCACAATTCCCGGCCTATTACCGTCGATCCCGGTCATTGCTTCAAGTACGTTTCGTTCTTGTTGCAGTTTTTTTCACCTTCTAGAATTTTTTACAAATGAAAATAAGAGCAAATTCTTTTTTTTTGGGGGGAATTTAAGTTAAAAAATTGATCTTTTTGGGATTTCCAGGCAACGGTATGGCAAATATGGGTTCTCTGATGGGCGCCAATCCGGTCGTTCTCGCTCAAGCAACGTCGGGAAATGGAAACGGCGGTATTCACACACCCGTGTCGACTGGCACACCCATGAGCACGACCGCTAGACCGCCCAGCATAGATCGAGTCGGTTCCATCGATTCTCAACACAGCCAACATTCGATCGGTTCTCCGCAGACTCTGGAATGGGCTGTTCCTCATCAAACGAAATTAAAGTACACGCAATTGTTCAACACGTGGGACAGAACGAGATCAGGTTTCTTGTCGGGGCCTCAAGCTAGAAATATCATGGTTCAGTCG
This sequence comes from Sussaba pulchella, assembly GCA_963971145.1. Taxonomy (NCBI): domain Eukaryota; kingdom Metazoa; phylum Arthropoda; class Insecta; order Hymenoptera; family Ichneumonidae; genus Sussaba; species Sussaba pulchella. The sequence continues at coordinate 14,748,561 of OZ020167.1, read as the reverse complement.
CAACTGTCGCAAGCGATTCTAGCGCAGATCTGGTACGTTCGGAGGCATCGACGTTTTATTTATTTGTTGATTTTTTAATTGGGTTGAGATGGAAGATGTAAATTTTTCGATATGGATTTACGGATTTTTTTAAAGAATTCTTTTTCTAACCGTTTCGGAGTTTTCTCGAGGGTTTAGCCAATTAAACTAATCAATTTCGAGCATTGAGATTTTGACACTTCTTTTCATTTTGATTTTGTTATCGTCAGTAGCCTTTTTCTGTATTTATCCAGAATATTTTCATATTTTTTATGAACAGTTTGAATTTTTTCAACGAATTATTAAATAATATTGGATTGGCAACTAATTGCGGATTTTATCCATAGGTAATCTTATCATATTCGTTCGTTTTGTCAACGTGGTCGAAGCATCTAATCTGAATTGTTTTCTCATTGTTTGGAATTCCACCTTCAATTGAGTAGAAAAATTGTATCCATTAGTCATTTAATTTCGTTGTTTATTCCAATTTAAAAATGGAAATGAAAATTTGATCTTTTGGTCTTGTCAAAAATGTGAACAAAATCAATTGTGTTGATTTTCCGAATGACTTCAAGGTCATTGTCCGACATGGATTCGGACGGTCGTCTCGGATGCGAGGAATTCGTGCTCGCGATGCATCTCTGCGACGTCGCAAAAACCGGCGAGACCATACCGTCGGCTCTGCCGCCCGATCTCGTGCCTCCGACTTTTCGCCGACAACGACAGAGCAGCGTTTCCTCCCAAGGTCTCCCGGAAACCGTCGATCCTCTCGCCGGAATGCCCCAGGTTTGTACAATTACGATTCACCCGTACTCGTCGAATCTTCCCCTCCGTTTTTTTCACTCTTTATTTTCAACGCATGCTATATTTTACATTTATTTCGTGTTATTTCTTTTTTTTTTTCTTTTTTTTTTGTGTGTTTCTGCCTCGTTGTCGTAGACTTCATTTGAAGATAAACGCAAGGAAAATTTCGAAAAGGGTCAGGCGGAGTTGGAACGTCGACGAAAAGCTTTGCTCGAGATTCAGCGGAAGGAACAGGAAGAACGCGAGCGCAAGGAACGCGAGGAGTCTGAGAAACAGGAAAAAATAAGGTTTGTTATTTTTTTTTTTTTTTTTCGTCGATAATTGTCGAAAGATCGAAGACGAGGAAAAGATTTTTCGGATATTTTCGATTGACGATTGATTTGTTGCGACGACAGACTCGAGCAGGAGCGACGTAGGCAGGCGGAAATTGAGAAACAAATGATGAGACAGAGAGAGATCGAACAGGAAAAGGAGGAACAACGCAAGAGAGCGCAGGAGCAGAGAGAAGCGGCTCGAAAGTACGTAACGATTCGATTCTTTTCGTCTTAAGAATTTTTTTTCGAGCAGGGATCGGCCATTCATTGGATAAAAATTTTTTTTCAATCAAATAAGTGTGTTTCGTTGTTCCGCAATACGGTTTTTTACACTTTTGCATTGATTCTAAATAATTTTGACGAGTAATTTTTTTACAGTGGATTCTATTGTTTAATAAGAATTTATAATTCATCGAATGATTAATTAATAAGAATAATTGATCATTATTCAGGAATCAAAGTGATTTATTAATACATTTATATTGAATCAATGGCTATCGCTGGCTCGGAGATTCTACGACGTTTTAATCACTTTTTTTAAATCTTTTTATTATTCATTTCGACTTTTTTTTATTGACGAATTTATTCGTTCGAACGACAGAGAGATGGAGAGACAACGACAGTTGGAATGGGAGACTCAGAAGTCTCAGGAACTTCAGGCACAACGTCAGAAGGAACAAGATGTGCTTTTGAAGCTCAAGGCTAAAAATCAGACGTTGAGCATCGAACTCGGTAGTCTGGTGGGTTTTTATTTATTTAATAATTTATTCAAAGAAGATGAAAAAGATTTATTCTCATTACCTCGTAGTTTTTAGAATTTTTATCAAATTCATAGCCATTCAAACATTTTTTATTTGCGAAGCAATATTTTTTTCTCAAGACTGAAAATCATATTTGCAGAATGACAAAGTAAAAGAATTGTCGCAAAAGATTTGCGACACTCGAGTCGGGGTTTCCGGCGTGAAAACGACGATCGACGGAATGCGATCGACTCGCGACACTCAGCTTCAAGAAATGGCGGCTCTGAAGAACAAATTGCGGGAACAGAATCAACGGCTTTTGACGTTGAGCCAGGAAAAAGCGAGAATCGAGGCGAAGAACAAAATGAATTCGGCGCAAGATTCGGCCGGGCAGGAGGCCATGAGAATGGCGTTTGCCAACAAACAAATAACCCTCAAGCAAATGAGAGACAAGATCAACGATTTGCAGCAACAAGTAAATTAAAACAATTTTTTTAGTATATTTTTTTGTGAAAAAAAAAATGTCTAATATTAAAAAAACGGGAAAAATGTTTTTTTTTCTCTGCACAGATAAATGACAAAATGGCGGATATCGAGAACAACAATGGTCAGCTCGATGATATACGCAATCGTATGAAAAATTTGGGTACCGAGTGCAAACAGCTTTACGCTTCGTTCGACAATAAGAGAATCAAGATTTTGGAGCTACGACAGGCTGTCGGCAATACCGGCAGCGTTGATTTCACGACTTCGGCGTGGGCCGAAAGCGCTTGGGGTTCGAACGACGATCGAGAAACCGCGGCGACCGACGATAACGCTTGGCCCGTCGACGATACCGCCCAAGTAGCGCCCGGTGGAGAGGAAACGGCTACGGGAGTCGTTAAATATCGCGCTCTGTACGAATTTGTCGCGAGAAACGACGAAGAAATATCTTTCCAGCCTGGTGACATTATTCTGGTTAGTTTGTGCGAAAATATATTGTATTCTAACGCGTTCGAACAAAATTTCATGACTATTTGAATTTTTTCTTGGAACTACATATTTTTTTTTGATAATCCAATGATTTTTCACGATCTAACATTGTCCAAAAATTCAATTTTGGCGCAAAAGTTAATATTTTGTGGAAATTTAATATTTTTTCAAAATTTTATATTCTGAAGTCAATTTTTTTTCCTGTGGATCTAATATTCTTCTGAAATCTAGTATTCTCGCTACACCGATTTCTTTTTCTTAATATATAATATTTTTACAAAATCTAACACAATTTTTTTTCGATTCGATTATTTTCTCAAAATCGAATATATTTTCTCAAGATCTGTCTTTCATCATTAAAATTTCGTCGTGACGGATGAAATCCTCACAAGCAAATGCTCCACGTACGCCCAAGAACTCTGCTTCCCCAAAATGCATTCATTCGAAAACCAAAAAACTTTTATTTCCTCCGTATAAAAAAATAGATGAAAGAAAAAAATATTTAAATAATCTCTTTTTCCCACATTTAGGTACCTCCAGTACAAAATCAAGAGCCCGGTTGGATGGCCGGTGAAATTCGCGGTCACACAGGCTGGTTTCCGGAAGCTTACGTCGAGCCGGTCGATCCTGGAACGGGAATTAACAAAAATTTTACCCAACAAGACAGTCTGGAAAAACGAACACTCGAGTGAGTCCTTTTATTTCTATTTATTTAGCTTCGAGGATCCAACGTTGCACCTTTCCTCACCTTTCTGCGACGTTTCCAAGCATTGCGCGCAATTTTCATTGGTTTTCTCTTAATTTTAAATTTATTTATCGAATGATAAAAATTTTTTTGCGTTTCGTTGTGCAGAGAAATTGCGGAAGTGCCGGAAAATGTATCCGATGCCGGTTCGTTGGGCGGCGAAGGTCCCGCTGTCGACGCGATTGTACCGACGCTGGGCTTGGGCACGGCTTGCGACGTTCAAGCGACAACTTTGTATCAATATCGACCTGTCAATCCTCAACATCTCACCTTCAACAAGGGAGACGTTATTACCGTTCAGGAACAGCAGGTAATTTGTCATTAATTCCTCATTCGCTTCTTGTTTTTATTTTATTTTATTTAGTTTATTTTTTCTCTAATTTCAATTTTTTTATTTTTCATCCGAAGAAATAAATTTTTTTTTTTTTTTGCTTATTGGTATCAGAACTCAAACGATTGCTTCTGCGATTGGAATTCATCAACGGGATCCCATTCAATCAGAAATGTTTCGTTTCTCAATGATTAAACAGATTTTTCTTTTCGATTATCTGAGCGAAAAAATTGTTAGAATGGCGAAAAAAAATATCTAAAAGATGTGAAATAATTGAATAAAAATCTAACTCAACCTATCATATCATATCATGACATATCAAAGATAGGAATCGAAGAATGTGAATCGAATCGTTCGAATATGTTCAAAAAATTCCTAAATATTCAACACAAAAAAATTCTCAAAAATAAGAAAATTCACGTAGAACATTTTTCACTGCCTCGTATTTTTAGGACGACTGGTGGTACGGCGTGTCGTCGATCGGTGCAATGGGCTGGTTCCCGAAATCCTACGTGAAAATCACCGGATCCGCGAACGAATCGGTCGCCAATGCAGATCTGAAAACGACGAACGGAAACGAAACAACGGCGACGATTGCAACGAACGACAGTGGGGCCGATTATTACGTGGCTCTGTATCAATACGCTTCGAACGAGCCCGACGATCTCAGTTTTAACGAGGGCGAAATAATATCCGTGTTGAAGAAGGACGGACAATGGTGGACGGGCACGATAGGCGATAGAACGGGTTTCTTTCCATCGAATTACGTCGACAAGTGCGAGACCAACGCGAATCAGGTGAGAAATTAGATTAACGCGTTAATGATCAATCGTGCATCGATTTGTAGTTGAAAAATAAAAAGTGTTCGACGGAGATTCGAAGAAATTAGCAAGACTCGTAAAATATGAAGACGAGAAATGGAACAAGCGAATACAATTAATTTTAATAAATGCATTAGATTTTTTTATAGATATTAAATAAATTTCAATAAACTTTAGATCAATCTTGAATAAATTTTGAATATATTTCAAAACAATTTGAATTAAATGTTTTATAAATGTTGAGTCAATTTTAGGTTAACTTTCGAAATTTTTTTTGTAATTTTTTAATAATCTTCAATAAATTTCCGAATTTTTCCAGGTCGCAGAGGAAGCTGCGGTCAACAAAGAAGTATCGAATGTAAACGCAACACCTTTGGCCTCATCGCAGCCGACACCGGTATGCGATTTTACATGAATCATTCAATTTTAACCATTCATCTCATCATTCCTTCCATAACATTGTTTTCTGTAAAAAAAAGAAAAAAAAAAAGAACAAAAGCTGCTGTTTTACCGCTAAGTACGCTCGATTTTCGCGTAGTTCATCGCGCCTCACTAATTTTTATCATAACATTTTCAAATACGCCGTTTAAATTCACGTAAGCTAGAACCGCGTGGCATTCGTTTTGTTGTGTCTGTAGCCAGTGGAAAAAACTGCGGAACAATTGGAAGACGAGAGAGCTGCAGCCGAGGACAGAGCGGAATTGCCGGATTTTACGGCAATGTCCCAACAACAGGTATAGTATTACAATTATTCGTCTTCGTTTCGTTTGTTCGGATTTTATTTTTTATTTTTTCAATCTCGATGTTGATCGTATTTTCGGTTGATGTGTTCCCGATTATCGGCCCGCCCCATTCACGTTTTCTATTTTCCCGCACTGACGTTGGCTCGAAATTGCCTCGACGCAGTGAAAATTGTGTATATTTATCGATGTACGGTTATTATATATTTATATATATATTTATATTGTCACTGTAATATCGTGATTTAACGGAGACCCGTCCAAAACCGTGACAGGTAAAATAATTGTGTCGATTAATCTTCGATTCAGATTGCAATGTCGATGTTTTATGGAAAGAAAGAAAAAATTGAATGTGACCCTCGTGACCTGGGGTAACAATTTGCAACGCCATCGGAGTAAGACTTTGGTTGTAAAACTTTGTGGAAAAAAAATCATTTTCGCCCGAATCATCATATCTGACCGCAGCTGCATTTTTTATAATAATTATTATATTATATTCAATTACTTTCCTCGATAGAATTACATTTTCAAATTGAGAATTCATTATTTATTATTTATTATTTATTATTTATTATTTATTATTTATTATTTATTATTTATTATTTATTATTTATTATTTATTATTTATTATTTATTATTTATTATTTATTATTTATTATTTATTATTTATTATTTATTATTTATTATTTATTATTTATTATTTATTATTTATTATTTATTATTTATTATTTATTATTTATTATTTATTATTTATTATTTATTATTTATTATTTATTATTTATTATTTATTATTTATTATTTATTATTTATTATTTATTATTTATTATTTATTATTTATTATTTATTATTTATTATTTATTATTTATTATTTATTATTTATTATTTATTATTTATTATTTATTATTTATTATTTATTATTTATTATTTATTATTTATTATTTATTATTTATTATTTATTATTTATTATTTATTATTTATTATTTATTATTTATTATTTATTATTTATTATTTATTATTTATTATTTATTATTTATTATTTATTATTTATTATTTATTATTTATTATTTATTATTTATTATTTATTATTTATTATTTATTATTTATTATTTATTATTTATTATTTATTATTTATTATTTATTATTTATTATTTATTATTTATTATTTATTATTTATTATTTATTATTTATTATTTATTATTTATTATTTATTATTTATTATTTATTATTTATTATTTATTATTTATTATTTATTATTTATTATTTATTATTTATTATTTATTATTTATTATTTATTATTTATTATTTATTATTTATTATTTATTATTTATTATTTATTATTTATTATTTATTATTTATTATTTATTATTTATTATTTATTATTTATTATTTATTATTTATTATTTATTATTTATTATTTATTATTTATTATTTATTATTTATTATTTATTATTTATTATTTATTATTTATTATTTATTATTTATTATTTATTATTTATTATTTATTATTTATTATTTATTATTCAATTTACAATGCGAAATTTATTATTCAATAAGGAAAGAAGTCCAACATTCGTTAATAAAATTATTCATAGAAAGTTGAAAGAAAAATGAATTGTCGCTGAATAAACGATTCATTCGTCGACTAAGTTGTAAATCAATAGACGTTGCAAATTGTTGCTCGCGTTGTAACGTTATCAAAACCCGTTGACTCTAATCCGAATGCCGAACGTTGCTCAATAATTCCTGGATGCCGCTTCCCGACCGAACGATCATCTTTGCTGCTCGTTAACGCTTCGCTGCCATCAAGTATTACAAGGTATCTTATCGATTCGGCACTGATCGCAACTATTCACGCACAATACCGACAATCAATTACGCACGTAACTACGATAATCACGGGGACGAAAATCATAGCTCGAAACAAGGAGCAAAAACTCCCCGCCATACCCGTAATTTTCCACGTAACGTAGATCATCCGATTCTCCGTAATCTTATCGTTATCACGATTCACAACGAATTTTCGTGTACATAATTGCTGTTTAATAATCGTAAATCTGTGTGTCTAGTTTATCAAACGCGTGTACATAAAAGAAAGAGAAAAAAAAATACGAATGGAGATAATTATTTATCGTGCAATATATTTTTCTGTCCTACGTTTACATTTGCTCATCGATTCGACGTCTACAATCGGTCGTCGTATTTTTTTTTTTCGTGCTCTGTTTTTATCTATTTATCATTTATTTATTTATTTTTCCTGCAAATATTAATTGCGATTATTGATTTTGAACGAAGGGTCGCGGAAGAAAGCCGGAGATTGTTCAGGTGATTGCGCCGTATCAAGCGACCAGCGCCGAGCAGTTGGATCTTCAGAGAGGCCAGCTCATAATGATACGCAAGAAAACCGAGACTGGCTGGTGGGAAGGCGAGTTGCAGGTGGGTTGATTAATCGATTTTATTTTTTGTTCGTTTATTCTTTCTTTTGGTACATTTTTGAAGCGATGGAAAATTGTATTATCGTTTCGATGATTATTCAGGCGCGGGGTAAGAAGCGACAGATCGGCTGGTTTCCGGCATCGTACGTCAAACCTTTGACGAGCAGCAGCAACCGCAGCACTCCCATATCGCACGGTTATCAAGATTCACCGACCGATCCCAACGTTGGTGAGTTCCTTCTTTCACACGAAAATTAAAATAAATATAAAATTGAAATTGAAATTGAAATTAATATAAAATTAAAATTAAAATTAAAACTCAATAAAAAATCTAAATTAAATAAAAAATTAGAATTAAAATAAAAATAAAAATTAAAACTGAAGGTGAAATTGAAACTAAAATAAAAATAAAAATTAAATCCATTAATTCAAAGAGAAAATACAAAAAACTACTATTTAAAATTCCCAAGTGGCTCAGATATATCCTCCCACCGTCAAATATCGATGATAGACGATATAGAATTATTCAATCAATCCATTTCGTATTATTAATTATTTTCTATCAATTTATCTTCCTCAAAAAACTCGAGAACTTCTTTCAATAATTATTTTTCACCACTAGAGTCATTGACAGTTGTAAAAAAATTATAGTTCTTATACAGACCCAACTATCTCAACGAAATAAAAATAAATGCTCTCACACTTGTTGAATAAAAAAAATTCCATGCGCGGATTTTAAATCATTTTCTGCTTTTAAAAATTTTTTCAGAGCGCGTGATGGCGTTGTACCCTCACCGGGCCCAGAACGAGGACGAGTTGAGTTTCGAGAAGGGCGACGTGATAACAGTTTTGGCGAAGGAAGAAGACGCTTGGTGGAGAGGCGAGATGCACGGAATTTCCGGAATTTTCCCGAGCAATTACGTCTCACCCATGTGTAAGTAAAATCAAAATTCATCGTAAAACCAAATGCGTTTTGTTTCGTGCCAACCGCGCGTTTAGCCGGGCGGGTAGTGTTTTGGGCTTTGCCAACTTTGTCTCACGACTAATCGTTTACTCTTTCGCCTCTGCTTAACACGCAGCATAAGGGTAGCAGCGAACCACCGGATCTCAGAGAATTTAAAACGAAAAAGCAAAGAGAAAAAAAAATTACACACGCCCCACACACACACAATCCGTTCGTCGCACTCGTGCAATTACGAAATAAGAGTGTGAGAGAAGGAAATAGTAAGAGAGATAGAGAGGAAGTGAAAATAAAAAGTGAGAGAGTAAGAGAGAGAGTGAGAAAACTAGAGAAAGAGAGCGAGATATAGAAAAATATATAGATAGAAGAAAATCCTTCTCCTCCTCGTTTACGAAGAAGAAACGCTGCAACGACAAAGTGTCAACGGCGGTTGCTCAGCGTGCATGTCTCTGTCAAATGTCATCGAAGAGAGGGTCAAGAGAGAGGGAGAGATGGCAAACTTTGGCCCTGAATCTCGCGAAAAGCAACAAAAAAAAAAGAAAAACGAAAAGAAATAATTATAAATTGAACGAAAAATCGCGTCTCCGAAAGTCCCTCCCTTAATTTGACAATTGCGACGCAGCGTCGAGTACGTTTGTATATATAAACACGTGTAAACTATAAACAAAAATACGTGGCAATGATTTTCGTGCCGAAAATTCAGCGCCTCGTGAGAAAAAAAAAAGAAAATTTTTTAGTTTTTATTTAAATTGCGTTGAGACGCTGAAGCATCTGTCGATGCATGATCGACGATGAAAGAACAATACAATCGAATGATCATTGAACCTGCGGTCTTCCGTGTACGAGTACCTTATAGAAGAAAAAAAAAAGGAAAAAGAAGAAAAAAAAAGCAACGGACTATCGAATCCACGAGTTTCGATCGTAATATTATTTATTATCATTTTTCTTCATTACTTTAATTTGTTGTTGTTGTTGTTGTTGTTGTTGTCGTTGTTATTTCTTTTTCTTCTCGCCTTTTTATTATCGATAACTGCTAGTCAAATAATAATGAAGAAGCAAATGAATCTCTCGAAGCAGCAGATCTGTCGTTTTTTTTTTATTTAGCAGTAATTATTTTATCAATAAGCAATACGTGTGTCTCTATCGCTTCATGCACCGCCGTTGATCTCTCCCTCCCTTAAAACGAAGAAAAAAAATATACAAAAATACAAAAAAACCAACAAAAAAAATTACTATAAAAGAAAATAAGCGAAAAAAAAACACAATAACCAGAAGAGTAGAGCAGTTGACACGAGAAATAAAATAAAGAAGATAAAACCGTAATATCTATAACTCGTCAATGTGAGCCGAGTGATTTGTGTTCGACGTATGCACGGATTGGTGACCGTCTATCGTGGCCTAAAAAATAAATAAAAAATAAAAAACCAAAAAAAAAAAAAAAAAAGACGAAACGAAAAATATCTTGCGCTGACGATAATACGAAAATAGCTTACACGCGGCGAAGACTCGTTTAACCAATTTACTCGAAATATACGATAAACACTATAGTGAAAGAATGAGAAAAAAAAAATAAATAAATAAAGAAGAAAAAAAAACAATTATTTGTTATCGAGAGTTATACGTAGATAGATATGGCGAGGAACGTCTCGACGTTCCCCGAACTCGACGAATTATAATAACGCTCTGACTGTACCGACGTTTAATATTAGTAGTTGTAATAAACAACGTAATTGTTTAAAGACGATGTGAAAACGCTTGAAAATTGTTAACGCGAGAGATAAATAACCAAAGTCTCGTTGCTCCCACGTCGGATCTGTGAAAACATCGAGAAATATTTCGCATCGTCGATGTAAAGTGAAGAAACAAAAAACGAAATCTGAGAAAGAAAATCGTTATATATATATTATATATGTATGATTGAATATATAATAATCGGATTGAAAATCATGCGTGTATCACAAGAGATTTGCGAGTCTGACGAGCAAAAGATGTGCGGCTCCATTGTCGAGAATCTCCGTGTCCTTTTGTTTTTAAACCTGCGATTTTCGTTTCTCATCTTTTCTCAATCTGCAATCGTTGAATGCAGAAGAAGAAAAAAAAATAATCTTTGATGGCAAAATGTTTCGCTGCGCACAATCGATTGATCGACGATAAATGTTTCCACCCTCACCTCAATTCCTCTGATCGTATCGTTATGCTCGCGGGACCACGGAACAAATGCGAATCATTGTTTTGTTATTATTATTATTATTATTGATATTGCTACGATTATTATTATTATAATTATTATTATATGAATATATTGAAACGAGTTGCAACAAAATCACCACAAGTCGGTACTCCAAAAGAACGATGAGACGCGCCCGCGCGTCGATCTTGTCGAAAATTGTTGTATGCAGATACGAAAAGAAAACGTAAAAGGAAAAGGAAAAAAAAAATATATTTGCAAGAATAATGATAATAACGCGTAACTCCGGCTATCACTGCGCTTACGAGTCTGCTGTAGGACAGAGTCTGTCGTCCCCGCATAAGCATCAACCGCAATGTTACGGTAATCACGTAGTCGAGAGTGCGTGTGTGTGTGCGAGTGCGCGTGAGAGAGAGGAAGAGTGAATTTAAAGAAGAAAAAAAAGAAATTCAAACTCAAAAAAAAAAAAGTTTGTCCCTGTAGAGACGCAGAACGAGTCTGTTCCTCTTTTTCCTAACATTGTTACAATTGCAAAACTATACGTACGTTTGTCGTTTGTCCTTGTATCGTCGGAATCTCAATAAAAAGCCGCATAAAACACTGATTATCGTGCCGCTGAAGGGAAGAAAAATGAATGAAATTATGAAAAAATCAAAAATCAAAAATTTGATGTTGCATGGATAAATCGTAAAAATAACGATTAGTGGGGAAAAAAAGTCGTGTGAATGAAGGAGTTAGTTTGGATCCATGAAAGAGAAATTTGATGGGACGTCGATTAAAATAACATCCGCTGGTGTGGCTTCGTCGTCTGCGTCGTCATCTTCGGCTTCCTCGTCTTCGTCGTCTTCGTCGTCATCGTTGGGTCACTTCGAACCCGTAGAAAATTCAATTCTCATAATATTCTCCCGTGCGTTCTGCTTCATTTCATTCTATCTCAATTTTTCCAAATATTTTATTTTTCTAATAAAAAGTTGGTTTACATTTTTTCTTGGATTATCCCGATTTGTTTTGAATCGAGACATTCACAAATCGGATGTATATTTATTTTCAACGATTAATCATTTCTCCATCGAACGAATATATAGATATATAAATAATTGTAACTCGACAGACGATCGAATAAAAAAAAGAATGTAATAAAAAATAGTTGAAAAAAAAATAATAAAAAAATCGTGTCTTGTCTCGATCACGCATTCCGACGATAAACGTTTATTGACTCGTGGTACGCGTTGGTTGAGGTTTTTTCTTTGTGTGTGTAAGTGTGTGTGGGAGGGTAAGTGTGCTTTTATCGAGATAGCCAAATCTGTAAAGAAGAATGTGTGTGGTTTTTTTTCTATTGCCCAGCCAGTGAATCGACGAACGACTACATGATGTCGAGGCTCGAACCGATGGAGAGGAAACGTCAGGAATACATCAAGGAATTGATTGCAACCGAACAGGCTTACATACAAGACATGAGGCTCGTACATGAGGTACGATTACGACTTTTTTTTGTGTTTTTTTATTAATCGAACTCGAATAGATGATAAAGCAAGATTTTCGTTAGCCAATAAAAATCTGTTTCATCTCTCAACTCGAGAAAAAATGTAATAAGAGGTTTACCGAACGATTGAGCAAGCCCCCGGTCCTTAACAGCCATCCCATTATTTTAGTTTTATTTTTATCTCGACTCATCGCCTTCCTGGTTATCCACATTTCCTCAGGTTTTCGAAAAACCGCTCCTTCAGAGCTTGGTTCTCACCGTAGACGAGGTCGAGAAAATTTTTGTCAATTGGAGGGACATCATTGCCTGCAACGACAATTTTTTGAGGTAATTTACATTCGGCGATAACGAATTATTGATATTTAATCAATAATTTATATTTGTTTCATTTATTTATAATTATGATATTATTTTATTTTTATTTTTATTTTTTCGTTTATTTTCGTTCGCAGAACATTGAGAATACGACGGGACAACAGCGACGGTGGAATAGTTAGAATGATCGGTGATATTTTGTGCGAAAATGTGAGTACGAGTATATTCATTAATTTATTGATTCATCGATTTATTGATTTATTGATTTATTTATTTACTCGTTTATTTTTTCATTGATTCATTTATTTATTTATTCAGTTATTAATTGGTTTATATTCGTATTTTTTTTAACTTACTGGTTCGAAAAATGAGTTTTATTAAATGAAGAAAAATATCCGGTTTTATTTTCGTTTGCAGATACCGCGAATGTCGGCTTACGTGAGATTTTGCAGTTGTCAGATATCGGCAGCTGTTTATCTTCAAAGATTGACGGAAACTTCGAACGAATTCGTAGCTGTGGCGCAGGCTTGCCAGCAGGATCCTCGGACCAAGGGAATGCCACTTTCATCCTTTCTCATAAAACCCATGCAACGGATTACGAAGTATCCTCTAATTATCAATAAGGTTAGCTATTTTTCAAACCCATCTTTCCTCCCTTTTTCTTGTCCAATGCCGATTTCGTACAAACCAAACATTTTACAATATATTTTATATTCGTTCAATTGAAGAAACGATTCAAAATTTCGGTTCATCTCATCGCAATTGATTCGTAAAATTTCTACAAACTTGAGAACTTCATAGCTTAAGCGAATCGAGCCAGAACGAAGGATTTTTTCTGGTCTTTCGTTTTCAAATTAAAATTGACCGATTTTGAAATTTATTTATTTATTCGTTCGTTTATTTATTTCGTTAGATATTGGAGAACACACCGAAGGACCATCCGGACAGGCAATACCTGCAGGAAGCTCTGGCAAAGGCCGAGGAATTTTGTACTCAGGTGAACGAAGGCGTGAGGGAAAAAGAAAACAGCGATCGACTCGAGTGGCTGCAGAGTCACGTCGCCTGTGACGACGGTCTCGAGGAACAACTCGTTTTCAATTCTCTCACCAATTCCGCTGGTCCTCGTAAATTGCTGCATTACGGAATATTGCACAAGGTACGTGCGACACACAATTGATTCATCCACCTTTTTTTTTTCTTCATCAAACGGATTCAATCAATTCGCATTGAAAAAAAAGAAAAACAAGCTGCCAGTTGAAACTTGCAATTTGCTTTCTGTGAATCGTAGATAGTAAACGAAGATTGCTATATGATTATAAATTTTCAGGCCAAAAGCGGCAAAGAACTCGTCGGTTTTCTGACGAATGACTTTCTTCTCTTCGCTCAACCACTGAAATCACTGCCAACCGGACAACAATTTTCCTTCGAGAGAAACGAAAATCAACGATTTAAACTTTACAAAAAGGTTTCGTAAAATTTTAATATCTTCATGTTATAATTAATTTGAATTGAAAAGATTAATAATTTATATTTGATTCAATTTTCTATTATCATTTATTTTCAATTAATTGATGACATCAATTTTTTAGAAGATGTAACGATAAAGAATTCAATTTATATGAATTATTCGTTATATATGATTGTCATCAATTATTATAAATAATTTATATATATATAATATAAAATATAGAACTACTTTTCAAAGAATGAATTTTCATTTTCATTATTCTAGTTCCAGATTATTATTATTATTATTATTTATGTAATACTAACCTCGATTATTTCTTTATTTTTCACAGCCGATATTCTTGAACGAACTTTCAATACTCGGCGAGTCCGAAACGAGCGGAAGCGGTAGCGCGAACGGTTACGAAGCGACCGACAACGCATTGCGAATTCTCAAATTGCGTGACGCGAAAAAACCGATAATATTGTTGGCGCCGACGACGAGCGAGTGCGCGATGTGGACGAAGCGAATAAGCGAAGCCAGAAAGCAATTTGCCAAATTTGAAAAAAATTTGTTGCAGCGACAGCGATCGAGTGAGTATTTTTCCAACAGTTGTTCGCTTTGAAAAAATGTTCAAGAAACGGAAAAAAATGTCGTTATATTTATTCGTCTCTTGATTATCGTCGCTATTGTCATTCTAAAATACGTTGAATAATGTGTCGCTGTCTGTGGACGGACAGAACAAGCGCAATTCGGCGCGTGCGGACGCATCCTTGTTACAGTGCTTCAGGGTTACAGTCTGAAGCTACCCGGCGCCGTTGGTAAGATTTTCCACAAAGGGGCTTTCACGAATTATTCGGCTTTAATTTTTTTTTTCGTTCGCGTTGTAGTAAACGATTTATTGCTGTGCTTCGCTTGCTTACTTGTGTTTTTCTCTGGTATTTATTTTTTCTGTTACTCTTGGACGACGGGAATTGCATTTTGCACGAATAATCTGCTTCAAATATGTTTTCCTTCCAAAACTGTTAGAAATTTTCTAATTTATTTGGCACAATTAATTCGTCCCAACAAATTTTTTTTATTTATTTCCAGTTAAAAAATTTCATCCTCATCGATTGAAAAAATTGAAAATCATATTTACGTGTATCAAAATAATGCTCTGTTCTGTTTTTTAGTCAAATTTTGTTCACCACAAAATTTCGGATTAATAATCAACGAATTTTTTAATACTGAACTTTATTTTTTTTTTTTTCAATCTTCTGTTTAAAAAAAATATAAATCTATAATTCGGCTGAATCAATCCGATTGAAAATCTTCCCGACTAATCAAAGCACGTCGCACGTATTAATAACAAGGTGTGTTGCATGATTGTAGTTCGCAGGACATCGCCCAAAGGCTCTTTACGAATCGTCGTTGTTGAAGCCGACGATCTAGTGTTTGCTAAAAAAGTTAAATCTATGGGATTCACGAGCCTCGATCGTCGAACGAATAGTCTTCTTCGACGTACTGCACCTAGCGATGTTCGTGCAGCATCCGTAGGTAGGCAGAGAAGCGAAAAAAAAAAACAAACAAACAAGAACCGTTAAAGAGAAAAACGATGAAGAGAAAAATTTAAAAAAACTGCGAATGGAAAATGAATGAAATAATTATTGCATCTCTTTCTACGTAGCTTAGATAGCTTTGACATGTTTTTATTCGACGAGTGATTCATGCTTGCACACTGCGACTAACCGCGACTAATCAAACTATCCCCGTCGATTATTTCCCAATTCGTTATTAATGCGTGATTTTTTTTTTCTTTCAATTCTCTCGTGTAGGAAAGTGCAACGCGTTTTGCAAAGTCTCGATGGGTTCGCAGGAGGAAAGCACGAGCGTTGCCTTTGGCACGGATTCACCTCTGTGGGACGCATCGATGCAGTTTCAAGTCAAAGATCTCGTTGAGGACACGTTGTGCATCACGGTCTTTGACAAGGGTTACTACAGTCCCGACGGTAAATGTCCGGACTCTACTCGGTTTTATTTTCTCTTGATCGACATTTTTAGAATTATTTAATAGAAATTAAGGTCTTTTTTTTAATTAAGAAAAATCGTAACGTAGTATTTTATTTTTAGATCTTGTTCGAACGAATAGGCAGATTGTTCGAACTTCTATAATTTAGTTAACTATAATTATCGGAAATGGCGTTGGTGCTATTTATTACTGAAACTTCATAATAATAATAATAATAATTATTATTATCAGTATTATTATTATTATTATTATTATTATTATTATTATTATTATTATTATTATTATTATTATTATTATTATTATTATTATTATTATTATTATTATTATTATTATTATTATTATTATTATTATTATTATTATTATTATTATTATTATTATTATTATTATTATTATTATTATTATTATTATTATTATTATTATTATTATTATTATTATTATTATTATTATTATTATTATTATCTTTTTTTTAAATAAAAAATATCTCAATTGCCGATAATTTAATTTATGATAAATATTGTCAATGATCTTGGCCCTATTTTTCAATCAAAAACTTTTTTCACTCATTCATTTTATCTTATCTCATTATCATATGATTTTTTCATGTCGACAGATTTTCTCGGTCGAGCGGAGATACGAGTGGCAGATATAATGAGAGACAGTACAGACGCTTGCGGCCCCATACAGAAAAGAATCAAATTGCGGGAAGTCGAACGCGGCGATGTGGTTCTAAAACTCGATCTGCGTTTGTTCGGAAGCAGGTGAAGGTAATTCCGTGAATTGAACAACGATGCGAGAGCGATTTAAAAAAAAAACATTGCAACGATTGTCACCGAGTCCGACTTTCCCTCTCTACAAGAATCGAAGAATGAGGGGGAGGGTGGGGGGGGGGGGGGGGGGATCAAATACAACGACTAAGACGAAGAGTGCACAAATATCGATGGTTCCAATTCTCCAGAGATAAATCTCACGGGTGTTCAGGCGTAACAATAGATATTTAATTATTAATTTACCACCAGAGTATTATGTCCATGAAAGAAGTGAAGAAAAAAAAAACGAGCCAAGATAGATGGGGGAAGATTAACAGCATCCCCAATTAATCCCAATCTTTCATTTAACGACCAAACTCTCGAAATATTGTTACCTTTCAATGTATGATCTTATGTTCTTTTTTTTTTTTTTAATTATTATTTTTTATCTTGACGGTAATACGAATATTTTTAAGGCGCTCGAGCGATTGGGCATTGGAGACTGATGACTCAATAATTTCCACGAATATTTATTACTTTTATTTTTTAAGCGAGCAGTGATTTGGTTTTCGAAAGCGTCGCCTAATACGGCAACCACTCGACAAAGACATAGCGTATAGTACATAATATAAACAGTATTATGATAAATAACGATACAACATATATATATATATATATGTATATAAATATATTTATATATATACGAGAAGTATGAATCTTCGTGAGAAAAAAAAAATTACACAAATCGAATTTAACCGACTCGTTTGTCAATTGCTGGATTTAAGCAGCGTTATCTTCGAACCACCGTCGATCAGACTCATAATAAACGAAAGATTAGACTAAGCCATGAGTAAAACTAAATCATCGGCGATACGATGATTGATAAAAGCGATTGTGGACGTCGATCATTCCATTAAACACGTTCGTACATAAGCGAATACCATCTGAGACGATATTCTCGAGCAACGAACACGAGCAGTCTTTTTTTTTTTTTTTTAAACACTTTTTTGTATGTTATTTTTCTTTTTCAAGTTCTGAGATTTTGCTCGATCGAGCCTCGACGGTATCGCGTACGTACAAGTACCGGACAATTAATTGGAATAAATACTATATCGTACAATTGCGAGTGACGGTCAACGACCGAACGATCGTAAGACGTGGTCAATCCGAGGACGCGACTGCCGTGAAACGATCCACGATTTTCGTTCGAAAATCGACGGTTTCCGGTCGTAGCTAAATTGTTTCCGCGACTAATTTTTTTTCATTTTTTTTTTTTTTATAGTCGGCCTCGATCTTTACTCTCCGTGAAAATTGAGACCGAGAGAGAGATAAACGTTTTCGTTCTTTTTTTTTTCTTTTTTTTTGCAACGGTTAGGACACGAAGATTGTCCAAAGGTGTCGACTAGCTTAATTCCTAAATTTTGTTGAAAGTTTTATTCGCAACGTTGTCGAAATTTTGAATAAATATTGAATCTTCGTTCTAAAATTATTTTACCATTCGCGTTGGAATATTGGTTAGACATTTTTTGGTTGTCGAACGTATCGGAATGTTTGCGACAATCGTCGATTTTTCAAAATGTAAAAACATCTGGGAATCGAAACGGAAAAAAAAGAACGATTTTTCCAAATGTTGACAATTAATTCAGCGATAATAAAAAATTTAAAGAAAATAAAAATCGGATGTGAATAATTGAAATACGTCGCAGTTTTCATTTGAAGAAGCAAAAAAGAAATACTTCTCCCTAAAATCCAATTTATGGCGT
Source organism: Sussaba pulchella (assembly GCA_963971145.1). Taxonomy (NCBI): domain Eukaryota; kingdom Metazoa; phylum Arthropoda; class Insecta; order Hymenoptera; family Ichneumonidae; genus Sussaba; species Sussaba pulchella. Next base: position 14,729,730 of record OZ020167.1, on the reverse strand, counting down.
CGTATTTCACAGTCTCCATCGTTAGATCTTATCCACATTTTATTTTTCATTTCCTTCTAAATCCAAACCTCAGTTTCCTCCCACCCCAAACGTTTATTCCCTCTCAGTCTCGCCCGATCTTTCGTCGGAAGCGTTTCTCGCTGTACTTCGAAAAAAAAAAACAACTAAAAACATAAAAATAATAAATAAATAAAAAAATTCGAATATTTACGATGCGGTGAATAAATCAAACGCGTTTACATTCGCACCTCAGACATCATCCAATTTCCGCGCTTCCATTTTCGCCGGTTCCGTACCGGATCTCGGCCGTTCTATGGCAGGAGCACCGCCGCTAACTTTATCCCCAAGCGTCGGATCCGTGTCGCTGTCCGACGGAAACTCGTAAATCGGTTTGAAACCTCCGAACAATTGCGGTGTAAAATTTTCAACATTAAACGAATTTTCATTCTTAACTTTGTCCTTTTCCTTCTCTTCCTCGTGTTTCGTCGCTTCACTCACCTCCCCGACATCTTTCTTCGTCTCATTTTTCTTCTCCTCCTTCGCAACTTCATCCTTATCAATATCCTTATCCTTATCACTATCATTATTCTTATGATTACTATTATTATTATTATTATTTTTCTCCTCGTCGTTTTTTTTCGCATTCTCGTCATCGTCCATCTTCGAATCGCCGTCGTTACGTCGATGAACGATCGTTGATTCGCTGGTTTCCGATTTATCGAGTTTAACGACGTTCCATCCGTTCGTGCTCGTGGCTTCGGCATTGGCGCTAGCGACGAAAGGCGCCATGAAACTCAACGGTGCCGCGGGTCCCGAACTCGTCGACGTCGGTCTCTGGCTCTGCAACAAAACTTGCGTTTTTTCGAAATTTGCATGACCGTAAGCGTCTTCGGGTCTTTTGGCGATCGTTCGAACGGTCGGCGTGTAAACGTAAGCGATCGGGGTTGACGAAGAATCCACGATCGACGATGAACCGTCGAATCGGTGAAGCGTCGCGGAAATCGGACCGCTGTGTTCGGTCAATCCAAAAGGTATGTGATCTTGTGGATAGGGAATGACATTGACGCTCGCGTCGTTGTCGCGATTCGCGTTATCATCGTTGACGACGTTGTCCGATTTTTTCTCATCCTGATTCGTTTTGCGTTGCTCGCTCGGCACGAGAAGAGGTTTTTCGCGCAACGGTTCGGTAAACATGGACGGATCCGAACGTTCAAGAGGATACGGAAAATCCGAGGCCAATTGGGGTGACGAAGAAACCGTGAAAGGTCCGACGGGAGGTCGATAACCTTGATTAGCATTATCCGTTGACGTTGCTTCGTCGTTGAGCTTTGACAACGTATCCGGTGTCAATGGACGTTGCGATCCGTATTTTCCAAGAACAACCGTGGCATCGTTCGAATCATCGTCGTCGTCGTTGATCGTCGGATCCACGTCCGAACCTCCTTTTACCGGATAAACCAGGTAAACCGGCGAATCTCCGGTATCGGCGTAATCGCTTCGTTCGTGTTCAACATCCGCCGGCAAAACTTCGCCGATCGTTTTGAAACCATGATCACCTCGTCGATTTCCATCGGTCTCCGAATTCTTGTCTTCGCCGCCATTTTGCTGCGCATGTTCGTCGTCCCCGTGAGGATTGTTCGTAAGATTGTTCGTATTTAATTTATAAATCGGTGTCAATTTCGCTTTAACGATATTATCATCACCACCGTGTTGCTGAATCATCTGCAGAGTCGCGACTTGAGGAATTCCATCGACAATGGCGTCGCTTCCGGTCGGCGTGGCTCTTTTGCCGAAGAAAGGAACGCGCGGGGGTTGTTGAGGAGGTTCGGCGGAAAATCTTTCCACGTCGTCGTCGTCGAGACGCAATTTTGACGATTGCGATTGTTGATTAGCAAAATTAACGATCGGATGTCTCTCGTCGATGTTTAAGATCGGTGGAACGCCCACGGGGCCTTGATGAAGTCGCTTTTGCAGAATGGGTCGGGGTTCCATGTCCTGGGGCGGAATTTCGTGATGAGGAGCGTTCGCCGGGTTAGGGGCGATCAGAGCGGCTGGTGTGGGAAGCCGAAGAGACGTTATCGGGGGTGATAATGGCGGCAATGGCGGCGGATTGAGTCGCTGAAGATGCGAAGGTACCGCGGGACGTCTCGAAGGTCGATTTGCATGATGATGATGGTGATGATGATGATGCGGAAGAGGTTGACGACGTATCATCGAATTTGGATAATGTCCGGCGGGAATCGTGCCGATGTTGTCTCCACGATTGTGACCTTGGGATACTTTGGCGTTAGGACGAAATTGCGGTAGGATATTCGGTAAATTCGTGTCTAGAGACGCAGTCGGACGTCTTTTGAAACCGTTGGACGAAGACCCGGACGAGGACGAGGAAGATGGCGGTAATGGCGGCAATGGTAATCTTTGAGGTCGCGAATAATCGTTCGGTCGCGAATTACCGATCGAATGTTGATGATGATAATAATTGTAATTTGGCGGACGATGAATCTGTTGTTGAATTCTGTTCGGTGTTTCCATGGGCGGTGTCAGACTTTCCGATAATTCCGGAAACACGCGATCGTCGGGTTTTCCGTTAAATCGTTGAGTCGTTGAATCGTGATTGAATCCAATTTCCGAATCTCCGGTTGAACCCGGTTGCGACGGTGATTCGTGTTGCAACGGGTTGCCAGAATTAATTTGCGTTTCGTGAACGACGATCACGCGATCGTCCGTTTTTATCGAAGAATCGTCGATTTTCGAAGTTTCCGAGGGTTTGTCAATTTTTTCATCGGGAAATACAACATGATAATCGAATTGATTGTTATGATTGGATTGATTTTGTTGTTGTTGAAGATTTTGTTGCTGTTCGGACGTCGGCGAAATCGTGGAAGTCCGCCATTTTGGTGCCTCGGAGTCTTGAGGCTGCCACGTCGATGATTCGGCGTTATTGTTCGCGATCGATTGAGCCCCGACGGGATTCGAACCGTCGAAGTTCGGCAAACCGTCGGACACGGAAACGAGACCACGATCGAATGAATTGTTATCGGTGGATTGCGGTAGTTTGTGGAAAGGTCCGAGATTGTTCGGTGCAACGCCGATTCCAGCGGAAAGAATCATTTGTCCGGGATAATTGTCTTGATTGTTCAACGGACGTGAATTAGCGACATTTCCGTAAGAAATTCCCGTACGATCGATGGGAAGACCGGAATGAACGTTCGAATAATATTCACCGATGGGTTCGACGTTGCTTCCGATTGTCTGACGATTTCCAAGGACGAAGGAAACGGTATTGTGTCCAGGTGGAACGACGACGTTCGGATTTTTTACGATTACTCCAGGAGCCGGCTTCATTATCGGCGGTCTTGGGTAATAATTTTCGTAGTTGGTGGGTCTTGGTCGGTGATAAACGTTGTTACCGATCACACTGGAAATCGTATTGTCGATCGTCGATGGTATTTGCAAGTTATTGGGATAATTGGGCTTGTAAGAATTGTTGATGTCGAGAGCCAACGATGTTACGGGTTTTTCCTCCGTCGCCATCCTCGTCGTCGTAGTCGTCGTCGTCGTTGTAGGATTTTCCGTTTGATCCGATTCTTTATCATCACTCTCCAAATCCATCGAATTCGCCGTTGTAATCGGATTTGGGGAAACAGTCGTGGATATCGTCGATGAAGACATTTTCAATGTCGTCGATTGCAAAGGTTTCACGGAATCGCGAGAACCAACACCGAATAAATTCAAACCGTACGAATAATCGGCATCGGTATCGTTTTCTTTCGAATTCGTTGGTTTATCATCGACGTGATAAATACGATCGTAATAATCGTAACTTTCCTCGTAATCGTCGTTAGTTTCTTCGTTCGTCGAATGAATCTTCGACGGTTTTGTGGGTCTCGCCGGCGGTGGAACGTAACGAGGCGGAGATTGCGTGGATTTTTGCGACGTACCGGAAATCGGGTGCAAACGTTCGATCGGCAAAGTCGCTTCGTAATCGTCTTCGGAATATTCCTCCGAATGCGAGACGATTTTCGGTGGTTTCCATGTTGTAATTTTGGGTAATTCGGGTTTTGCCGTTTTCGCGATCGGTATCGTAGTTTTAACAGCAGCTTTGGTCGTTGTCTTTATCGTCGTCGTCGTTGTCGTCGTCGTTGTTTTTTGCGTCGTCGTGGTTTTTGGCGTTGTCGAAGTCGTGGTCGTCTCGCGGGGTTCAATCGTCGATTTTTTCATCGTCGGTTTCGTTACCGATTGTATGTGAGTCTTTCGAGAAGGTTGCAGATACGCGTTAACGCTTGATTTCACACTTTCGTGATATTTTTTGTGATTATGAGTATTGTAACTGTTAGCTCCGCTTTGAACTTTCGTGTTTGCGTACGAATTCGATATGAGAGGATATTTTTCCGAATTTTCGTATTTTTCGTTGGTATAACGAATCGGAAGATTCAAAAAATCGTGAAAACTCGGTGAGTACGGATTTATCTCGTTCGGACCGACGTTTTCATCGGTTTGTTTTTTTAGATTGATTTTTGATTTATTTTCGAGCGATTTGTCGTCGTCTCCGTCGTTGAAATCGTCCGTTGATGTGTTTTCGGTGGATTTTGTTGAATAATCGAGAGCTTTGAGAGGAGGAGCTTTTTCGAAATCTATTTGACCGGTTATGGGATCTTTTTCCAGAGAAAATGGTTGTCCGCCGTTGAAGGCGTATGGAACCAATGGAATTCGGTATCGTGGTGCGATATCCGTTTTTTCCGGATCTTCGTCTTCCGCGGAAATATCGCTGTTGAGGATTCGCGAAGGATTAACGGAGCTCGGTTCGGCGAGAAGATCGAGTCCCAGATCAAAATCGCGATCGGGATCGTCGAAACTCGATGACGACGTTCTCGGTGATATTTTGGATTCTTCGCTAGTTGCGACGTCGATTCTTCGTTCGATTTTTGGGGCTTCGGGATTTTCGTTGTTGTCCAAATGACCGCCCATCAGGTAATCCCCTCGACAATCTCGAACGATCGCGATGGCGATCAATCCGAGAATGAACGTTGTTCGACGAAAGCTCCATCGTTCCGTTGGACACGTGGAATTGCTTCTTCTTTTTCGCATCATTGCTATGTCCCTGTGTGGCCAAAAAGAGAGAAAATATTATTTGAAGAAAGGAAAGATTTATATGCTATGGAGAATATCGATCATTGATTATGTTAATAATCAATCGAGCCAAAGCGAATTTTTGGCGACTAAAATTGATATTGGCGAATGGATTTAACGAACGAAAATAATTGAATAATTGAAGAATTGTGTTATTGAATAATTGAATAATTGAAGAATTGCGTTATTGAATAATTTAATCATTTAATAATTCAACGATTTAATAATTTAACGATCCAATAAATCAATAATTTAATCATTCAATGACGCAATAGTTTAATGATCCAATAAATTAATAATTCAATAATTCAACGATTCAATAATTTAATCATCCAATAAATTAATGATTCAATAATGCAATGATTTAATAATTGAACGATCCAATAAATCAATAATTCAATAAATCAATGATTTAATAATTCGATGATTCAGTAATTAAATAATTGCATAATTTAAGAGTTTAATAATTCTATATTCGAATAATTTGATAATTAAATAACCCAAATAATAATACAATGCTCTCTTTCGGTGAAAATAATCTACAAGTGAATAAAAAATCAATTCCGACAACCGAGGAATGTAAATTCGAGCCGCGGAAGTGATCGTCGACGAGTATGACGAGCACTCGGAGCCCGGAAGACGCGGTTGGAACGGAGGCACGTGGCTCGTTCGATCGGCATGGAATTATATTAACAGCTACGGTGTCCCAGTTGCCAGGTATACCGTATCGATAGCTGTTTCACGCGTCCTGGTCTCGGTCGGACCTGTTGCGTAGGCGCAGTAATGCGTTTATAAACGTTGGAATCGGAAACAGCAGCTGCAGTCCAAACGATTCGCGAGATATCGTTTGAACACGCGAAACGTCCCTACGAGGCTGTTCGAAGTTAACCGTTACGATGTCGGTTGAATCGGGTTATTACGTCAGAACGGAATGTCGGACGTCCGAGAGTCAGTGGGTCACGACTCGAGAGAACCCAACGCCTCAACGATTCGACGATTCACCGGCCGGGTTGCGCCTGACCCCTTTCTTCGTCCTCCGAACACGTTCTCCTACTCGTAAAACCCGGTTTTACCTTCGTCCAACCGTTTCAATCTTTTACCCGAACGAATCTCTTCGGCTCGACTCCCGCAATTCAATGGATATTGTCGCGTGACCGCGCACTCCGCGAAGACCCACGAATGATTTTATTTTGTTTTTGTTTTATTTCAATTTTTTAATCGGTTGACCACTGGGTCAGGGATTATTGTATTTTTGTGGAATGTACGGAGCTATCTGGATCGTAATTCTACTCGGTGCTTGGATTATTGTTTTATTGCTATTGGTTGGACTAACTTTTAATTATTTAGACGGATGATTGAATTTTATTTTATTTTTTCATCTACGGAATCAGCTTGTTAGGGATTTTTTGAAAAATCCAAATCATTGATTGCTCGAAAAAAGAATAAATAATGAATTTATCGGAAACTACTATTTTCGAATTATATTAGAATTTGTCGCGTCTACTTGCTTTGGCCACTGGTTATTACTGAATTTTTAAATATAATAATAACAATAAAATGATAATATAATAATACAAATATTATATTATATATAATATTATTTCCGTGTATAGAATATTATAAATAATATTAATATAATTTTTGAATTGCCGAGAAAAAAAAATAATAATCGTACGTGAATTCAATCATATCAGAATATCGTAATAAAAATTGTAAGAAATAATAATAAAAATAATAAACGGATTGCCATTTCGCGTTTCTAAAAGAAAACAATATAAATAACTCTAAAAAGCCTAAGTTTAATTAATTTTTTTACTCCGTGTCTATATATAAACGTAAGTAGCCATGCATATATGTTGCACCGACGATGAATCCCTTTCGCTCATTCTTCTCGGTTACACGTATGATCTTGGCTCGGTGCATCCCGCGTTTCTCGTGTCAATGGTCGCCGTCGGCCGGTTGAGCTCTGACAGCGCTTGCATTCTACAGGGTTTTGTCGCGATCGAGCTCGACCGATTCTCCGCGAGCATTCGCCCTATTTGGCATTAGAGTTTTGTAACTCGCACTTTCGCATCGGTTGTGGCTCTCGATGACAGGAAAGTACGCGAGGCCACTGTGTTCTTCCTACATCTCGTCGTCTACCGGAATTCTTCCTTACGAATTTATTTTTTTCTTCCGAATAATTTTACAGCACTTCGTTCGTGATCGATTGAGACCAAGAAAATTAAGTCGACGTACTTTTTCTTCACAGAAGAGTTATTGGGATTATTTTTTTCGAAACGGAGAATCGAAACCTCGAAATAAATATAATATCAGTAATATTGATGGTAGCTATTGAATATTAAATATTTAATTTATGGTTATATATCGACTATCGATCAAATTTAAATTTTAAAGAATTTATAATTTATTTATTTATCGAAGAATAAATTACTCGTTGATCAATTAGTGACTTTATTGATTTAAGTCACTTTTTCGTGAATATTTCGTTTCCCGTGATTATTGAAGAGTTTAATTCGAGTCATTCTGGGTGTTCAGCTGTGGGTTGGAATCGTTGGAGGAATTTGTGAAGGGTCGATTTTTTATCATAGCCTTGAGGACGTACAGGTTTCGTGTTCTTATGAGACGAGACATTGACCCCGCGTTCCAGAGTCGAGATGACTACCAGATCCTATCCCAGTGTGAAGCGATAAGAGCCTACCTACCAAACGTATAGGTCGTGGTTGCCTCTCTCTCTCTTTTTTTCTCCCTCTCTCTTTCTTCAATACACATGACCGTGATCATTAGAAATTCCGAGCACCCTACTGTGACCAATTCCACAGGTTGGATCGGTCAGAAAATGGGTCTCCGGTTCCAAACAAGTTCGACTGACCTACTTCTTAGATACCTCATCATACGTTAGTCATCCTTTTCATTTAAATCCTTGTTAATTTGGGACAGAGTTTGTCTAGCTTATTTCTTATTCGACGGAAAAATTACGATCGAATAGATCATTTTTATTGAAAAAACAACGAAATTTATGATTATGATTATGATTATGATTATTATTATTATTATTATTATTATTATTATTATTATTATTATTATTATTATTATTATTATTATTATTATTATTATTATTATTATTATTATTATTATTATTATTATTATTATTATTATTATTATTATTATTATTATTATTATTATTATTATTATTATTATTATTATTATTATTATTATTATTATTATTATTATTATTATTATTATTATTATTATTATTATTATTATTATTGTTATTATTATTATTATTATTATTATTATTATTATTATTATTATTATTATTATTATTATTATTATTATTAATTTATTAAGTAAATTACATTTTTTCGGCCCTTCTCGATCTTTAGAACTCGAATAAGGTTAATTCATACGAATTTTTATTTAGTAGCGAATTACAATCTAACTGAATCGGTTTGTATACCTCCAATTGCGTTGGTACGAAGAGTCCGATTAAATAATAAAAAATAAAATGAATACTGAAATAAATATATAGAAAAACCCAAATGAAAATTGCAATCATCGACTATCGCAATTAGAAAAAAATAAATATTAGTTTCGACTCTGCAAAACGATATCCCATGTTATTTTGATACCGACTGTCTACTATGGATATATTTTGTTTATATTCAAATTTAAGAAAAATATAAAATGTCGGTAAATCAATAACGTCATGTAACGTACCTCAATGGACGAACTCTTGCGCTCGTCCCTTTCTCCACGTAGAAAGGACACAACGGGCACCTCAACAATTCTTCTTCTTCTTCTACTTCTTCGTCTTCCAAAAAGATCTCCCAATCTGCTACTCCATATTCTTCCTCACAAATAGATCTACAAGCTCACAAGCGTCGATTATCTTCACACGTTTCGTCCTTTTGCCGTTTCTTCTATACAGCTCGATTAAAAGATTAGCTACTTAACAAAAAACTAACAACAAAAATAAATAAATAAATAACAAATCCGTATAAAAAACTACCGAAACTGTTTCACAATCGCGATTACTGACGAACGAGAAAAAAAAAATTAACGACACCCCGATGTCATATCGTTGGAACCGTTGAGGCCGGTTTGGATGGCATCGACGTAGCAGATCGACTGAGCCATCGGTAAAACGTGGTTGGCGATTGACTTCGGTACCTTCGTCTTCGCTCGAGGATGCTCTGTAACGCGCGTTGTTCCTTTCTCGCATACCGAGGAAAAGGGGGACAAGAAGAAGATACGGAAGACGAAGACATCCGTTTCGGTATGGGTAATGGACACCGGTTTCGAGTGGACGCTCGAGGGAGAAGAAAGGGGAAGGGAAAACGAAACGAAGACGTCGAAGAACATCGGGGAGGTGGTTATAAACCGGCAACTAACTACGCCATCATCATCGAGGAGCAAGGAGCGAGGAGCGTTTGAGCCACGAGGACACGAGATGCCATCGAAGCCTGCTGAAAGTGTGTGTGTACGTGTGTTTACACCAACTCGGATATAAAAATTGTACTAATTGTACATTTGATTTATTCTAATTATTGAATATGAAAATTTAAAATTATAAGAAAATTGAATACAATGAAGTTTATTTTTCATAATTATTTAATACAATATATGAACAATAATAATAATAATAATAATGATAACTTTAAGTGTTATTATTATTATTATTATTATTATTATTATTATTATTATTATTATTATTATTATTATTATTATTATTATTATATTATTAATAATATTATATTATAATAATAATCATTATTATTTAAATATTTTATTTAATAATAAGAATAAATCAAATTATAATTGTATTTTTCAATTATAATTATAATAATAATATAATATGATATAATAATTATTATTATATTAATTATAATCATTATAATTATATTAGCTTTTTCAGTGTATTATGTATATGAATAATAATTATCATTTATATGTACCACACTAAGAAGGCTCATAATAATATTGTTTGATATTATACATATATATATAATGATTCGATAATTGAATGATGACAAAATAATAATAAAATTGCTTCAGAAGATACATAAACATATAAAAAATGAACTCGGAAGGAGAGTTTGTAAAGCCGATGATCGCGGTGAAGGCGAAGGCCAATGGACGAAACGGTACGCGGAACAGTTAGACGACGACCCACATTGTAACCGGAGGACGGCGATTGGACGGCCATCGTGCCAGTTTCTTCGACCTTATCCAAGTCCCCGACCTCCCTGCCACGCTCTCGGGCAATCGTGTTGTCCATCTTTCGTGTACGAGCGCTTGTCCACACGCTCCGTCTCTTTCCGAAAAAAGCTTCTTCGACTAACGCACCACGCACGAGCGCAACATGGCCACGCACACACAGGCGAACGCCTTCGTATCTTCCGAAGAAGCTATATCGGTCTATTTCGTTCGATCGCGAGAGCTGGAGGACGTCATTCTTTTCTTCCGAGAATTCTCATTCCTTTTCTTTCGATCTCGTACGAGCATTCGTTCGTTCCTGATCGGTTGTGAGCTTTCGCGATTACCTCAGGTCCGTCCGAAGAGTTTTCTCTCTCGAATATGCGCGAGTCGCCATTTTGTTCCGGATAGGAAGAAGAAATGTGGCGTCGGTGATGAATAAAAACACAAGTGAGGGAGTGTTTGCCGATGCTAAGATGAGTTTCCGTAATGTCGTTATTTTTTGCAGTTGACAATATGGACGCCGGTTGCCAATGAATCTATTGAAATAATGAATAATTATAGTAATTATAATGGTGATCATTATTATTCATTATTGCGATATATTCATTCAAAAAATCTGCGAATTGCAGCGCTTCTGGCGGCTATGAGGTCAATAACCATATAAAATAGATACACCAACAATCTTTTAATACATTATACTATCCAGGCAGGAACGTTTGCACGTGTTCGCACTAGTTCGAAATAGCACGATAAACGTACGATGAAGATCGGAAATGTAGATGTGACGGCCTCAAGATTTTCTACCTAGCGGTAGTCTCATATTTTATAATCATACATTCCATCATTTCACGTTGATGCAATAAGAAAAAGAGAAATTGAGAAGAAAAAATATTGAAAAATGCTTTGGTAGAAGACGAACCGACGAACCAGCGAGGAAATAATTATAAATGCAATGTGAAGAAATCGACAGCTCGTCAAGGAAGTGCTACAGTTAGCAATCCGGAGCGTATTTTACGGTGCATCCACTGCGCGGTAGATCCGTTAGATACGAGTTTGAAATCGACGGTCAACCCGGCCATCGATATGTTTCCACGTCATCGGCTATACATATGTCAAACCCGTCGATGGATATTGAAATGATTATGGAAAATTTCAAAATCGAGTCGAATAATTTATGTAGCTTGAAAAGTTGTTATACGGATTTTAAATTGTATATTTATTCTCTATGAAACGAAATAGTTTTTATTGTTCGTTGAGGAAAGGTCAAAAAATAGGAGCGACTCTACGTTGTGTAGAAAAAAATATTTGTGACATATTAGTAAAAAATATGCTTGCGGTTATCAGGGACGTGATTTTAAAAAATTCGACAGTCGAACTAAAGTTTTCATATAAAAATTAAATAAAAATAGCGATTCAGAGAAAATTACAGAATTTTCGTATAAATTATAACAATATTGATGAGTTAGGTCTCTAAGATATTCGAAAAAATATTTCGTTCGTCATTGCATCAAGATATATATCTTTATTACAAAATCAACAGACTTAAAATCTTAAAAAATTCAGACAAAAATCTCCTCTCGATTATTATTCGTCGGAATAATACATCTATTTTCCATAATTGATAAATCACGTTCTCACATACGCGATAAGAAAATCGAATATATCAGACACAAATAAGAAGAAAAACATCATTCTGATATGATGTGAATTACGATGATATAATATTTTAATTTCATCTGGCTCGTTTTACGTTTATCGCAGATTACATCGTGAAGGTGACGAAGACACGAGTGCGATAATTATTATCTTGTTTATGCATCGAGCATCGCACAGATGCGATTATTTCATGCAAGAGACCTCAATCGATGGGTTATTTGTAAATCCTTTTTTTCATTTTTATTTTGCCTTGATGCCAAGTTACTGAAGATATAAAGAGCGACAGAGGGGGAGAATTTATCAGAAAGCTGTCTTTCGCTCGTCGCGAAATTTATGGATCGTCGAATTTATTACCATCAATTTTTTTATAATGAACTTCACAGGTGCATGAAACGCATCAGTTCACACGTTTTGTCGACACACGTGGGATCGCCAACAAATTAATGTCCAGCTGTGGCCTAATCTACAAAAATGAGCAAAGGTCAGCTCAACGCTATTGACTCTGATCGCACGCGCTATTTCCATCAAGATTAAGTGGGGGACGCAGTCAAGCGGAGTTGAGCGATTTTACTTTATTTAAGATAATTTTTTTTCCTATTCTTTTTTTTTTTTTTTTTTTTACTTCCTGTTCGGAAAGTTTATGAGTGACTGGTCGAGTCATAGAATTTATATAATAGAGTTGATGTTTTGTCTAATGGTATGAAAAATAATTTTCAATGACAAAAATGTGGTTTTTTATTTTTTTTTATTCATGTGTGGTTACTATGAAGAGATAGTAAAGAAATATATATTATGCCAAATTTTTCATTAGAATTTATAGTCGTCTTGTCATTAGACAATGAATAAAATGTTAAATCTGGTATCCCCCAGTTTAACTGGCTGCCAATGAGCTTGTTAGTTATCCGATAACCAGATAAGACCGATAAGTCCCAATTGTCGATTCCAGTCCACGCTAGGCCAATTTTTAATTTCGTTCCAACCAAAATCCAAATTTCAATTCCAGTCCATCCGAGTCCACATCTTCATTCCGATCCTATCTCTATAAATCCCAATTTTATCATCCTCACTCGCTCGATCCAAAATTTTAATCTAACAACAAAATATCCTTTGGCTGACAATCCGAACCAGACCAAAAACACAGATATTGCAATCAGACGTAACAACAGACACAGATATGCACACGCAATCCGAACAATCGTGCCGATAATCGAACTAAAAAATAATTAAAATCGACAAGCATACACACACGTTGAAAATGCAAACTCGAAAATGCTCTAATCGTATACGCACTCATACAAAGACACGAACGAGCTTCTATATAACTCAGCAGAAAATACGACTTCCATCCAATCGACGACTCATTCCCTCCATCGAGTCACGCGCCTCCGCGATCTTTGTTGTCAAATACGCTCGTCATTCTTTCTCTTCCTCACAATTCGTTTTGTTTTCCATTCAACAACAACCATCAATCCAGTCTCAACGTAAATCCGAAAATTCTTCATCTCCGACGTCTTCGTGTCTTCGAAACTCTTCGTTATTGTCCGAAATTTCGTTCGCTCGGTCGGTAAAACAGACCGCAACGTTCGTCGCGTCGCATCGTAATTGCTTCAACTGCGCGTTTGCATGAATAAGTGAAATAAATAGAGGAAAGAAACGTCAACGATGATTATTCACCGAACTTCGTGCAATTGGATGATTCTCCTGATCGTCGGAATTGTTTTCGGTGATTTATCAGGAGTCGCCAGTTATCGACGATCAAAGGAAGATTCGATAAACGAGAAGAACGAACGTGCTTGGACGGAGTTTCAGGAATATCGCGAGTGGAAGATATTGAAAAGAGCTTGGGAACGTCGAATCGGTAAGACAGAACGCGAGTCGTCGGTAAATTCGAATGGGAAAAATTTGGAAAATGTGGTTTTACGGGAAGAGAGGAATTTTAACGTCGAACCGCCGCCCGTTGATCAAGCCGCACTCATGGGAAGGTTCATCGTTAATCAAGCTGGTAATTTACAATTATTATTTTTTTATGGTATTTTTGTTTTATATTATTTTATTTGTGTTTTATTCTATCTTATTTTCTATAACTTATTTCATTTTATTCTGTTATGTTTTTTAACTATTATTCCCATTTATAGTACGCTACATATGTTTATTACTATGGAAAGCGGACCAAATTGAATTTGATCAAATTTGGATTTATCCAAATTACATTAAATTGGTGACAAAAATTTAGTTCATCTCTGTAGGATTTTTCAAAAAATGGAAAAACGCGTTTGGACAATTTATTCAATTATAATAAATAATTCCTGAAATTACATTCTGGGAACTCTGCAAATTAATAAAAATTTGCACCTTAAAAGAATATTAAATCTCTTTGCTGGAAAATCCAAAAGCGATGCTGCGCCAAATAACTTTAACTTTTTTTCTTGGAAAGCCAAAAACATAGCTACATGTTGCGAGACATTGATAAGATTAGCATGATTTTTTTCTGCCCCAATTCGAGTCATTAATCGTGCTCCAGTGAGCGTCGTAGAGATACAAGAGATAAGTTAGATATGGAGATACGATGAAATCAGTTTGATACTGTCAAGGCCACATGCGTCTATGTTTGCTCTTTCATGCACTTAAAATAGATTGGACCTCGGTTGCCACGATCAGCACTCGCAAGGACATAGCGTCTTTTCCGACCACCAATGTCATATCCTTCAGTGACGGACCCCTCGGAAATGGCTCTGGAATTCCTTACATGTATCTCACACCATTGGATTTTACGGCTCAGGATTTAGCTGTGCGTATCTTTAATGAATTGCAATTATGAATGGCACTAATAATTGCAATCGTTAGTGTCTCGTTTGCAAAAAGAACAAAAAAATTCTGATTCTTATTATCATTGCGCAGGACGATCATCGAGCGACGCTGCTAATGACTCTGGCCCAAGGGTCCTACTGCAAACAAAAAGAAATGGACGACATGGATCCTCGCTGTGCCAGAATTCTTCTTTCCGGAAGAATAAAAAAGGTCCTTTTTCTCTCCTTTTTTACTGCACGTGATTCAAATAAAAAAAACCAAATTTAAAAAGATAATTTTTTTAACGTTCTTTTTATTTGTTTATTATATTTATTTATTATTTTTTTGGTTTATCATATTTATTAAGATTTTTGTTTGTAGGTCGAGCCGAAAAGCGATGAGCATGAAATAGCGAAAAAAGCTGTATTTGGACGTCATCCTAAACTCGCCGGAATGCCAGCAGGTAAACGTCGAATCCACGTAAAATATATCTCACATAATGATTGAAATATTATTGACATTAAATAATCGTGCGATTTAAATTTTTACAAATTTTTTTTTGCTTCGTCTAGATCATTATTTCTTCTTCGCAAAATTGGACATTGCTTCGATAGTCGTTCTGGATACTTTCGGAGGTCCGAAATACGTCAGCGTTGAAGATTATCTGAATCCACCGGATCCAAAAGATCTGCAATTTTATCAGCACAATTACGATCCTCTGGGGAAGGACATTAGCGATCTGCCTGATGCCGATTTTTCCGGAAAGTGGAATTACGCGTTTAGAGTCTAAGGAAGAATAATCTGCGGCAGAAACGATCCAAAGAAAAAAATTGCATGGAATTGTGAAAGAATTTTTGTGCCATAAATGTACATTTCATTTGCCATATCGTTAGGGTTTTTAATACTCGAACCACATTTGAAAGCAAGGAAAAAAAAAGAAAACTATCGAATTGTTTGCAAGCTGCAAATATTTTTTTAAATACGTTTTATCGAAGAAGACTTTTTATATCGCAATTTTATGAATACAGAATTTTTACACATTGTATCTGTAGATTACTACAAATTTGTTGACCGAAGGAAACAATTTTTGTGGTAAATCTTCGTCTCATGTATTTTTGTAATTCAAATACAAATTATATGAAAAATAATATCTCAGATTTTTTAAGTCAAGAATGTCCAGGACGTTTTGTATGCAAAGAGTGAAAAGCTTCTTATGTGTTTACTCCAATCGCTATAAGTGCGAGGGAGATGATAGATCAATGTATTACAGTTTTTATTACCGACCGAGCGATAATGACACAAATGATGATGGAATATATTTCGTGCTTCGTCCTACTGAGACAGTTGACAAAATTTATCTCGACCCGACGTCGACAATTATCTTGATCCGAACGACTCGGTTTTAACTTCAAAAGCGAGAGAGATAGTTGAATATTCCTGAAGTGTTGATCTCCGGGTTAAAAAACGATAACGATGAACTGCACGAATCCAGAGAAGCAGTCAATCGTTCTTGTCGTTCATACGAGAGATTAATCGAGGCCGATAACAACGCTCTACAGTTTTCATTACCGACCGAGCAGCCGCGTATAATCTTACCAATCACGTGATAAAAGCCACGGCACAGCAGAAAGCTATGGCTTCCAATAAACCCTCTAGGTTATTACGAACAACCGAATCTTTCTTACCAGTCTTATCCGGTAATTAAGCGCGAGATAATGAGCCTGCAGCTGCTTTTATCTCCTCGGTGCCGAACCTGCGCTTCTTTATCTCTCGAGCGTAGCCTAGTTACAACATCCCCCGCTCCCGGCAAAGGCGCGAAAGGTCTCTGTCGCCCGACTCGCGCCTGCGCAACGTCGCCAAACCTCCACCAGCGCCGCCAACGAGGCGTTTCCAATTAAAATTTCGAATTTCAAGTTCCCACGGGCTGACGGGCATAAAGCCAACGGTTTGCGATGCTTGTGGACGCTGATGCTTGCTTATTCTTGTTTACCCGGCGATTTTGCGGTTTCCACGTAGAACTTAACTTATCCTGAACGAGTCAACAAAGAAACCTAACGAACGAATCGGTAAGTCATTCAATTTCCCTCTCAATTTCGCGATATCCCATAGCGAGTCACAATTTTACGTGTTCGTGTTTACAACGCGAACGAAACTGTCATTCAAGCTCAGGCAGAGGTTCGGATTTTCATTTTCTTCCCCCCAAATATTTTCCAGTCCCGCGGAAATTGCGATTTTCCACGATGGTGTTCAACAAACGTGACCTCGAGAAGGCATTCTCGCCCAACAAGCCGCACAGATTCGCCAAGCGACGACTATCAGGCGGCAAAGCCCTCTTCAAACCCAGCACCAGCGGAAGCACCACGGATGGACCCCCCGGCGAAACTTCGTCGCAGACCAGCATACGAGTCATAGTACGAGTACGTCCGCACAACGAAAAAGAACTTCAGGAAAATTATCGCACCGTCATCAAAGTCGTGGACGACAAGATGCTCATATTCGACCCAAAAGAGGAAGAAAATCCATTTTTCTATCGCGGAGTAGCCCAAAAAGGTCGCGATCTTCTCAAAAAACAGAACAAAGAGCTTCAATTCATGTTCGACAGAGTCTTCGACATGTCATGCAACAATCAGGAAGTTTTCGAAGGAACGACCAAAAACATAATCGCCAATCTTCTGGACGGCTACAACTGTTCGGTGTTCGCTTACGGCGCCACCGGAGCCGGCAAAACTCACACGATGCTGGGTTCCGAGGGCGATCTCGGAATTACCTTCAGAACCATGGCCGAACTTTTCACCCAGATCGAAGCTCAGGGCGAACATCGTGATTTCAATCTCGGCGTGACTTATCTCGAAGTTTACAACGAAAATGTTTGCGACTTGCTCAACAGATCCGGACCTTTGGCCATTCGCGACGACGGCAGACACGGAATAATCGTCGCCGGACTCAACATCACTAGCATTCGCAGTCCCGACGAACTTCTCACGCTTTTGGCTCGCGGAAACAAAAATCGCACCCAACATCCTACCGATGCGAACGCAGAGAGCAGTCGTAGTCACGCGGTGTTTCAAGTTTACGTAAACATAACGAACAAACTCGACGGTCAGAAAAAACACGTTAAATTGTCGATGATAGATCTGGCAGGTTCGGAAAGAGCATCGGCTACCGGTTGCAAAGGTGCGCGTTTCAAAGAAGGCGCGAATATAAACAAATCGCTTCTGGCTCTTGGAAATTGCATAAACAATCTTGCCGACGGTGTTAAACACATTCCCTACCGAGATTCAAAATTAACAAGATTGTTGAAAGATTCGTTGGGTGGTAATTGTCACACGGTGATGATAGCCAACGTAGGTCCTTCGAGTTTGAGCTTCGAAGACACTTACAACACACTCAGATACGCCAATCGTGCCAAAAAAATCAAACTAAACGTAAAAAAAAACATAATATCGTGCCAAATGCACGTAACGGAGTACATAAGAATGGTGGAGGAGCAAAAGAAAGAGATAGACATGTTAAAACTGAAGATAACGAGTTTCGAAAACAAAACCACGGAACGCGGATCGCCATACGTTCCAAAAGAATCCCCAAAAACCGAAGATTACGAAAAAGAAATAGCGGAATGGAGCGAAAAAATTCGCGATCTTTACCGCGTCAAAGGTCAACTAAACGAAAAAATTCTCAATCTTCAAAGTACCGACAAAATTCTTTGCTGTCGCATACAATACAAAATCGCGGCCGACAAGAGATTGCAAAATCTCACGGCGACCGTGGACGCTCTAAATCAGGATCAACAAAACGCCAGTGGCAAATCACGCGTCAACAAATCATTGCGCTACTTCAAACGTCAACGCGACGTTGTCAAAGTTCAAATGGAATCAGCTTGGAACGAATTACACGCTACGGAATTGCAATTGGAAACGTTGAAAGTTGAATTGAAAACGAAAAAATTTGCTGACAAATTGCGCGAAAAATTGGCTTATCACAATTGCGAAATCGAAAAAATGCGTTATCAACAGCAATACGAACACGCGAGAAAAGTTAGCAGTTTGCAACAATGCGAATTGCACTCGCAGGATACAATTGTGCGTACGATGAGCGGAACATTGCAAAATTATTACAACATGATGTTGGGTTACGGAGCCATGACCGATAAAATGACGTTGGAGTTCAAACAATTGGTAAAATCGTTGGAAGGCGTGCGAAACATCAAATGGGCCGATGGTGATATGGAAAACGGTCCACCCGAAGATTTTTACGTTTTAACTTGTTTGAGCACCGAAGAATTGGATAATCCGTTGACCAGCGAAATGCCGATTTATTCGGCTCCGTATCTCGACGACGAGGATGTCGATCGAACGAACAAAACTACGAACGTTCTTAGCACGACTTTCGACGCTACACCGTCGAAAGATTCCGAAACGGCGACGAATAACGGCCCGACGTCGTTGAATTCGACTATAACCCTGGAAGAAGAAGCAACGAGAGCGATCGTCGTCGACGACGTCGCCACGGAAATTGACGCGAATTCCGTGGAATTTTCGTCGCTCAACGCCAAACAATTGAACAATACGTTCAGTCTCATGGAAACTAAGACGAAGAAACGCACGCTTAGCGATAAAAATCAGGGAACCAACCGAACGCCGATAAAACAGGCGAGAAAAATTTCACCCAAACAAAAAACTACGATTAACGCGAACGCGTCCACGGGAAAAGAGAATAAAATCGTTGGTGGTAGCAATAATAATGGAAAATCCGTGATGAGCGCGAAAAGTATCGCAATTTTGAACAAACTCAAAAACGATAGACTCAAATTGTTGCCGACGATTTCGAACACGACTTTTGATAACGGATCCGGCGATAATCCGCTTTGCAACAAAGTCGTGAGGATCAAAGAGAGACGCGGATTGATCGGCGTTCATCCTTATCAAAAAACCGCAACTAAACCAAAGTGAGTCGCAATTCGTATGATGCGAAGATAAATATTATTTATTTTTTTTTTTTATTCAAGAATTGGGAAAATTTTACGTTTTTCTAATTGACTTGGAAACAAAAATTATTTAATCCAGCAATTTATCGTCTTGGCGTTACGTTTTTTTTTTTTTTTTAATTTTTTTTTGGAATGTTCGGATTTAAGTTTTTTTTTTTTAACGCAATGGATCTGATTTCTAGAAGATTATCCGATGAAATAATTGAAGAGGAATCCATATGGAATTTTTTAGCGTCTTGAATTGATCATTCGCAATTTTTTTTCATATTTTTCCAAGCTCTAACGTTAAAAAAAAAAAAATGCACGAATAAAGAAAAAAGAAGAAGAAGCGCGAGGGAGAAAAATAATCCGGCGACTTCGAAATTGCGTTTCGTACTATGAAATAACACACGAATTGCTGCCTCACCTTACCATGTAGAATAAATCTTTAAAAAATTCCAAAATAGCGATTGAATCGCGAATTTACGAAATAAAAATTTAATTAGGATTAATTTAGAAATAAAATTTTTTTCCGGAGCAACAAAAAATTTCACCGATTATAACCGCTAAAAAAAGTTTCTGAGAAGCGGAAATCGATGCGTAAAAACATCCACGAGAACGCACGTTTTACAATCGGGCGAAAGAAAAAAAAAAACAAAAATCTCAATTTGGATCAATCGAAATTAAATGGAATTAAATTCTTTGATTTCCAGAAATAACGCGACTCCAGCCACTAGAGTTCCGTGGTAGGAACGCCCATAGCGTATATAAAAAGCCATTCGAAATGTTCACCCGGTGAAATATGTAAATACGATTTTTTTTTTTTTTGTTTTAAAATAAAAAATAGCGCGCTCTTGCGCCGAAAATGCCTACAGAACTGAATAGAAAACGTAGATTACAAGAAAGGGACAAAAAGTAAATTAGAAAAAAAAATAAGTAAGACCGTTGATAAACCACCGGTGATAAGCCGAGGATTGCTCATTTCTCGACGCTAGAAATAAACCGAAATAGCAAACGATGAAACGAATTTAAACTGACTCAATCGATGACATGATAAATAAACAAAATGCCAATTACAATAATTTTTTTTACTATCCACTTTGAAGCACGTTTTATGACATTTTTATGAGTAACCACGTATTTTCGTCCGTCGTATTGTTATCCGTAATAAAATTAACTTCGCTTCGTGTATCTGACTAATTTTTGTTTTGTTGTATTACATATGTCTATATATAAACGTAGGCTTGACGATAATAGGACTGCACTGGAAATAAATTCGACATGTTTTGTGAGATACGTTTATATCATATATTTATACATATATATAGAATGGAAAGGAAAAACGTTATTTGCGTAACGCCTGGCGATTATAATTGAGAAAAGCGATATTAGAGATTTTGTATTTTGATAGGACTAATGCTTTGTAACGTTTTTATGAAAAGGAAAAAAAATAATTATAACAATAAAAATATTTATGTACGTAAAATCGATGATATTGAAAAGAGAAAAAAAAAATTTTGGTTGATGGAATTTCGATCTTCAACCGTCGAGGACGCTTTTTTCATTTCCCGAAGTTACGTTGTTGCTGAGAATATCCTGGAAAAAATGTTGCACATTTTTTTTAATTGTACGCAGATTAAAAAAAGAGAAAAATATATATTTTGGGATTTGTTTTGAATTATGCGAAGCTCACGTATTCGTCCAAGGCGCGCAGAATGAGCTTCAAAGGATCTGGAATGTCCCGGCTCGCTGACGCTTGACGCGAACTCACGATCGATGGTAATATAGATCTCGAACGATCGAACAAGGATGCGAAGGAGTGCAACAAAAATGCGAGAAAAGCCAACGATGCGAGAATGCTAACCGTATCGATTGCTCTGAAATGAAAAAAGTAACAAAAAAAAAGAAAAAGGAAAAACATTCAAATTTTTCTTACAACTGCCGGCAAACACTTTGAATTGTCCTATAAAAAACTACATTTTATCTTTTGCTTTTGCCAATAGACTATTTTAGGCGACGAAAATTGAATGCAAAGAAGCAGAATAGAAATTGATACAAATAAGATAAATTAAGGTTCAATTTTAATAGCAGGGCAAATAGAAAATTGAATAAAATTTTATGTGCCTCCGTTTCATTTTATTATTCATTTATTTTTTTATTTCATTTTTTTTATTGATAGACAATTTTGATATTAACTGAGATTGATACAAATTAGATGAATTGAGGTCCAATTTTAATTCGCAGGGCAAATTGAAAATTGCAATTTATTAGAATTTCATTAACCCTTATTTTATTTTATTATTTATTAATTTCTCCATTCGATCGATAGACAATTTTGATGTTAAACTTACGGATACAACGCCGGAGCGATCGGATTTCCGGCGTATCCGCCGTAATAGCTACGAGGCTTGACTCCCGTTTCGTCGTTCCTGCGATACTCCGGAGCAGAATCCAACCCCGTGGGCCAACCCTTTCTTCCCGTTCCGAAACTCCCGACGAAACGGCAGATCGGATGATTCCCGCACGTCGGTGAATCTCGCGATGCGACGACCGGATAAAAATCGTTCGAAAAATTCGCCGGATAGTTTCCATCGCTCCAAGCCACACTCGCGACGACGGCAAATAAAAAACCGGTCAACAAATTCAATTGTCGCATTATTCTAACGATACAAAAGAAAAATGAATTAAAAAATTCGTTCGAAATCGATTCATCAAATAAATAAATAAATAACTCTTTCGGTAATATTGAAAAAAAAATTACGAAATAAATATTTTAAAGCTTTTATAAATATAATTTTTATTCACCTTTTTTCGAAGATATTATTTTGTTTTTTTTTTTTTATTTTTTTTTAAACGTTATATTTTTGAAGCTTCGTCGAACACCAGAGATTCCATTTTTCGCGAGAGATCGGCGACGACCTGAGACTTTGGAGAGACGATTGTTTATCCGTCGACGTATTGTCGACGTCTGTTATATATATGGTTGTACGGAAAATTGGCCTATTGTCTCGGAATCGCTCCACTTGGTCGCTACACGACCGAAGAATTTCGAATTGCTCTCGAATCTATGACGACAATTTGGATGCTTCCTGCGTGACGAATTTTCCCGCACGCATGTGCTATTGTCGCTTGCCGTATTTGGTTTCGCGATGACGACAGGCTTAATCTTTGCAGTCTGAATAACTCTCGTTACATTCTAACAGCCTGCAGTTTTTTTATTCTTGGTATTTTTTTTTTTTATTCCGAGAAAATGTGATTATTCGGTGCAGGAAATAAAAAAAACGTATGAATGAATGAAGGATATACGGGCATGTATATGTATTTTATTCAATTACGAACGGCTTGTTTGAGATGCATCAATTTTTTTACAGCTTCTCGATATTTGTTCAACGTGTGATCGTCTTCGCCGGTGTTTATGAGATCGGAAACCGCGATTTTGTATTCGGTCGCGTGAGGTATGTGCTCGTAATCGAGACTTTCGGGTTCGTTCGGCCACGCCTTTATCGCGACGAGAGTTTTTCGGCTTTCATGTTTGTCCCAGTCGTAATATTCCATGTCCGCCAACGTTTTCTCGGCCTCCCATGGCTCCACTCGCTGCAACGAGAATAAAAACGTTCATCGTAATTGTTTTTTTTTATGATAAAAACATAATTTTTGTTTTTTAAAAATGCAAGATTTTTGTTGAGAAAATTGTACGATATCAATTTGAAAAAAATTTTTATAGTATAAAAATAATAATTATATATCGATGTAATGTATAGAAAATACTACGTTAAAATTATAATTTTGATTATTACACAATTATATATAATAATATATAATTCTGTAATAATTGAAATTATAATTTTATAACTTAATATTTTTAAAAGTTCTTATTTATCGTTGATAAAATCTGTTTTGTGATGATAAAACAATATTTTAATGAAATATTATTATTCTTTATCAATACGATATCCCAATAGAATATTATTATTTCTTAATGAATGAAATAATTCAAACAATACCTCATAATTTTTCAACAACAAAATATTCAAATAAAACCTCCTTAATTACCAATAATAAAATACAAAAATAAAATTTCTATATTCCCATATAGAATTCAATCGTCTTACCCAAGCCTCGTGGTAGACAGCCGTAAGAAGATATTCGGCGTATTCCAAATTTTGTTTCCTAGTCGGGCAACGATCGGCGGTTATTATAACAAGATCGTCATCAGGATTGTATCGATCGCCCAGAAGTCGCAAGATCTTGTCTCTGGCGTGAGTATCGAGCTTAAGATCCGACAATTTTATCTTCAAACTGACGATTCTCGCAAGCGGATCTCTGATACTCGGACCGGCGTAGCAATAGTCGCTGGTTATTACTTCCAAGGGAAAATGCTTGTCGCACTTCTCGTCGGTTTCCAGACCCTCCGGCCATTTGGTGCAAAATTGTTTCAGAGCTTCGCAATGTCTCTTGACGGCGGGAGGCGTTAGATGCAAGAAATTTGGTATCTTCATCAATTCCGCGTTGGCCCATTTGGACGGAGGCGGTTGTTTGGGCAGCGGATAACCCTGACGCACCGGTAAGGGCACCGTTGCGGGGTGAAAAGTCCGAGGACCCGGCCACACCGAAACCCAATCCTGATCCGTCGCCATTTGATTGGCTCTCGGCGGAGGTACCGGAGTTGTCTGGTAATTGATTTTCTTTCCCTGGGCTTTCTTTGGTATGAGTTCCAGAACGCGGAATTCACCTGCAATTTTATTATAGTCTCAAAAATTGATGAATTTCTTAATATTACTATTACTATCATTATAATAATTCCTTATTGCTATTGAAAAAATGATAATAAGAGAAAAAACAATTATTCTATTTATGTAAATAATATTATTATATACATAATAAAATCGAGTAATAATTGGTCCATGAGTTTCCATTATTCTAATAGTATATAATTTAATTTTAGGATTATTATTTCAATTATCACAAAATTGAAAAAATTATTTATTATTAATAATTATTATTAACAAATTAATCATAAAATTGCATATTCCCTGACCAACTACTGGGACAATAATAACAAACGACACAAAAAATTGTCATTATAATGTGGAGAACATATTTTTTCGACCTATGCGTTTATTACGAAAAAATTAATTGTTCAAAGGTTATGTTTCGATTTAACGAACCTATAACTTTTGCATCCGAATTAGCGGCAGTCGAGTAAGCGGCCGCGAAGCTGGGTAACCTGGAAACACCGAAAACGGCATTTCTCTCCGCTAAACGAATCAATACGGACATTGTTAAGTTATATTTGTTTTCAAAGTCGCTTGAAACCGCAAAGTCGTTATCGCTCCGTTCGGAGCAGTCAGCTGTTCACCAAACACCGGCGATGGATCGACTGGTTCGATTCCACGTGTTCCTCTCGTCCGCTACTCTTATCTTCGGTCCACAGATTTTTCAAAAAATTATCTTCATTGCCAATGATCGATGCAATTTTTGAATTCGACGATTCCGATGATTGCTCGGTCGGTAACAAAACTGTAGAGCGTCAGTCTTGTCCACGATCTTAATTTTTTCAGATAGAAGGAGAGAACGATTAATTGAATTTTTAAATTGTGTAGTCATTCGTTTTATTATTCTTCATTCGAGAGTCTTGAGAGCCTTTATTTTTCTTCTGGTGATTATTTGAGCAATGATACAGGACGACACAGTTTTTCATTGATCAATAAACAATTCTTATATTTTATCCGAAAAATTATAAATACAATAATTTCGATGTATCTTCTAATTTTTCGTACTGCTGTTGTCTTTCAAAATCTTAAATAAAGTGTGATGTAAGAATTTCGGGTAGAATTTCTTATCTCTTATCGTTGGTCGGCGGATGTCGAACTTCCTTTTGACGAAATCGTAGGAGCAAGGAAAAAGGCGTGACAAAGACAAAGGCGCGACAGTACAATCAGTTCTTTCTTACAAAACCTATCGCGAAAGCTTTTCAATACGAAATACAATAAAATAAGTAATACGTTCCATTGTAAGGGCTGGAACGAGGTTTAGAAAAAAAAATTATAGTAATATGGCAGATGAGATTCAGCATCCAATATCGCGAATTCTGTATCGTCAATCGTCCTTGGAAATTCCTTTGACACCTTCGATACCGTCTTATCCTTTCGATGAAGATGACAACGAGGACGAAGAAACGATGCCAAGAATTGTTGGCTACGCCATGAAAAATAAATGTTCAGTTTTTCACGCAACGGAAAATCTTCCGGAAGATGAGAGAATTGTCGATGCATCGCTGATAAAGAATTCTCAAGAAGCCAGGAAGGAAGAAAGAAATGATAAAGTTGTCAAATCCGTGGGACTTCTGTCTGGTGAGGATTTATCTTAATGATAAAAAATGCAAGGCAATTATTTGTAATTGTTCCCAAGAGAAAATAATACAAACAAAAATGAGAAAATAGCAACAGTGATTTTCCGAACAACGCTAAAGTTTTGCCGTTAAAAAAAACAAATCTCATTTATATTTTTTTTGCAAGCTTTCCTGAAACTGTTTTATCGAACAAATAAAATCTCATTATTCGACAATGCAAATCAATTATTAATTGTTTCGCCTCGGTAGGCAAAACCAGACAAGTCCATGATTTGTAGGTGAATCCAAATGAGGCCAACAGTGTTTTTTCATCCATAGATTACAAACTATATAAATTTAACCGAATGCTACTTCAAATAGTCTCAAAAACTAACTGTAACCCGATAATTATCAGTTTTTAAATTGAATATTCTGTCCGTTTGTTTGTTCCTTTTTGCGCTCAATGATGTCAGTCTCATTGAGAATTTTTATTTATACTTATGATGATTGATCAATGATCCAAAACTCCCGCACCCGAAGAATCTGCATTACCGACAGTGCCAGCTCACGCACACACATAGGGCGAGAGATGGAGAAAGAGAGATTTTTAATGTACCATGTACACCCACACAAGAACGTTTATTCTCAATGGTGACGTTTATGCTGCTTCGTAACTCAAAACAGGAGTTGCAGTCATGGCGTCTCCGCGACCAAAATCACCTCGTCCACCGTTATTAACCAAAAAAGACGATAAGGAAGAAAGTTTTTGGGACAAAATTGGAACTCTCGGACGCAAGAAGCGCATAAAGGAAGGTAAGATGAATCCCATTGATCAAAAACCAACGGAGAAACAAGTGCAATTTGCTCGGAGGTGTATTTTCACGGTCCAAAACAATTTCCTTATAAGGCCAGCAGCGCCAATGCGACGACGATTTTCGTTTTTCAAGGCGAGGCAAAACGCGTTCAGTCGGTAATCAAAAACTGTAAACAATGTTTTTCGTTTTTCTTCAATGATTCTAAAGATTTACCGGATAAAAACAATAGTATTCGCTCTTTCGTCGCGTTATTCTGTGTACGTAAGATTTTTTTGTGAGATAGAAATGTTTAAAAACGTTGAAAAGAAATGCAGTTACAATTTTCCGGTTCCCGGCGAAGCATAAAATGATCAAATGTAGACAATGTATTTCCGCAGTACAAGAAGTTCAGGACGAAGGCAAGTATGCGATCGATTCGCCAGGATACGCAGCGAATCCGGACATGCCGCCGGAGGACTACGCGTTGGACGAGAACGAAGAGCGTTCCATGATCGAACCCAGAGCTCTCGAGGACGCCAAGTTGCAGGAACTAATTTTTGTACTGATCGAATGGATCAACGACGAACTCGCCGATCAGAGAATAATTGTCAAGGACATCGTCGAGGATCTGTACGACGGACAAGTGCTACAAAAACTAATAGGTACGCTGGTTTCTTCGACCCTCTTACGATATATCTGTCGTTCAGAGACAAAACCGATCGAATCAGTGAAAATATTTCTGCCTTCTCATATCGAGTTCGAGTTTGATCAAGGAAAAAGTAAATAAACGAATCGACAAATAAACCTCGAAAAAAAAATTGATTCATCGCAGAAAAGCTAACCGGCGACAAATTGGACGTTCCGGAAGTGACCCAGTCGGAGGAAGGACAGAAGCAAAAATTGGAAGTTGTTCTGTCGGCAGCTAATCGCATACTGGGCCGTTATCCGCCATACAAATGGAGTGTCGAGTCCATACATTCGAGAAACATCGTCGCGATTTTGCATCTTTTGGTTGGATTGGCTCGTCAATTTCGAGCTCCCGTGCGATTGCCCGAACGAGTGGCCGTGCAACTCGTGGTTGTGCGAAAAAAAGACGGTCAATTGATTCACCGAACCGTTCGGGAGGAAATCACGTCGACTTACGACGATTTGGGAATGCGTTGCGAACGCGACGCTTTCGATCATCTTTTCGATCATCCTCAGGACAATCTCGCCGTTGTTAAGAAGGTAAAATCCACTTTTGACAAATATTTCTTTCGTTCCACGCTTCCATGGGCCGGAAAATATTTATTTTGAGATGAGAAATCGCTCGAAAATCCAACAATTTCTTTTTTATGCATTAATTATTAATTTATATTTTTTTATTTCATTTACAGTCTTTGATATCGTTCGTGAACAAACATTTGAGCAAAGTTCATTTGGAAGTCACGGATCTCGACAATCAATTCCACGACGGCGTGTTTCTCACGTTGCTTCTGGGATTGCTCGAAGGATT
The DNA here is from genome assembly GCA_963971145.1 of Sussaba pulchella. Taxonomy (NCBI): domain Eukaryota; kingdom Metazoa; phylum Arthropoda; class Insecta; order Hymenoptera; family Ichneumonidae; genus Sussaba; species Sussaba pulchella. The sequence goes on along the minus strand of OZ020167.1, from coordinate 14,701,372 downwards.
TTTCGTTCCGCTCGGTAATTTTCATTTAACTCCGAAAACTCACGATCAGAAGGTACACAACGTTTCCTTCGCTTTCGATCTCATGCAAGAAGTTGGATTGCCAAAACCTAAAGCCCGACCGGAAGGTAAGTTGACAATAAATATAATAGTAATAATAATAATTAATAATAATTAATAATAATAATTTAATAATTAATAATAATAATTAATAATAATAATGAATGATAATAATAATAATTATTATTATAATTTTGATTAACAACGAAGTTCCGGCGTTGAACTATTTTTTCAGTGCGTTTTTCTTTTCCGTTGCAGATATCGTTAATTTGGATCTGAAATCAACGCTGCGTGTTCTTTATAATTTGTTCACGACTTACAAAACCGTAAATTGAATCGATTATCGCGCTTAGAGTCTCGTAATCGTAACAAATCCGTAGATCCCGAGCTATAAACGTACTAACCAAGGAGCGCGAGATTATCGTCCGCAATAGTGCGTTTTTACACGAATGCGAAACTGCCACATTGAAATAATTATTATTATTTATATACAACGCGTGTAATCGAAATTTTTAAAAATGTATTTTTTACGATTATTTACAGAGAATATATTTAGACAGAAAACGAACAAAAATAATGATGGATTGTTCCATTAGCGACGTGCCTTTTAAATTATATCGCAATGTTTCCGTCGATTCTTCACACGTTTACACTATATTGACTATTAATATTGTATGTATAGATATTTTTCAATAAACTGACATTTTTAAATCATAGTCGTTTCGCATTAATCGTTTTCACGAGTAATAACATTTATTTTTGAAATATTTTTTTATCGAGATTTGATAATAAATTCAGATAAATCTGAGAACTGTACATTTTCGACAATCTTTGTCGTAGATATTTTGCTAAACGGATATTTTTTAATCATAGCCCATTCGCATTTATCGTTTTCTAGAAAAATAAAATTTATTTTCGTGAAATATTTTTTAATCGAAATTTGATAATAAATTTAGATAAATCTGTTCTATTTTTTGTACGAAGAACCTGAAATTAAACGACAACCTTTGTAGTAGATGTGGCCCTGTGGAAGGCATGAATACAATAAGAATTCAATCAAAAAATCTCGTCCGCAGTTTTTTTCGTTGTTCACAAAAAAAAAAGAAAGAACGATAGCCAAATTATTGGAAGATTATTTAATTATTCGTCGTATGTAACTCAGCAATGTACATATCAACCATCAATGAATAAACACCAAGTTTAGATTACGCGAGGAAAAAGTATACATAATTTTGATTACAACAATCTATCAACGCAGAATATCACTATACTTCTTTCTTCACCCTGGAATTCGGTCCTCGCGTTGCATCTTTTCACTACTCTGGACTCGAAGCTACTCGCAAAAAGTTTTCTTTCAATCAACGCTACGATATTAAATTTCCCATACAATCGAATTAACCTAATTCGTCAATAAATGCAAAAAAAAAAATAATCGTTTTAAACGTCGTTCTTATATTTTATCAGACGCACGCGGAAAAAATCGAAAAAAAAAAAATCATTCGCGCAATTCTTTGGTTCAATCATTCAATTGTAGGCACTACGATCGCAGTAACAATGTAACATGCTCTCCCTCGATATTCATTAATCGCTAAAGCTGTATAAAATTATAGATTAGCTCGGATAAGGCGATATTTTCTTCTTTTTTTTTCTCTTTCTTCATTGTTTTTTTTTATCATACAAAAATTCACACTGCAAAAAAGCAACTGTACATCGGATTTCGCGGTACGATAAATAATCCGTGATGAGGAAGGAAAGGGGAGTAATCTTAATGGACGAAAAAGATTATTTGAAAAAAGATTTACAGTCATAATTCAACGATGCTTAAATCTAACTCGTAGTAACTCATCGTCTCGTTAAGGCAAAGTGTTACATCGCCGTCTGGGTAAAGTACATTTACCCAGAATTACGTGTAAATTGGCGAATATCCTGCGGTTAATCGCGCACGAACGAGATTGACACGTAATTATTGGTAAATCTACGCACCGACGGCGTTGTACTTCATCTTAAACCGAGATTATTTTCAAGATGTGCCTAATATTATCGTTCTACATCGGTGATTTCTATATTCGATTTAGTTCTCGTTTTTTTTCGAGTAATACTTTATCATTATCCTAAGCTAATTACATATGCTACATCATCGGGTAGAAACTAACTCGTTCGTTAACCGGAGTATCAAAGATATCAATTCTCGATGCCGTCATGGCACAATTCAGCACCAATTGTTGCAACGGATGATAAATGTGGGGTTTTTTTTTCTTCTTCATTATACAATATTTTTTTCGTTTAGTTTTCTGTTTTTTTTTGGGCGGCTCTTGAACAGAAGAGCGTTTACGAAGTTGCGAGCATTGTTTTTTCAGTCGATAACAAATCTGGAAAACGCGAACAACCGCGATATTTTCATTTGAAACGATTAACAAAGATAAATTATTTTGTTTTTAATTGTTGTTTACGATGAATTATAAAAATATGTTATCGATCGATCATCGAATGATTCGATATCCCTGAGATTCCCGGTCGATCCACCCAGTCTAGCAATTTTATTCTTTTACGCGGTTCGCGATAGAAATCGACGTGAATGTACAAACTTTTAGGTCATATCGACGTTGATTCAGCGCCGAATTGCGCCAACGCTAGGCAATGATGCTCCAGACGCTTCACGCTGGCTATCAGGTGGGCGTTTTGCACGTACAGATCCGTCGATAGAATGTCGGCCTTCGCCAGTCTGTCGGCCTGGAAAAAAAAACGATATTGAATTTACGAATTTCTATTATTTATTTGGTCTTGTAATGAAATCCCGCCGTTTTATATTTAGAATATTTAAATATTAAAAAAAAAGAAATGAAATGGCGTGGCCGATGTGTGATTAAATCTTGGAGGGAATTACCTGTTCCTGATTCGTCTTCACTTGCAGCTTAAGCTTTTCTTCGGTCTTTTGAAGCGCATAACGCAGCGCGGTAACTTCTTGGGCGTGCTGTTGCCATGTTTCTAAAATTTCGAATATATTAATTTCATTGCGTGGAAATTTCTCTAGTTTATCGGATAAATAATAATAATTATTATTATTATTATTATTATTATTATTATTATTATTATTATTATTAATAATAATAATAATAATAATTATTATTATTATTATTATTATTATTATTAATAATAATAATAATAATAATATAATAATCACCAAATAAAATAATAATTCATTCAAATAATAATCATAATTATTATAAATGATAATTATAATAATAATTATTATTATCATTATTATTATTATTGATGTAAATTGAATAATCATAATAATGAATTAATAATTCATTAAAATACTAATAACAATAATAATAAGAATTATTATTATTATTATTAAATTTACATTAATAATAATAATAATAATTATAATAATAATAAATTATTAATTTATTATTATGATTATTAAATTTACATGATTTGTATAATTTATTCGATTAAAAATCGTCACGATTAATTTTCCAATTGTTTCGAAACTTACGTTGGAGCATGCGTTCGGCATGTTGTTGCTGATGCGTCAGCGATATTTTCAAATTTCGTCGTTTCTTCTCTTGCGCCTGAAGTTTCTCGCTCAACGCCTTAAGCACGTTGATATTCATGCGACAAGCTCCGTCCCCCATATCCCCCGGATCCGTACACACGCGATTCACCGACGTAACATTTTTAAGTTCCGTAACTCCCTTCAACAAATTTTCCTTCTGTTTCGACAAATTCAAACACTCGTTGTCGATTTCCAATTTTTTCTGATAAAGACGATTGATCTCCGCCTTGTGAACCCGACACAATTCCTCCATCGACGTATAGGCCTCGATCTGTTGACAATAACAATCCCGACGTTGCGACGTAGAATTTTTAAACGTCGAATCATTGGAAATTCCAATTTCCGCGATTTGATTCAATTTGCTTGGATCGAAAATTCTGTGATTGCTCGTTCCATAATGAATGATTTTTTTCGTCGTCGTAGTTGTCGTTTGTCCCATCGTCGCGGCCGCGTAACTCTGCTGCGGCGTTTCCACGCCAAAATTCATCGTCGCTGTGTGAGAAATCGCGTTTGAAAAATCTACAGGTTTGGAAATGCATTCCAACGACGTTTCGTCGAATGAAAATTGCGTTGAAACGTTTATCATCGAATTCGACGATGATCCAACGTTCGTAAAACTTTTACGCAATTCTTCGATCTCAATTTCTTTGCGAGTTTCGAATTCTTCCATCTGCGATCTCAACATTTCCAATTCTTCTTCCAAATCCGCGTATTGCTGTTCGAGATTATATTTTTCCTCTATGGGCGACAATCTTCCGTCGTTTCGTGATTTTTCCGCAGGACCGAATTGTTCTTCGTATTCGGCGATTTTACCGATCAATTCCGAAAATTTGTCGTCGCTTATTTTTTGCTCTTGTTCGAACAATTGTCGTTCCTCTTCCAATTTAGCAGCCCAATAATCCTCGCACTGATCGTATTCGCTTCGTAGAAGATCCAAACTTCGTTCCAATTCACCGCAACGATCCGTCAATTGTTTTTTCTCGATTATGAGCTTGGCTTCGAGATCACGAAATATTTCACCGAGTGATTCTTTCGCGTTTTCGTCGTTGTCGGAACTCAAAGTTTGCGTGACGTTAAGGAGTAAATTGTTTTTCTCTTTTTCCGGGGTTTTCGATGATTCGGAGGTCGAAGATTCGTCCTTTCGCGGTGGATAATCGCGCAGGCTCGTTATTTTATTCTTCGTCGCGCTTTTGGAATCGAGATTGTTGAAATTTTTGTCAATGTTGTTTATCATATCGTCGCTGTGCGACGAACGTTTAACGAGTTTAGCCGTTTCGGCGTGGCTAACGACGAGATCTCTCAGTGATTCGCTCGTGCGTTCTTCGCACTCGATTTCCAAATCGTTCTGATCAATCACGATCGTATCGTTGTTCTTGTTTTCCGCGATTTTCTCGAATTCCACATTTTCACGGGTTTTCACGATCGATATTTGCGACAGATCGATCTCCAATTCGTCGATTATGCTCGTTATCAAGCTTTGAAAAGCGCAATGATCCATCGTGTAAGATTCTTTAGCTTCCAAAGAATTTTTGAGCTCTCGAACGATCGTTTCGACGACGTTTCTCGCATTTCGAAGCTTCGAATCGTCGTTTTTTTCCGTCAAATCGTCGTACCAATTGTTCATCATCGTTCGAACGGTCTTCAAGATCGTCCCCGTATAAACGGATAATTCTTCCGTAGGTTCGGTCTCGAGAGCCAAAGATGCAGCTTCGGAATTACGTATTTTCATAAATTCCAATTCCGACGTTATTTCGTCGTTTTGATCTCTCAATTCGGCCATTGATGCTTGCAATGTTTTTATACGTTCAACGAGAAGTATTATTTGTTCGCTTTCTCGGGTATCGTCCGTTGTTTCGATTTCTTCGTGTTCAGCCGCGAGATGTTGAACTTGCATCAATAATTCTTTGTTCGATGATTTGAGTTTTGTTATTTGTTCGGTTAAATTTTCCACCTCGACTTCGAGGCTTTGATTCTCGTGAAGAGCATTGGCGAGTTTCGTTCTCACTTGTTGTTCTTCTTGTTGAACGACTTGGAGTTGACGATCGAGAGCTTTTAAAGCTTCCGTGTGAGCTTCGCGCTCGGAAGTGCACTTAATCGACAGATCTTTCGTTATTTCGGCGTGTTTGTGTTCCAATTGTTTCAATTGATCCTGTCGAGATTTTTCTAACCTCACGTGGTGCTCGTCGATTTCTTGAGCGAGCAAATTCGCACGTTCGTTCGCTTCGGCCACGTCGATGCGAAGCTTGTCACGTTCGCCGCTCAGATGCTCGACCAAGGTTCTGAAATGGAATTGATTTCGGGTTTAGACGATTTTTTATCGAGTTTAGGAATTATGGGGAAGCTCGGGAGGGAAGGAATTAGTGAGAAAGAGGATTTTTTGGTTGGATGATGGATTATTTTTTATTAGGATTATCGGAATGTTCATTTTTGGAGACAGTAGACGCATTAATTTGGAGCGAATTATTATTTTTGGGGAATTTCGATTAATTCGTGAATTAATTATCGAATCTGCAGAATTTTTAATATTTGATAATTATTTGGTCGATCTATAGAGAAAAAAAAGAAAAAAACAAGCACGAGCGTAGAGAAATTTATTCGAAGTTCCAACGTTTGAGGGAAAAAAGAAATTCTATTGAGTCGTAATTCTCTGACCGAGTAAGGACATAAATCTTGTTACGGTTGAAAAAAATAATAATATATTAAGATTTATTCGTGAATTAATAATCAAACCAGCGGAATGTTTGTTTCTTCAAATAATTATTTCATGCACTAATCATCATATTCTACCAATCAATTGATCGATCTCTACAGAAAAAAAAGCAAAATGAAGCCCAAGCCTAAACAAACTCTCGCGAAATTCCAGCATTCGAAGAAACATACAAATTCTATCGTATTTCAATCCTCAGAAAATTAATTCCCCACCGAGCAGACACATAAATCTTGTTCCAGTTTTTTTTTTCCACGCTAATAAATAACGATTAATTCGTGAATGAACTCACATCATGCAACGAACTTCCTCCTGATAAAGCGTCAGAGCACCTTTGAGAAGGCTCATGTGAATCGGCGTAATGGCATTGTCGGGCTCGTCGCGAAGATTTTTCAATTCTTCGCACAGTACGGTCGTTAGATCGGTCAGTCTAATTTCCGAACTGGTAAAACCAAGGTCCGAGAGAAGTGTGGCAGCGTCGGGGACACCGGCAACCTCCCACATGGCGACTATCGTGCTTATTCTCGCATAACCGGTCTGATGGGGGCCGAGTATATTGACGACGATCCCACTGTCTCGGGATTTAACAACGTCACCCGACGACGAACCGTTCGCCCAGTCCAGGGTCGAATTTTCGTGGGTGTTTTTCTCGTTTTCGAAAAGCATGATGAATTCGTCGAAACTTATAAGACCGTCGCAATCCATATCCAGCTTCTCGAAGATTTGTTCCAACCACTAGTGTTTTTTTTTTTTTTTTGTTTTTAATGGAGGAATTTAGGAGTTTTTATTGATAAAGTTCTTGCGATAAAATTGTACATTTTAAGATGAATCGAATGATTTACCGTGAATTAATGAGAAATGGATCAACAATTTTTTTGAATAGATTTATGAGATTTTTGTAATGGATAAAAATGTTATCTATCCGATTAATGGTTTTTAAAGATTTTTCATTTCGTTATTAATTAGTTCAAGTATCAATAATTTCACCGATCAATCGATTGAGCGCTCTGTATAGAGTTAGAGTAAAGTACGTCTTCTAAAACACGAGAATTTAATTTTATCTCTGATAAATTTCTGATTAATCTGACATATTTGATTACGAAAAACGAATATTGGCAATTTTTTCTTACATTTTGCGGATACACAGAATTAATTGATTACCTCTTTTGGCGCCGTCTGTGAATATCCGAACAATCCTCGCATCTCGGAATGATCGAGTTCTCCGTTCATGGTCCCATTGATTTTTCCAGCCATGAGCTTGACGTTCTCGCCTTCAAAAACTATAAAATCAACAAAGCAATGAATCTCCGATATCCCTGGCAAGAAAAAGTAAAAGCTCACAGCCACGTATAGCCTCGAAACGTAAGCGAGATACCGTGTACGAACCCTGTATTCCTCGTACGTCGGACGCTACGTCAGTCGCATGGCCCGTCGTTACGTACGCGTCCTTGGCAATCAAGCCGTGCGTTCCTTGACCCAAAAGCTTGACCAGTCCATCCCTGAACTCCTCGAAACTGATAAAACCCGCCCCTCGCTCCTCCAACGAAGCTATCAATTCGTCGCTTCTCTCCTCCAGCTGCAATTTGTCGCACAATACGCGTAAACCGTCCGATCTAAGTTTCTCATCGCCCTTGTCCAGACAACTGTTGAACACAGCTAGTAATTGCTCTTCGTACGGATCGCCAGTTTCACCCTCCATCGCATTTTTCTTTTTCTTTTGTTCTTCCGTTCTCTTTTTCTTTTTAATTTTTACAAAATTGTTTTTTTTTTTTTTTTTTTTTTTTTTAACAGTAGCTCTTCCACGCTTGGCCTGAGAAAAATTTTTTCGTGTTGCTAACGATTGTTGCCAAACAATTTCGTGAATTCTAGGAAAATACGGTGTACACGGAATACGATTTGCATTTGTGATTATAGGAAACGTGTTGCGATAACGAGTGTCAAGTACAATGTCAAATCCATTGGGTGTCGGTAAACAAACGATCGAGAGGGGGGTATGGGCGGGTAATAAATATGGGAGACGGATAATCGTTTATTCTTTGTATCGAAGCGATCGTAACCTCATCGGCAAATGAGATAACGTCGATGAAATTTAAAAACATGTAAAATTCGCGAGGACAAATGCGATAATTACGGCCTGATATGAATGTATGACAGGTCGATTTGGCGGATATTCGAAGCATGAGCCACGAAATGTGTAAAGAAAACGAGTCAACGGGGAATCAACGAATACGGGAAGAACGTGCGGATAATGGACGCTAAGAGGTTTGTGAAAATCGTCGTTATTTCGAATACACGTACCTGTGTTAATATCGTATCAATAACAAATAATCATGATCGTTGTTTGATGAAATACATGGCTTCGGCTCATTGTTGGCAGTTCAACGGCGGGGGAATCAGCTGATTTTTCGATTGCCGAGAGAGCGTTGGAAACGGGAGGTAATTTTGTTTGATGATGAATCTCGTCTTTGTCGAATGTCGGTGATGCAGAACTTGAAAAAAATGGCGACTAATGTTGGAATCCTTAAATTCAAATTTGTTGAGGCGCGTAATTGGATTGAACGTAATTAATAAAAGAAATATTGATGAGAGGGATTTGTTAGTTAAAAAAAACATATATATATATATATATTTGCCCAATAATTAATTAATTTGTCGACTGATCATTTTTATTTTTAACGCAACGAGAAACTTTCTTTTTATAATCTTTGTTATTATTTTTCGTATAATCCGGATTAATAATTTTAATGACAAAAGATGTAATTGTGGATGAATTTTATTTAAAAAAATACGTAATACAGATTCAATCTCGATGCACGTTCCTTGAATATATACATATAAAGTTTTTCTAATTTTAAATTGATATCATCAACTCTTTTATAATTCATAATCTCGTATAAACCGTCGCGTAATCTTTGCCATTGTCGAGTTTCTTCGATCTAAACAATTTCCACCCCAATTGCGCAAATTTCTCGTCGAACGGCAGAGGATCGGTCGAGCGATTTTTCCCAACGTCGGGACCGATGACCATCACAACATCACCCGTGTAATTGACCACGTAATCGACAAACGCATGACCATTGTTGAAATAACAGAAGAAAAGCCCGTAATTTTTCGGTACAACGATATTCGCCTCATCTTCGTCGATAAAAATAATATTTTCCACAAAGATCGGCGGCGAATAGCCGCTCATCCACCACGATTTATCAGCCTCTATCCCAATAACTCTGCAGCCTGCGATAACAAAGCCAAAAAAATCAACAATCAAACCAAAAAAAAAAAACAAATACAAAGTCTCGAACGTATTATTTTATTTTTAAAGAAATAACCGAATAATTTTTACGAATATAAATTTTGTCGTTTGCTCGTTCGTTCGTTAAATAAAATAAGTTTTACCGGAAGATCGTTGTATAATCCATTCCAAAAGTCCGGATCCACAACCAACGCTCGCAATTCCATCTAATTTTAAAACACAAATAATATCTTTGATCCACAACAAATCGTCCACACTCGGCCAAACCCAGAGCAATCGACGACCCTCGTAATTTTCCTCGTTAGTTCCTAAATTAACAATTTCTTTCCACTTTCCCTCGGTGTGCAACGAACACACCGCGTTTTCCACGCTTCGTTCGCTCATCCCGCGAACGTTGATGAATGTATCGAAACGACGAAAAATTATTTTGCGCGAATAAATTTGCTTTTACCAACGCTAAAACTAAACGGATTGATGAAAGATCGAGTTAAGTCGTTCGGTTTTAACTAATAATAGACGAAGGCCGCTTTATTAGATTTGGCTCATACATTTGGTCATAGGTACCGTGACGCAATTAGAAAACGCCAGAACTTAACGAACCCGCCCACGAGACACGATGATGTTCTTCCGTCTGGCTCGACGTGACCGTGAAAACGCAAGAACACGATCGATAAATTACAAAAAAAAAAAAAATTCGCTTATCGTTACAAAAATAAAATTTACAAAAGTTTCACCGATTATTCAACGAATCGAAAACAGTCCAAAGTTTTTTGCATCGATCGTTGAGTTTGTATTTGATTGATCGGTAAAAAAATATATATATGTCAACGAATATTGCCGGAGAATTCGGTAAAAATTTGTTGTTCCTAAGATATTTGGCGCCGAAACGACGACGGTATTCATATGATAAGGACGTATTGGGGATGGTGGGATGATGATTTTTTTTTTTTGTTCTCATGAGACTTCGAAGGTTTGCATGGCGAAGTGAATATCGTCCGACGAGACGTTGAGGATTATTCGACGTTCCAAATCGTTTCTCGTCTGTTCGGAGAGCAGCAACCGATAGGCGCTGAGTCTCGAGCATATAAGGAGGGCCAGTGTAATGTTTGGAGTCTTTACACCTGCGAGTATTCCAATTAAAAAAATACATAAATAAATAAATGAATAAATGAATAAATGAATAAATGAATAAATGAATAAATGAATAAATGAATAAATGAATAAATGAATAAATGAATAAATTAATGAGTAAATGAATAAATAAATTTCTATAAGTAGCCGATACGTACCTTCGAAGGAACAAATTGTCGTCAATTGTCGATAAATATTGTGAAAAACTACTTCCTCGACGCCGGTTCTCGTGACTTCAGCGTCGACGGCACGCAAGAACAATTTTTCCATATCCGAACACAACTTTATCGCTTTGACTTTCGCGCTTGATATCATCTCCTGCAAGGCTTCGTTAACGTGCGCCATCGATACGATTTTTTCATTCTTCAATTCGGTAATTTCGGTGGCACGACGACAAATATCCAACGCTCGTCTTGCGTCGCCCGATACGGCTGCTACTTTTCTGCACAATAATAAATAAATAAATAATAATAATAATAATAATAATATAACAATAATGATGAAAACAATAATAATAATTATAGTATAAATAGAATTTGAAAATGAGTTTAATTGGCGAATAAAAAAATTAATAAATTATCTTCGTCGTTTACTTATTTTCAGGATTCGCCGTCAAGAAGGGAAAAATTATTGTTGTTTTCGATTATATTTCGAAAAGAAAAAAAATTACCGTGCAACCAATTGAATAGCTTCGCTCCTAAAAGCGTCCGAATCTTTCAATCTCGCTTCCACTATTTCTTGCAATTGTTTGAAATTGTAAGGTTGAAACGTTAGACGAGTCAAACCCAAACGCGACGTAACGCGGCTCATCAGTACTCTCTCGGGCAAGTCCATGGTGTTCGCTATGGTTATAACGACGAGGTGAGAATTTTGTTTGGAAGGCCAATCCAACAGATTGTAAACGACGTCCTGACGCTTGTTGCACAACAGATCGAGCTGCGATTCGTTTCGTTGCAAAATAAATAATAAATAATAAATAATAAATAATGAATAATAAACAATATAAATTTTGAATAAATGTCAAAACAATAGTAAAATCGATAATTTCAATCATTCGTATGAAATAATGATGTCTAACATTTCTAATGGAAGTAATAATTCTTTTCCGAGCGATGAAATTGATTAAAATAAAATTATAAATATAAAAAATAGATAATAATTTCAATTATTCGGATAAAATAATTGTGTCTCACATTTCTAATGGAACTAATACATTTTTTCCGAGCAACTAGATTGATTGAAAATAATAATAATAATAATGATAATAATAATAATAATAATGATAATAATAAATAGATAATTATTTTAATTTCTCAAATCAAATAATTAGTCCAACATTTTTAATGGAAATAATAATGTTTTCCCGAACGACCGAACCGATCGAAAAAGAAAAATAAGAAGATAAATAAATTAAAAAAAAAAAAAAAAAAACAAAAAACTCGAATCTTCACCTCGTCAACGAGTAGCAAAGTCATTTGTCTCTTAGCGTTCGATTTCGTAAATCGTTTGTCGAGAATTCCATGAGCTTGTTCCCACGTCGCAGTTTGTCCGTCCATCTGTTTCAATATCCTGACGTAAGCCTGTCGCGGTTCCGACAATTTCATTCCGTTGATTTCGATAAAATCAAAATTTTCCAATTCTCCTTTGCCGACGCATCTCCTCAACGCCCTTATGGCTTCCGTAACAGTCGCGGTTTTTCCCGTACCCGGTACACCGCTTATATAAATACAACCGCTGCTCTTGTCCAACAATTTTCGTTGCAAAAATGTGAATATATCGTTAAATTCGTCATCCCTGCACGGCAAAGATTTCGGAACAGTGCTGACGTGCAATTGACTTCTGGCTTCTTCCAGTATCGTCTTTGGTTTCCCAACGTTTGCAGTTCTTCGACTCATCGACGGCGTTAAATTTCCAAGCTTCATCGACGGCGTAGCGACTTTGAGATTTTTTCTACTCGCCGTCGGAGTCGCTGGCGGTTCGTCGATTTCCAAAATCGTTGCCGGTCTTTTCGGAGTTTTTTTCGGCGTCGAAACTTCTTCGAACTTGTCCACGATGGATTTTCTCGGTGTTCTCATGGGAGTTCGAGGTTCTTCCAATTTTTCCGAAATCGATCTTCGAGTTATTCGTTTGGGCGTTGTGGTTTCTTCCAATTGTCGCAAAACTGAACTTCGTGGAGTTCGCGCAGGAGTTGTTGGTTCTTCGATTAATTTTCTATGCTTTTGCGGGGTTACCGGGGTTTCCGTTTCCACCGATGATCTTCTCGCCGGTCGTCCTCGGGATTTAACGATGTTTTCATGTTTCTTCGGTTCTTCGTCGTCCGGTAATAAATCATTGTCGACGTAATTTCGAATCACCGAACTTCTACGAGGACGAGAGGACAACGGAGTTGCGATTTTTCTCATTTGTCGCTGCGGAGTACCGCGTAATCGTGATCCCAAGCTCTCTTCGTTGTTCTCCAGTGGTTCGACAACGTCGGCTTCGTCCAAATATCCTCGACGTGGTGTTTTGGCTTCGTTCAATTTTTTTACCGACTTTTGTGGAGTTTTTTTAACGTTTACTTGTGATTTTTGAGATTGTTTTTGGGGTGTTGCGTGTTGAGATTTGCTTCTCGTCGAACGGAAGGAATCGACGCTGGAGGCGTCGTCGTCGATGTCGTTGTTGGCTTTGGATTCGTTCTCCTTGTTGTGAAAACTTCGAAGATTTCCTCCTTCGCTGCTGCAATCCGAAGTTCTGGAATTTCTTCTAGTTCTTCTCGGACTCGGCGGCGTTGCCACGTTTTCTCTCAACATTGCGTTGCTTCTTTTGGGCGTTTTTGGCGTTGATCTTTGATTTTTCGAATGGGTTTCGTGATCGTCGTCGCAATCCCCGAGTTTGCATCTTTTTGGCGTTCCCGCGCATAATCTCGTGGATTTTCTTCGTGGTTTTTCGTCTTCGGAATCGATGGCTATTTTGTAATTGCTCTGTTCGGTCGATCGTCGCAGCTTTATCTTGAGCGAAACTTCGTCGTCGCGCGGCTTTGTGGATTCGGCGACCGCTCGGCTGGGAGAATTTTCCTTGGACCTAGATGCGAGGGTTTTGTTCTTGGTCTGCGCGTTCGTTCGCTTCGGACCTGCGGATTTTGGGGTAATCCTGGGAGAACCGGATATTCTTTCGCCGAGTTCTACGATGGGATCGAAGATGGCGAGATCTTCGTTGTCGGAATCTAATAGGTTCGATATATCTTGATCCGTACATTTTTGGGATCTTCTGGTTTTCGGCCTGGAACTCATCGGAACTTTTATGACGACAAGGCGTCCCTCCACCTCGCGGACCTTGTAAATTACCGGCGTACCTGCGGAGAAAAAGAATGGAGATCGATCATTTTTGGGTTCGGCAGCTGCTTTTGTCATCGCTTAATTTTTTATGCTCAAATTAAATTATATAAATTGACTACATTCTAAATAAAATGAAGAAAATAAATTGTTACATTTAACTCCTAGGTCCTAATCGATAGATATAAAAAAATGGCCAAAAGTTTTGAAAATTTGAGGAATAAGTCTTCATAGAATTATAAAACTTGGATCGTTTCAGAATTTTCCACTACATAATTTAGCAGCAAGAAAATTATGAATTAAACCCCGCCTATGGTGAGACATTAGAAATTCTTTTGCCAGACATAAATGCGATGAAAATTTTCTACGACTCAGAAATCATTGTAGACTCACCGGCGTAACCGATTTCGGGCGAAGCACTGCGACTCCCTTTTTCAAAGCTTGTGTCGCTGTGACTCGATGTCCTCCGTCGCTTGCCGCCACAATGGCGATTATCCTCTGACTTCTCGATATCCTCACCCTCGGCTGTACTGTCCAAATTTATCACCTCGTATTCGGCGGTGAACGATTTACGGGGTGATAAACTTTTCGCTCGTGCCTTTATCTCCGGCTGTGCGTTGTCGACGAAACCCTGACAAAAACATTGTAAATTGCAGTTCAAATCGAATTTCTTTTCCAATAATTTTAATCACTTAACATTTTCGTGAACCGTATTAATTACTTACCATTGATATTATCTCTAAAAACAATTATTTCACGTTTCTATTCCACATTCTTCGTTCTTTGCGATGAAATTCGAATCGTCTAAAATATCATAATCGGTGGCAACCAAAGGAGGCTAGATAAAAACCCGCCAAAACAAGGAACAGCCGAGTGAGAAAAGTATTCAGTTACGGATCGCAGCGCCGCGAGCAGAATAAAATGAACTACGATCTCCGACGGTAAAGAAGACAGAGTAACATAAAATCATTCTTGCTTCCGCGAAGACTTCCGCTTCCCGCTACCGACAAATTTTGGCGCTGTTGTATCGATGTGCACGCAAATATACATAAATATCTGGCTTTGCCCCGCTCAATTTCGGTTTGTATCCATCTCTTCAATATAACCATGCCAAAAGATTTTCGCGCCAAAATCTAACATGTTTTCCATGTAAATCTTTCTTCTTTACCGACGGAGTGAGTCGCAGATTGTTATCACGACCGTGGAATAACGAAAGAAATCTGTAAAATGGGGAGTCTAGTGAGACTCCCACGAATGGAAAATGCTGGCAAAAATATTCGGGGTAATTAGTCGTACTTTCATTCCCGACCGGCGGCAGCACTGTCGCTGCTTGACACATGCGTGTGCACGCACACATTGACATTTGGCTCGGCTCCTCCCATTTTTCCTCTGTCCTTCTCGCGCTTATCTTTCTCTTCGCCATGAACGAGATGTCCCTCCCCTAACAATAATAATAATAATCCTAGTCCATAATGAACGTCATTTGCTACATATTACTCTCGCTCTTTCCGTCTCTCTCTCCCTTTTTCCACCGTAGCCGTCAATGGCGCTATCTTACTCGCACTCATGACGACTTAGTAGATGCAGCAAATCACCTTAAAATGCGAAAAAGAATTTTCCACAATGCTGTCTTATTCTTTCGATCGGTCATATGGAAACCGAGCCTAGTAGAGAAGGAGCGCAATAAATATCAAAGTCGCGTGGGAAAATAATAAAATCCCGTCAGCCAACCGACTTCGCCCAACCGATAGGAAGCCCGAGCAGGAAAGAGATAGCAAGATTGTCCGAGAATAGGGGATACAATTTTTCAGCGAATGAATGGACCTCCTGCAGAGCCATCAAGCTCGTCTTCAGAATTCATAGCGCGATGGCGGGAGTGCGAGAAAGAAACAATCACGAGGGGCGGAGATACAACGTTCTTCTATGTATTAATCACATACACACAGTTGCGCTATCTACAGACGAAAATTGGCAATACATTTATCATCCGCAAGTCTTATCACAGGATCTATGCGATTCTATGTTATTATTTCTTCCTTGCTTGAACAAGAACGAGCCGACATAACCTAACTTTTTTAAATCCAATTGATTCCATTAAATACCATCAAATACTTCTATTTTCTTCGTTGCAACGGAGATCGTAGAGGTTATTCGATCGATCGAAGTGATCGAAATATTCGAATAAAACGGGATCTATCGTATTTCGAAGATATGGCAAGAAATCGGGGAATGCGTCTCGCCGACAAACTGCATCATGGAGTCGTTACCACTTGCATCGGTGTAACGGTGATCACTTTCGTGCTGATCGGCATGAGAGGTTATTCGTACGTCGTTAACGAGAGGCCCGTTCTGAAAGCGGAAAACGAGAGGATACAGAGAGAACTTTTGAGAGAAGGAGAATTGCTTTCGGAAGGAAAGCAACTTACGACTTAAAGGTTTTTGGGCTGCGGAGGACGAGGTCGAAGGGGATTCCAGGATGGTGCGGTCCGCTGCGGTGTCCTTCGAAGACGACTACGTCGAACAATCTCTCCGGAGCTTACGTGCTTCTGATATGATTTTATCGCTTGTACATATCTCAATGGCTTTGGAAGAATAGAATGTGTTTATCGGTCTACGTATGAATTTGTAGTCGCTACGCCGCTCCGATAACACAAGACGTTACAAGTTTGTCTTTAATTGTATACTTTCACATGAAAATTTGGCTGTAATAATGCAATTCAATGTTTTTCTTCTTTGTGCATTGATTACGAAAATAAATTACATTTAAAAAAGTCTTTGGGTTTGGACTTTATTTCTTGCGGCGACAGAACTCCAATTGGTTCGGAGAACTCAAATTTCAATATCATTATTGAATAATGTCAAATTATCGATCGCCATAAAATATATTTTCAATATTCTCAAATGGCAAATTTATTATTTTTCAATTGTATCAATTTTTTTTCAGCAACAGTTAATGGATCGGTGAAAAATATATTTTCAATATTTTTCCATCAGAACATCGCCTTAACCCCCAAAATGACAATGCAGTCTCCTCATTTACGATTTTCATGTTATTTCATTGTCGTTTATTTACATATAATATCTCAATAAGAGACAAACAATAAGCGGTACACAGTTCGTAACGAAAAATTCTTAACCATGCGACATCAATGCTGATGAAAATATTTCATCGTTGGCAAAATTTTGTACTTTTATCATCCACCGTCTCTGAAAGGCTTTGTAAAAAAAAAAAAAAAAGAAAAGAAAAAAAAACACCTGTGATTTGTATTACGTTTACAAATATTTCTTACGAATCATCGAGTATTTTTCACAATTGATACACGTAGATCTAAATTCATTTAGGAAAAATTAAAATGATATTTGACATAGTAAAAAATCATTTGGCAGTTCTGATGCTCGAAACGCGATCGTCGCTAGGCGTTCAACAGCGGAAATAATATTTTAATACGATTTTAAGATGATAATAATATTAATAATAATGATGAAATAAAATCTAAACCAGAATTGAACTATTTATAACAGAAATTCAAACTATCGAAATGCCCAATAGAAATCTTCATTCCTAATGAATACTGAACGCGTTATCAATAGATATTTACACTTAGGCGTTACAAGTATCTTCTAATAAAGGGCGTCGGAATTTTTTCGTTTCTTTTTTTTTCTCATTCTTTTTTCATTGATTAAAAAAATGATGAGTGCCGAAAATATACGAATATAGCACGTGAACAACGAATAAGTGAATGCGTTTATCATTACTTCGTGTAAAAGTATGCAAACAGCTTCGATAATTTCAACATGAAATTGTTTAAAAAAACAAAAAAGTAAAGAAAAAAAAATCATTCATTGATCTAAGCTGTATTATCGGAGATGCATGCTAGAGTATAAACTAACGTTCGATACCACCACCAACCCCGCCCTCCCCCTCACCGCCCCCTCAGCCACAACCGATTACCACACGATACAAAGAAAAGTCATAGACATAATTTTCTTCACACCCATTTTTTTTCTCTATTTTCGTCTGATTCAAAGCGCGAATATATCTCACATACGAAATTTTTCGACCCATCTCCAGCAGAGTTTTCGATGTAAAAAATTCACGGTCGTTAAATTTACGAACTTTCTTCTCTCATCGTCCGCTAAAGTTCGAAGTACATTTGATACACGACAACACAATAGCGGTATTATTGTAGTCCAACACCGGGCGAACGTTGAATCGTACAAAAATCGTTTGGAAAATTCATTTTCTCCGTTTCACACTCGTGTTTTTTTTTTCGATCTTTCTTCAGTTTGTTTTTTTTTTTCACTGGCCTTGTACGCGCGCAATTGTTCACTGGGGCGCAACACGACCGACGAAATAAAATCGTTCGATGATAACGAAATAATTCGCGAATCAACGAATTTTTTTTTGACGGAGTTGGTTTCTTTTTTCGGTGTTCTTTCGGGTAGGTAAGAGGGAACGATTCATCTGTTTGTTTTTTTGTTTTTCGTCTTTGAATGATACTGCACAGACCCCGTAGCTCCCCTGGACAATCGTTACGCAGACGCGACAGCGTCGAATTCACCGCAAAATTTCGTGGTTCACGAACTGGAGTTCGACGACGGCGACGACGAATTTGGCATCAATTCGTGCTTCATGCAATCGATTCTCGCGACAATTTTCAACGCGGGACCGAGCTTTATGCTCATGGCCGACATGAGATGGTCCTCTTTGAGTAACATCAGGGCTTGACCGTCGATCTCTTGAATGGCGAAATCTTCGGCGTAATCCGCGCAGCCTGGCAGGCCTCGAATGAAATCGCAAACCTCGTTTACCTGAAACAAATATAAATATTGTATTCTAATAGATAATATAATTGAAATAACAAAATATTCGTATTTCATTGTATAATTTATTATTTTTTTCCTCAAGAAGAAACTAATTTTAATAATTCGATGGAATAAAATGTTGATAATATATATTAATAGAATTAATTAATTATATTGGTATATTAATTATATTGATATGTTGATATTATTATTATAATATAAAAACTATCATAAATATATACATAATTTGTTTTACGATTTAGAATCTAATTTCTCCACTAAAAATTAATTTCAATGATTCAATAGAATAAAATTTCAATCAATAAACACAATGAATACTTCATTGTTCAATTAAAGACTGCCTCTCATTTTTCAAGCGAAAACTAATTTCAATAATTCGATGGGAAAAATTTTCAATAGGCAAATATATATTTCAATAAATATAATAAATATAAATAATTAATTGTAAAATTTATAACTATTTTTTTGTTAAAAGAAAAACTATTTTCAATAATTACCGTCCAATTGACCGGCTGTATCTTCGGTATCGCGTCCTCGGCCGTAGTCGCCGCCGCGGCAGTCAACGATTTCTCGTCGATGTTCTTCCCCGATATCTCGGAATCCGTCTTTTTGACGTCGACTTCCATATCCGTCCATTGCTTCTCGTTCGTATCGCGTTCGCGCGTTTCTCTTCGTTTACTGACGAAAAAAAAAACAACAAAATTTTCACGTCAGAATAATTAAAAAAACAAATAAACAACTCAAACGTGAAAAAAAAATTTTCCCTGGGGTTTAAACAAATGAAATTAAAAGCCCCATACCTCTTCGCGCATACGGAGGAGCAAAAACGTTTGTCCTTCTTGAGCTTGCAATTTTGTTCGTCGAGTACGCTCCCACATGCCTCGCATTTTCCGCCAAGTCCATTGGTTTCGTTGTCGTGAGACGAATTCGAACCGTATTTCTTTCCTGCAAAAAATCGCGTAAAAACATTCGTTTATTCTCGTGGTTTTCTCTCAATTCTCCTTCTTCGTTTTGCGTTCGATGCGACGAAGCGAAACGAAGATGGCGACGATTACCGAAGGAACGAAGAAAAATGGCGATAATTACTTTTCTTACTTGGCGGTTCATCGTGGACGTCTTTGTCTCCCAAATTGTTACGATTCATAGACGTCGGTGTGTCCTGGCCGATTGATCCATTCAGGGACGAGCGGTTAACTGCAAATGGTTCCGAAGCTGTAAGTCAAGAATGCAAGTCGATCAATCGAAGGCTCGGGTGATTTTTTTTTCTCTCTACGTCAATTTGACATTCTTGATTGAAATTTCTTCCTTTGCTTATTTTTTTTTTGTTCTTTATCTCTCACATCACAGCCACGATACGATTGACACAAGCGACTCGAAACGATTTTGTTTTACAATTTTGAAAAATGTATTTTAAGATAAATTCATTACCTTCTTGTATGACGAAACCTTCGATGACGTGAGTGAGGACTTGAGGCTTGACGAGAGCTTTGGGCGGTGCTTGTTTGCTGTTCGGCAAAAGCGGTGTCGTTATCGAACCGGTTAACGGTTCATCGTTGCCGACTCCGTTCGTGATCGAGTTTACGGCGTTCGCGAGATTCGTCAGAGGATTTCCCGACGATTTTTCGTCATTCTTTCCGGTTGGATTCGCGGTTTCGTCCTTGGTTGCGATTTTATTCATTTCTGCTTCTGCAACAAATTGAAACGTTTAATAAAATGAATCATTTAGAATAATTAAAAAATGAATAATTTAGAATAATTAAAAAATGAATAATTAGGAAGATAACTAGAATATATGAGCGGGAAATTCGACTAAACCAACAACAATTATCTGCTACCATTTTTTTCAAAAAAATATTTTCAATAAACTGATAATTAATTCAATATATCCCATAAATAATTTATTAAAATTGCTTATACTCTATTCTCCAACACCAATAATTGAATTATCATGAACTATTGAAAAATTTAATTGAACATATATATTAAATTAAATTATAGATATATATATAAATATTGGAATCAAATTATTGAAAAATTATATGACTAAATGATATAATTAAATTATTGAAAAATTATACAATTAAATAATATAAATGAATTATTGAAAAATAATTAATCAAGAAGATACCCAAAATATATCTGCCAAAAATAAGTCTAAACAAACCAACCATCCGCTACCTCATTTTTTCCATCATACTCGCTAAACTAACAATCAAACCAATCCATATGTCCCAAACAACTCATCAAAATCGTTCATCCTCAATCCTCCAACCCCAGTAACTAAATCCCCATAATCCTACAGAATAAATCACCCCAAACTCCTCAACAACAACAAAAAATCCATACTAACCGGAATTATTATTATTATTATTATTCCTCTGTGAACTGTCCTCCGTCGCAGTTTCATCCTTCTTCATGGCCATCTTCGAATCTTCGACGGGTGCGGGCGTGTTACTCGTCGCGTTGCACGGAATAATCATCGTGCAATCGTTCTGATTATTACGATCCGGAGAAGTAGCGATGGACATCGTCGTCACGTTGTCTTGCTGTTGTTGCGCTTGAGGTGGTTGCTGTTGTTGTTGCTGTTGTTGTTGTTGTTGTTGCTGTTGTTGTTGCTGTTGTTGCTGTTGTTGTTGTTGTTGTTGTTGCTGTTGTTGTTGCTGTTGTTGTTGCTGTTGTTGTTGTTGTTGTTGTTGTTGTTGTTGTTGTTGTTGTTGCTGTTGTTGTTGTTGTTGTTGTTGTTGTTGTTGCTGCTGTTGCAGTTGTTGTTGCTGTTGTTGTTGCTGTTGTTGTTGCTGTTGTTGTTGTTGAGGTTGCTGCTGTTGCACAACGTGATTCTGTTGTTGCTGTGGCTGCTGCTGTTGCTGCTGTTGCGGTTGTTGATGATGATGATGTTGCTGCTCGTTCGGTTGGCTCATTATCGGCATCGCTTGGACTTGCGCGTTTCCGGTGACAATTTGATTGCCAATTATCGGTTGATTGAGAGTTTGCGGCATTTGTTGGGCTTGCTGGGGAACACCGGCCAGGGTGGTTTGTTGTACCTGATTCATCGGCAATGTCGTCGCAACTCCGACGCCCACCATGGACACGACCGGCATTATCGGTCTCTCACCGCTCAGAACAACGCCCGGCTGTTGCTGCTGCTGCGGTTGTTGTTGCTGTTGAAGCGTCATTCCTGTTGGACAATCAATTTTTTTTTGTTTGTTGGTATTATATTGGATTGAGAATCGTATGGGATTGAGAAAGGGATCGTGAGATTGTTTTTGAATGGAAAATAGAATCGTTGGTGGAAAGAAAATTGATACGGTTCATTGCGTGAGAATGTTTATGGAATTATTATTGTTGAGGAATACAGCGAAAGCAGTTGAAATGAATTGTTTGGAAAATTTATCGGAATTATTGTCAGCTCGAGAAAATGAGGAAGGTAATGGTAAAACGTTCAGTTTCTGGTTCATTTTGATATATTGATGATCTAATAATTTTCATTTGGATTTTTCATTGAATAAATTATTTTTCATTGAATAAATTATTTTTCAAATATTTATTACGTAATTATATATATATTATATGAATTATAAATGAATAAAATTCATTTTCGATTAAATAGAATTTGTTTTAAATTGTTAATGATTGACTGATTAAAAAATTCTCATTGAATGAATCGTATAAATTGTGCATCACGCGAACAATAAAAGTTAAATTTGGTTTATTTAGAGCTTTTGAACTCACCCATCAACGGTTTTGGCTGTATCTGTTGCTGAGCCGATTGATTTTGTTGCTGCTGACACTGCTGTTGAATCTGTTGTTGGTGTTGCAATTGTTGCATCTGCTGCATGAACATCTGCTGATATTGCGGTTGCATTGGGGCCGGTTTGCATTGCAATCCGCGAGTTTGTGACTGTTGCTGCTGTGGTGATTGCATTACTGTTTTGTTTTGTAGTCCAAAGTTTTGCTTGTCAGCAGTGGACATAGGTGAGCCAGGTGGTTGCGCAGAAGTCACCACAGGAACATTTGTCGTTATAAGTACTTTGTTATTGTTGTTGCTATTGCTCACTGGAGGTTGCTGTTGCATTATCATTGTTGCGTGATGCACATTAGATTTCGTTTGATTTGCTGAACCGGCCTTTGTAGCGCTCTGAAATGCATTTGGACCGGGTCTTGTGCGAACCACCGGCTTACCACGGCCTCTAACCCCACTGCCATTGCACTTTCCGCTCTGAATGAAAATAAAAAAAATTCAATACCACATTTTTGTTTTTTTTTTCGGTTTTTTTCGGTTTTTTTTTTTTTTTGTGTGTGTGTTTTTCGTTTGAGGAACAAAATAATGGTTGAATCAAGAGGCATGGGAGTGGGGTGGTCGAGGAAAGTCTTGGGTTCTTTATTGCGCGGTGTAAAAATTATCGTTTTATTTTTTTAATTCGGCTTTTGATTAATTTGAGATCTGAAGGAGGCAGAATTTAAATTAAAAAAAAAATTACGTTATGTATTTCTTTATCTCTTCTTCATTTGAGGAACGAAATAATTATTGCATCGAAGAATTTGGAAATCGAGCGATCGAAGGACGAAAGAGAGGCTCGGATGTTTTATTTACTTTTTCGAAAAAAAAAAAAATGGTCATGAGATTTTTGAGCGTTTCTTGCAACAATTGAGAATAATTTCGAGCCCTAAATGAGCGCCAGACTTTTCGTATCAATTAGACGTTGGATCGTTGTATGAAAATCGAACGGTGAGGATGAGAGGGAAAATTGATGATGAAAAATAATAAGTAAATAAATGAATAAATGAATAAATGAATTGACTAAAATAATAAATAAAAGCATTCGTGTGATGTCTACCTGAGCATGTACCGTAGCCTGTACACCGTGAACCGTTTGCGTCGATACAGAACTCGCCGGACGTATATTCGCGCCCTGTACGCCCTGCAACGACGACGGTAGTATGCTCAACGGTCTCTGGCCGCCGACTCCTTGCTTCGCTTGTTGTTGCTGTTGTTGCTGCTGCTGCATCTCCATAACGCGCGGTTTCGCGGCCGCGGCTATCTGTTGAACGCCTTGGATCTGCTGCTGAGCTGCGATTGCTGTTGAACGTTCAAACGAATTACAATTACGTTAATCAGACTATTAATTTGTTTAATTATTCATTTATTGATTTATTCAATGACTAATTTGTTAATTCACTCATTTATTTATTCACTAATTTACTGATTTACTCATTCGTTAATTTATTGATTCACTGATTTAACAATTTGTTGACTTATTGATTTATTGACTAAATTGTTTATTCAATAATTTATTCATTCAGTAATTTACTAATTCACTCATTCATTGATTTATTGATTCACGGATTTAGCAATTTATTAACTTATTGATTTATTTATTGACTAATTTGTTCATTTAATAATTTATTCATTCACTAATTTGCTGATTTACTCGTTCATTAATTTACTGATTTACTGATTTAGCAATTTATTGACTTATTGATTTATTTATTGACTAATTTGTTAATTTAATAATTAGTTCATTCATTAATTTACTGAATTCCTGATTTAGCAATTTATTAACTTATTGATTTATTTACTTATTTATTGACTAATTCGTTAATTTAATAATTTATTCATTCACTACCTTACTGATTTACTCATTCATTAATTAACTGAATTCCCGAATTAGCTATTTATTAACTCATTGATTTATTGATTTATTGATTTATTGATTTATTAATTTATTAATTTATTAATTTATTAATTTATTAATTTATTAATTTATTAATTTATTAATTTTTTTTTTATCAAGTGCCAAACATTTTTTTCGAAGTTCGTAAATAAAATCACGCGTACTTACCATTATGTGTCTGTATCGCTTGGGGACTCTGTATAAACATATCCTGCTGCGTAGGACCTCTGATGAATATTTGATTCGGCGCGGCGGTCAGAAGCGTCGGAGTCTGAAGACCCGTCCACGCGACTTGTGGCGCGAATTGCCAAGGTGCGAATTGCATCCCTCCTGGTTTTCCGGCAGTCGGAGTTCCGGTCGTGCACGTCGTGTACTGCGCGACAGATTCAAATATTTTAGATTAAAATATCATGTATTTATATAATAATATTCGATAATATATTCCAAAATATATTAAATATATATTTTACCCATAGATTATTAGATCATTGAATCATTAGATTCAATTTATTTTGAATTATTCGATAAAACACAAATTATATAAATTCATATATTTGCGATTAATAAAATGTATATAAATGAATATTTACAATTACTAAATTATCAAACTATCACATCATGTCATTCGAAATACTTCAAAATATTCGATAAATATGTTTCAATAAAATTGAATCGATCGACGAGACGTTAATAAATCAATCCACCGATCGAACGAAACAACGATAAACGACATTCCCACGCGATTTAGTTCGAATTCGGATAAATCACCTTTTGCACTTGATCCTGTTTGTTGGCCGTTTGTTGCTGCTGTTGTTGCTGCAACGAGGGCG
Source organism: Sussaba pulchella (assembly GCA_963971145.1). Classification (NCBI taxonomy): domain Eukaryota; kingdom Metazoa; phylum Arthropoda; class Insecta; order Hymenoptera; family Ichneumonidae; genus Sussaba; species Sussaba pulchella. Next base: position 14,676,025 of record OZ020167.1, on the reverse strand, counting down.
GCGATTGAGGCGATCCCAAAACTCCGACGTGTCCAAAAACGAGAGTCTGTCCACCTCCGGGATTGCCGGAATTCGGAGCGGGCAAGTAACCCGCGGGAAATCCTTGAACCTTGGCACCACCCGGACCCTGATGTCCCTGACCCTGTCCGGGATTCGACGCGGTCGTAAGCATGTGTGGCGTTAATTGAGCCGCCGACTGATTACCATCCCCAGCGGTGATCACCTGTCATCGTGATTTGTATTTTTTTTTTTTTTTTTTTTTTTTTTTTTCTTCTTCTACATCGAAAGAACGATCGAAACGATTTTGTTTTGCTCGTTGAAACGATAAAATACCTGAATCGATTGAGGATTGAGATACAACGGCGTTCCTTGGGTGTTGTAGAGATGTTGCAAGTGATAGACTTGACTCTGCATGGGTTGTTGAATTACTTGAACGGCTTGGGGATGAGCCGCCATGGTTGTTATCGAGGCGCCTCCTTGCTGTCCCGACAATGTCATCGATACACCGTGTTGCTGCGGCTGTTGCTGATGTTGCATCGAAACCGCAACCGCACCCTGCAACTTTTCGTCGAGAAAAAAAAATTAATACGTGGATAAATTTTTACTATTTACTCAATATTCAACGGGATTACAAATTTAATTTTGCAACAATTTTGGATCGTTTTCGCGGAGGAGGTTCGATCGGGGTTTTTCGAGAACATTTTTTTTTTTTACAGCTTCTTTGTTGGATTTGACGGAACGTAATTTGTGCAGGAACATTTTTTTTAAGTTAAATGAAGAAAAATTTTCTGTATCTGTGGGAGAAATTGAATCAAAAGATGATGAGAAAGAAAAACATTGACCGACGAGTTTTTAAAATGATTACGGCCCCAAAAAATTCTTAATTGTGGCTCAAAAATTCCCACAATATTCCGCAGAGCTCTAATATTAATCATTTTCGTGTCTTTTTTCTTCGCAATATATAATTAAAAATAAACCAACATAATCTACAAAAATTCTGTATCGATTCTAGAAAATTTGGACAACCGTTATCAAAATTAAGTTCCCATATGATATCTCACAATTTTCCAACACGTACCGTTTCCTCCCTTCATTCTCTTTTCCAAAACATCCCCGATACAAAAAAAAAAAGGACAGAAAAAATCTGTAGGATGAACAATCCCACTAAAATCCCAAATTTCCCTCGAATCGTCCCAATCGAGGCTCCTCGACCCATCGATGTTCCAATATATACCTGTTGCTGCGGCATATTAGCTGCGACTTGCGGCTGAACCTGCACCTGCGTAACATTGTGCTGCGCGTTTGCCTGCTGCTGTTGTTGTTGCTGATGTTGTTGCTGTTGCTGTTGAACCTGTTGTTGCACCTGCTGCTGCACGTGTTGCTGAACCTGCTGTTGCACTTGTTGTTGTACCTGCATCTGAGGTTGAATCTGTTGTTGCTGCTGCACCTGCTGCTGTTGCTGTTGCTGCTGCTGCTGCTGTTGTTGTTGTTGTTGCTGTTGTTGCTGCTGTTGTTGTTGTTGTTGCTGCTGTTGTTGTTGTTGCTGCTGCGCTTGTTGTTGCTGCTGCTGTACTTGCTGCTGCTGCTGTTGCTGCTGTACCTGCTGTTGCTGAACATTTTGCTGTTGCTGTTGCATCTCGTGGGTGCTCATCATTATTTGCTGCGGCTGTTGTTGTTGCTGTTGCTGCGGCTGTTGTTGCTGCTGCGGCTGTTGCTGCTGTTGCGTTTCTTGCATGTCTATCGCCATTGTTGTCGTTTTCCACTCCCCCCGAATCGCAATACCTCTTTTTTATATTTTCTATCCGGTCAGATATTCGGAAGGAAAAATTATTTTCTCTCTGTTTTATATCGTTCCGGAAAAAACAGACACGAACCTACCGATCGGTTTTCAACTTTCCGTCAACACTTTCTTCTTAGCCATCGCAGCGTTGAAAGGTCCAAGTTTGGGCTCCGAAAATTCCATTCAATCTTCCTTCGTATCTGCAAATAAATAATTTTTTTTTTCAAAATTAGTAAAATTGTAATTATTTTCGATCTCATTAGATTCTTTTGTTTTCTAGCATTATCAAAGAATTCCATCATATTCGAATTTAGGTAACAGAGATATTTGTTTTATGAAGTTGCTCGTGTGTTTGAATTTTTTTTAATTATTTTGACGCGTTTAGCAATCCATTCGGATTAATCGAATTAAAAGCAGCCGCGATATGAATTATTAGAGGCCTCGTGCATGTACACACAAACACGCGCGCGCGAATTTATACGTGTGTTATATGTGTATATACATATATATATCGTGTGGCAAGGCGCCAGAGCTTCCATGCAGATACACGGAACGCACGGAACTTCCCACTTCGCCGTCCGCACAGTCTCCGAATCTTATCTACATTGTGCAATTTACATGAATTTAGCAATGCGTTGTATATACGTGACGAACATTTCATCGAATCTTGGAAAATCATCGGTGCTGCGTTCTTCGAACGAAGATCATTGTGCTCGTGGCTGAACAGTGCTGTGTGGATGGGAGTTTGTTTCGAATTTTGTTGACCGTGGACCGTAAGTACCTCGTTCGGATGAGAGAAATATACATCTGCATCTATATATGTGTGTGTCACGTTACCGACGCGTTCAGATATATTTCTCAGTTTTTGTTAATTATTTTCCATCACCCCCGGCAGCGAAATAACAGCCCAGACTGGGCTAAAATTCGATAAAACCGAAGGAAAAAAAATCAAGCCACTATAGTGCCGAAACAAGTGAAAAACCGTTAAAAATGGTATCAACGTCGTTATCTCTGACGGCAGAGCTTTATTTCCTCGTTGTTTTATCGTTATCGTATCATTTTAGCGAGCATTGGGGGACTTTCATTGGGTTAAATCGTCGTAAAGAATTCCCGGTGGGTTTCTAACCTAAAAAAAAACTCTGGGTGCGAAGTCTTGGGTTGAGATCCCCTGGCGGGTGGCTGATGCGTGCGATACGCATTTCTCTCTCGGTCTTCTCATTTTCTCCGGCCCGGGTTCCGTTTCGCGAGGCACCGCCTCGGTCGTCGCGTTTGCGGCTCACGCGGCAACCCAACCACAGCCGAAACGCACCGAGCCGGAGGGCGAAGCACCACGCGATGGTGAAACGGAGAGTAAAAGGGCGAGGACGAAACCGCGGGTTCATCGTCGGAGCGAGCGAGATGGAATATCGTCGAGTGCGAAGGAGACGAAGGGAGAAAGGGGGAGAAAATGATAAGGCTAGGCATTGGATAGCCCCCCCCCCCCTCTTGAAGCAGTGGTGCTCAAATCTCGTAATTTTCTCTTCAACTTCTTCATTGACCTCAAAAGTTCACGGTCGAGTTTGTGGAAATCGAGCACGAGCGAGAGTTTGACAGTCCGAAATTATTTTGATAGGGTTTTGGCGAGGATTTGTGTTTGGTTTTCGTGGTTGATGGGCGAACGGTTGGCGGAGGACCCTCAAAAACCGTCGAGGTCGACCCTCTTGATGGCCCTCGGGGGCTTTCTCCGTAATATCGTCGAAAATTCGATCCCCGAAAATTACAATTTTTTTCTTTTTCAAAAGGACGAATTCTTCCAAGTCTCATCAACAACGAATTGCAATGTTTCGTAACGAAAATCTGTCATATATGTGAATTTATTTCAAGAGCGACGTTTAATGGTAAAGAAGAAAACTGAAAGCCGAAGAGACGAGAGGGGGATCGATATCGTTCCTGCAGAACCGCGGCTGCACGAGGGGTGAGCAAGGGGCAGAGTAAATGTGTACGTGTGTGTGTCGAAGAGAGAGAGAAAAAGAGACAGCGATAGGTTGAGATCCATCTTGGAAACGCGGCGAACAAAATGTCGTCCCGCCGGAGCCACCATAATTAGCGTCACGAAGGGCAGAAACGTAGAAATGAAAAAAAAAAACTCAAGAGAGAGAAGGTGGGGGAGAGTAAGCGAGAGCGGGAGAACCAAAGTGACGGAGATGGACGAGATGAAACATGGACGCCGGGTTTTCGAACAACCAGCGCAGGCAGGCAGGCAGGCAGTCGAAGCAAAGGGGGGAGGTCTGCGCCGAGGGAGACCGAGAAGGGGGACAGATAATAAGAGGAGGCGAACCGGCTAGGGGTGACTGACAACATGGGTCTCGGCCCAACAATAATCATAATGATAATAATAATGATAATAACGCCGCTGCCGCTGCTGCGTTGGTGCTTCCACCGAAACTCTATAATAACAGCACGCGGTTCTTGTTGCGAGGGTGAGTTCGGTATCTGAAACCTCCGGTGGACGAAAAAAAAAGAGAAAAAAATATATCCTCGAGTTCGCGAGCCCATAGACGTGGACGAAAATAATTTGAGAAGGAAATCGGGGAAATGAGTTCATTTTAGTCCGTTTTTTTGGGGCAATTTTTCGGAGATGCATGGAATGGAGTAAATAATGCAACGAGAGATGGGATAGTCGTGATTTTTTCGGTTCTCGGAATATTTTTTCGCAAACCCCCGGGTAAGCGCCCCATGGTGATACGTCACTGGGAGCCCCGACCACTGCAGGCAACACAATCTCTCGCGCCGCGTGCTACGAGGGAGAGAAAGAGAGGGAAAGAGAGCGAGCGTGCGAAACAGGGCGAGATAGAAATACCATGGAAACAGAGCCAACGGTATATACATATATATACATACATAAATATATAAAGAGAGAGAGAGAAAGAAGAGCGAGATAATAAAACGAAGAGAAAATGACGGTTCCTCGATAACTTTGCTCGGATACTCACATGGCGACTGCGCAGTCACACCTAGGCACGTTTTGGATTCACGTTGAGCGATGTCACACGACATATATACACGTATATAAAATCCAACAACCCAATACGAATTCGCGCACTGTCTCCGCAAACGCACAAAATTCACAAAATCCGTTCGTAATGCACCGAGGGAGAAAAAAACAACACCCGTAAACTCACACAGGCACAACTCACGAAAACATTTCTCCGCGATAAAAAGTATTTTTTATTTTCGCAATACGGTAAACAATCTGAAGAAAAAAAAATATAAACAAATATTTCCAAACACTTGGATTATTGCAACGCCGAGAATTTATTCGCGCGAAAAAAAAAACGGCGACGTTACGGTGGCGTTGGATCGAGGGATAGAGAGAGAGCGAGAGAAAGATGGAACGAGAGCGGCGGAAGAGATCGCAGAGCGTACAACCGCGCACACCGTGTTCGTCCCCGAAGAGTTCGGTAAATGGCGTTGCGTTGGAAGTTGACGTCGGCACGGGGTTCAAGCAAGCATTGGGTAGACATACTCGTTGCCTGGGCCTCCCTCCGCTAGTTGCGAAGTCCACGCCAGTACGAGACGCCCCTCGCTCTCCTCTCCCCCCTGCCCCTTCGTTCCGGGGTGCCGAGGGGGTTAGACGGGGACTGGGAAGCTGGGGGGGTTCGTTTAAATTCATGGGGGAAGGGAGAGAATCGGACGGTATAGCCGAGTCCCCCCAGAATCCGTGCGTTTCACCCCTTGGCGTCGCGACCCCTTTGCCCTCGGAACAATCGAACCCCGGCGCCGCTGATTGGACGTCGTCCGACAAATCCCAGAGGCGTCGTGACCCAGCCGACATGGGCGGAGCCTCGGCGCCCATCCGACGCTCCCTGAGCCAACTTTTTCAGGCCCACCGGGCCGGGCGGGGGCTGAGGGGGGGGGGGCTGAAGGGCGACGACGCTCTCAACGTCGTTACAACGCGCATGCCCGGTGCCTAAACCGTAACCAACACTGCTTCACGATTCTCGGGGTTCAATCGTTATCCGTGTCTCCCCACCTCTTCGTCATCCCGACGCGAAAACGCTCGCCCTTGCCACGACGGACAAAGACGGAGAGAAAAAAACCGTGCTTCGAGAACGCGCCCGCTTCGGTGGTTTCTATAGCGCGCCTCCAAACCCGAGACGTCGAGATATGTATATGTATATATATGTATGTATATATTCCACGGTACGGAGGTCTGTCTTTCTCCGACTCTCTTTTTGTCTCTCTTCCTCGTTCTCTTTCTGTATATACGTGTGCCGCTTCTCAGGGCCGTGAATGCATCCCGGCTGGACCCCGTGCGGTTTTTAAATACTGGATAGACTTGTAGTACGAAAAATTTGGGTTTTAATTGTAGTATAGTACTCGACTTAATTGAATGGGAAATAAAGTATGCGAATACATTTTTTTACCGATTTTTCGGTATTGAAGTTATGGAAATGTGGACGAACAATTTCGATTGTTATTGAAAATTGAGTAAACTTTTTGTGATTTGAACTCGTGCAGAGATGCTTCGAATCTTTTCGAATTTTTATCGAGACGCCCGGCAAAATGAGATAGACTGTGGGATACCTGAAGAATCCGTGTCCGGGTGAAAAATCTGGGGACGGTAACACCGAAAAAAAACGGGACCCGCCCGTCCGACGACGCTCCTGCTCCCCTTCACCGCCAGGCGCGTACTCCGTTCACGGGTCTCGCCAGGAGCAACCCCGGACTCGTTGGTTGAAGATCAACCAAATCTAATCCAATTATAATCAAAATTACAACGTTTTTCTTCGAGCTTACGACAAAATCTTCAACTCCTTCAAAATAATCTCCCTCGAACCACGCCGTGTCCCTCAAGAACGCAATTTAAAAATCCACAATCTCATCCTGTTTCATATCCCCCTCAATTTTACGAATCTCAAATTTTCGCATAATTCCGGCGAAACCGAATTCTCCACGAATCATCCGATTTCCTCGTGTAATTAAACAAACAAAATACCACGCATAATTCACGATAAGAAATAGTTTTTACATAATGCAATTCCATTATCTTGCAATAATATTTCAACAACAAACTGATAAAGTAGGAGGATAATAGAAGAGAAAGAGAGATCGATAAGAGCGAAATTATATTTCGTTTTGTACATCTTGCAGTAATGTTTCAACAATAAAATGATAAATTTCGAGTATCGGAGTCGCGGGGCTCCCGAGAAAGTACTTACGGCCCTGCCACAGCTGTCTCCGAGAGCCACGTTACACTCCCCGTTCGCGGGCGACCGTTCCCGCACACGGACACACAAACGCGCGCACACACGCGCACACGAATACCCCGGATTCACGCTCATAGCCTCGAAACATGCACACTTTGCTTGGTCGAGAGCTCACCGTGAATTGGCGGGTGATTATCAAGCGAAAAATCTTCGGCCTATCGGATGCAAGCGAATATCTCCCGTCGTACAACGACTGTATACCCCCCCGGGCCGACTTCGTCGCCGCTTCCGCAAACCCGAACTCTCGACCGATACGATTATCATTTCGGCGCGCGAACCAACGCGAAGGTGACCCCCACCATTTGTTTATCAAAATACATCCTCGTCGCAATTGTCAACCCCGACGCTTGTGACCATCTTTTTCCCTCTTCGTTCTTTTCGTTTTTTGCAATTCATTCATTTATTATTATTTTCTTTCAACCCGAAGATATGCGCGAAACATGCGTATTACACACATGCGAGCAAGCCATTCAACGACATTGATTGACCTTGACGCTGAAATATTCGCGGAGACGAAACTCGTTGCCGGTTCATCTATCGCGTATTATTTTTCTTTCGGTTTCGTTTGGAGTTTTAGGAATCGCGGGGGCAATTTTTTTTCCATTCGATGAAACTTTATTGTTGCTGGGAGAAGATAGAACGACGAAACGAGGAATTTTCGTTACAACAAATGCAACGACGATACCGAAGAAAAATCCGGACCTCCCCTCGTGTCTGACGAGCTGGACGGTGGGTCAGTTTTTTTGGTTCGATTCTTGAGATAAACGGAAAAAATGTGGCTAAAAAAACGCGGGATTGGTCACAGCGAGGCGTAAAATACGGTTCGTCGTTGAGGGAATCATAAACATGGTTACGCGCGATATATACATATTTACGTGCACGCATTAGGAACGCATAATATAGCCGCGGGTCCACGATAAATGGTACAACCCGCACGGCGATAGATATATAGAGAGCATCGAAAGCTCCCACAGCGCGCCGTTTCCGCGGCGATGGGTAATGCGATAAAAAAATGTAGCATGGGGACAAAAAAAGAAGAAGAAGACGAAGAAGAAGAAGATGAGTAGTCGAGACCGTGGCCGATCATCTCTCCCCGATGCTCTCGCCTCGTTCGGCTTATCGGGAAGCTTCTCGTCGCCACGGTCTCTTTCTCTCCTTCCTCCCGTTACGACGAGCGCCTATGCGAAGCGAGGAAAATTGAGATCGAGCGGGCGTGCTGCTGCAGAGAGTGGAAACCGACGGCCCGGTGTATAGCACGCGATCTCGTTCGTGTGCGCGCGTGTGCGTGTGTGCAGAGTGGCGCTGAGCGAGCGCAGGTCCGCATGCTCAGGGCCGTAGCTACACGGATGACGGTTGAGTCGTCGTGCGCCCGAAATGCAGGCGTGTTAGAATCCCGATGAGCTCGAGAAATCTCTCTCTCCCTTTCTCTCTGCTTGGGTCTCCCTTCGCTCTCTCACTGTCCGACTCTCCCTCTCTCTCGCACTAACTCTCTCCGTACCTTTCTCCCTCTCTCAGTAACTCTGTTTATTCCTCTCTCGCTCTTTCTCACGCCCTCTCTGATTAACTCACTCTCCCTCTCGCGCTTGTTCTCTCTCTCCCTCTCTCGCTGGTTCTCTCATTTTTCTCCCTCTCGCTAGCTCTCTCTCCCTCCCGCTCTCACTAACTCGCTCTTTCCCCCTCTAACTAACTCTCTCTCAGTCCCTCTCTCTGTCTCTCTCTCCCTCTCTCAGTAACTCTCTGTCTCACGAACTCCCTCTCTCTCTTGCTCCCTCTCTCTCTTTCTAGCTCCCTCCCTCTTACTAGCTCTTTCTTTCTCTCTCTCTCTCTCGCTCCCTCTCTTTCCGTGTACAGCCAGTCTCCCTGGCTGGTGGGGCAAGTGGGCAACCGACCAATGGTTTAGGCTCGTCGGAGTTGCCAAGGAAACCGGTTAATGATTCGAGCCGCCACTGAGGAATTGGCTTGCGCTCCCCGCAGCTTTCGTTTCGAGTCTCTGCGCGCATGCGCCTATCACCCCCCTCCCCCTATGCCGTTTCTCTCCCTCGCGCTCCCAGGCCGATGCCTCTCCGTCGCTTCTATACATCCCCATCGCGCTGCTACACAACTCCGTCTCTGGGAGAGACGACACGGGAGACCGAACCGAGCCACGATTTATTAATAGCCTGCCTCTACTCCGGCTACCTCGCCTCTTCGTGTGCGTTCGTGGCTTTGTACGAGCGTACATTCATGTACACACACACACACATATATATATATATGTATGCGTGGGGTTTAGCGAGCCCATGGGTATTATATACACGGCGGGTTTGAAGCCGAGCGCTCTCTCCCTCCGTGGCCTTCTGCGAATGGTTAATGTATGGGTGACTGGCTGGACGGCGTTCCACTCGACGGGGAAACCACCGTGACGGGGGCGGGAGGGGAGAGTGCGTCGAGCCCGACCCCAAACTTTCCCCCTTGTCGCGCGCATACCTATTAAATCGTCGCTCACGCACACACACCCAGCTTCCAGCGGTACAGCCCCAACCGTCTCGATTGTGCGTCTGTACGCACGTGCGTGTGTCTGTGTGCGTGTGTGCGGGTTGGCGCGCGAGCGCTCGCAGAGCTGGGAACTCAACACTCGTCGGATGTGTGCATGTGTATGTGTGCGTGTGGATCTCGTTGGGCGACTTACACGAACGAGAGAAACCGGGCGCTCGTACTTGACGACCGAGAGAGAGCGCGAGCACGCAGATAATAATGCTGAGTGCGTACGCGTGTATGTGTGCGTGTGTAAGAGAGAGAATGAATGAATGAGAGAGAGAGAGAGCGAGAGAGGGAGAGAAGCAAGGTTTCTGGTTTGTAGTCGACGATTGGTTTTCCTTCCCGCCCCGCGTGTCGCTTCCTTTCTCACCCCACTACCCGGACCTCCGAGAAATCCACCGCTCCCCTCCCTCGCCTCACACCCTATCGTGCTCAGCGACTTCCCACAGCGTATGAAACCCGTCGGAGAAACAACCCACTGTCCTTTTCCGCCCCCGCCCGCAGAGCCGACCCATGGTTTCGCTATAAGAGCGAGCGAGAGAGAAAGAGAGAGAGATATATGGATATAGGCCCTGGGATCCAACACCGACGAGGCAACGTCTTGTCGGTCCATCGCGATTAACCGGAGAATCATTCGTTGCCTCTTTTTTGGTTCACGAGGAATTCACGGGGAACATTCCCCCGACTGTGTCCATGCATACGTCGCGGCTGTGGATTTCGCGTCCAAGCTGACGGTCGCCTCGGTATGCGCGGCTGTCACGCTTGTAAATATATGGATGTACGTAGGTTTATGGATGTATTACGAATGCGATCGTCATGCGTATGTGGAATGGATATTTATGGTTGTTCGATGTACACAGCCGGGACGGCATGGGAGACGAGACCGCGCAAAAGTGGTAATCTCATTGCAATTCCTCGGGTGGGTAGATTATCTGGGGATTAAACCCTTCAACGTCACACTGGGTGGAATCCACCCGTCGATGAAATGACGACAGGCCGGTTTTGTTTTCGTTTTCATGGCTTTATGCATTTTTTTTTACACGTTGTGATTTTATTTTTTATAAATAAACTGTTGTACATCATCGAGAATGTTCGTAGCATGTTCTGTAATTTTTTTCAATTACTTTGGACGGATAGTTTAAATTTACGGTCGAGTTTAAATGACGGAGTCAAAGAAGACCGCGCTGTCAATCTCGTTGCACGTCCGCATGTGTGTAGAGGCAATCTTGACGGATTAGTACGAGCAATCGCCGCGATATCCGATGGTGCGGGGGAAGGCTATTTTTGTTTTTCATCCCGGAGTCGTCTCGAGATGAAATTACGAGGAAAATTCGTGCGATGTAGGTACGGAAATAAATGACAATGAGAATGTCGTTTGAATCACGAGAAATCACGGTGAAGTCCATTTGAGTTGGGTTTTGAAATCGTGCGAAGTCGTTGAAATCGTAGAATCACGCGTCATCGTTGGAATCATGAAATCACGCGAAATCGTTGAAATCTTAATATCAGACGAAATCGTCAAAATTTTAATATCTCACAAAATCGTTAAAATCTTGAAATCACGCAAAACGGTTGAAATCATGACATCACTGGAAATCATGAAATCACTCCAAATTGTGTAAATAATGCGATAAATTGAAGATCGTTGGAACAATGAAATCCCGCGAAATTATTTAAATTATAAAATCACGCGAAATCGTCTTGATTCTGAAATCACTCGTGCAACGGAATCAACATAGAATTAGTAAAAACCCTCTAAAGATATACGATTGTTATTGGGAGCTCGATCAACACACTTCGAGTCGACTAACTGAGTCTACATCAGTTGATCCGACCATCTTCGGGGGCCATTGTTGGAACGAACGTGCTATGGTTTGAGGTTATGTAGGATTTTATAGGGTAATGCACGGTCGGTAGAACGATAAGTATAAGACGGACTGCCCGGAGCTGAAACTTGTTTAAAAATATCCAAAATAATGTTGTGTCAACCGAGAGTCATCGATGTACATACAAATCTAACTTCGTTAGTCTCTATGCGAGTTAACATAACCTACAAACCATGGTTTTATACATCACCATACCATGGTTTGTACACTATGAAAAAAATGATATGACTAATATTATTATTATCATCATTATTATTAATTAAACGAATATTATTATGTTGATCAATGTATCGTCGTTGTGATTGGGCTATTTATATGAATTATCGGTCTCTCATTGGTCATCCCAGAACTTGGCAACACGCGGCGACACTTGCGCCATCTCTCGGCCGCTTGTATCGACAGCTATATCGCAAGGTTGTCCACCCGGCGAGATTTAACTGCAAAGTTTCCAAAGTATATCGCGTGCTACGAATTTTACGGCACAAGTTTTTTCCTTTCCTTTTCTTCCTGTTTTCCTTTTTTTCTTTATTCTTTGACCGAAATTGAAAAAGCAATGGCGTTGCGAAGAGACCAAAAGCTGCGGGGAGAATGGGGAGCAGATTGTCAGTGAAAATGTCAATTAGTAAAAACGTATCTGGTTCTCATCCGCAGTGAAGAATACATTAGTTCTGTCGATTAAGAATTCTAATTAGGAATGGCGTTTCTAACGGAGAGCGGACGGTTATTCGATAAAAACGCTATTTGGGATACGTATTCGAACGAATAACCATATTTGTTCACATGAATACTATTTATGATGTATTGCGCAAAACAATGAACATTTTTGCAATAATGGCGAATAATTTGCGAACAGAATTCGTAATCTTCGTGACATAGAACAGAAAGTATTTCAAAAACATTTTTATTCAATAACCCAATGATACGCGATTAATGCGCTTAATTAATGTCTCTATTTCTGGCGTCGACCTATAAAGCACACCAATAATACGCAACAAGACGAAAACGCTTTTTATTACGTCTCGGAAACTTTTGCTGTTTTATATGAAAATCTTTAAACGCCCTTATCTTCGTTTTTATTTTATATGAAATCTTGTCAACACACATATGTATCTTTTTAATGGATACGAAAAATTTCTAATAAACTTGTAGATTTTGTGTTACATTCACAACCGCACGCACATACTCACGCACGCATGCACACATCAATTTACACTACAACGTTCACTCTATTTTGCCCGAATAATCCCTCCTAGGCTGGTTTCTTAAGCAGAGGTTTCGCGCACGAAATTCTTGAGCTCGGAGTTCGAGTCGGAGTGGGGGAAGCGCTCGAGTGAGAGACTCGGGAAATTTTCTTATTGCCTGGTTTCTTATTTGGAGGTTGGACTGTATGTTCGTTTATCCCATACGATTGTTATCATTATAGATCTCAATTCAATCGAGCTCGGTCATTTTACGGTGAAGCGCGAGAATCGTATCCACAACCATAAAAGAAACGCTCTTTTGTTGACATATCTTCGTATAAATAATTGGCAAATGTTTACATTTGGGTAACTGATAATTATCATTTTTTAAATCGACTTGTTCACTGTGTCAAAACATTTGCAAAATAGAATCGTTATATCAACTCGAAAACCCGTTCCACGGACTTATCCGATTCTGCCTACGAATCTTAGATATATCGTAAAAAGATTCGGCCGCAAGGCAGAATTACGAAACCACAATGGCGGGAGGCACATGCTCGTGAGGTACCCGCAAGGGAAAGATCTGCATAGCGTAATTGTTGGACGGTGACCGGTGCACCTTCTTGCCGAGGTGAAGAAGAGAAGGGCGAGACGCCAGCGTATGAGCTCGTCCCCCTCCCCCTTGCCTCCCACTTCCCCCAATGGCGATGATAAGAGCGACGAGTGCGTTTAGAATAAGCGAGCGTTTGCGTCCTTACTACCCTCATGGGCGCGTCTTGCGCGGATGAAGAGGTCAGTGATTATATAAGTAGCAAGACCGGGGCGAGGTGTAACATATTTTTGCAAGAACTTCCTTAGTATATATAATATCCTAAGGGTGCGTTGGAAATAGTTGCAATTTCTTCATAGGATCTTTTTCTATTGAGGTTATTCTATTATTTTAAGAAATTTTTGTAATTCGCGATTATACAGTGCTGGGATCATTTGTAAAATTCAATTACAGAGGGATCCCTAATTGAGAGATTCGTAATTACAATTACGTACAATTCATGTTCAGATGGTGGCAGTCCGAGTTCGGGCGGTCATACTTTCTTCAATCTGATTCGTCGTTAAGATGATGCGTCATCTCGCTCACGCGTATTGTCTGGAGTCGCGCACCACCAACACAGCTTAAGGTGATGTGATAAATCGACTTAGTCGCCACGAGTGCGAGAGAGATAGCGCCATGGGCGTTTGCGCCATGGGCGATTGCGGGGGAGCGAGAGAGAACGAGAGAAATGTGTAACATGCCACGTTGGGGTAGTATACTTTTTCAAAAATACCTTAAGCCGTGTGCAAACGAAGTGCGCAGAGGTCTGAATTTCATCATCGCGTTGGAACCGCATTCATTTTTCTTTCTTGGTTCGGGAGATATGCGCACGACTGCAGCCTACCCCCTGTTACATCTCACCCCGGTCTTTATCTGTGTATATGGGGGCCCCCTATATATTATATGTATCATTTGTCGGTCTGTTGCGGTTTACATATCGCTAGAAATATATTTGTTATCATATGTATGCAGCCGCAAAACTCTGCCCAGGTGATCGTTCGACCGTGAATTATTACAATAGCTACGTTAACAGCTACCATGCATTAGTATATATATATGTAGTTAACAGCTTTACTTGTATATGTAAATATATGTGTCTAAGTGTATATGCATATAATTACACGGAGGCTAGGCAGTGTCAGAACCATTGCATTATAATCGGCAGCTCTCGAGGCGCGGGAGGAAAAATATTCGACGATTGGCAAGTAAGATATTTCAAAAATCATAACATGGCGCCCAGCGACGGAGTCAGAGAGAATTAAAAATGGTTAATGTGCGTCATCGTTGAATCTTCGGGCAATGTAACGCACCCGTTTCGCCCTCTCTCCCTCCGCCCCCTCCCCTCACCCGCCGTGCCCCGCCATCTGCCTTCGTGGGTCCTGTCGGGGTCCCAATTGATACCGAAAACTGACTAGATTATCCTCACCCTTTCAAGGGTAGGTACTCGACCTGTCTAAACAAACACTTATTTTATTGAGGGGGCCAGGCACTATAACGAGCTGAAAAGTAAAAGTATTTTTGCGATTTGTTTTTTAGGAAGAATACCGTCGGGTATTTTTGAAATATTTATGGCAATTTGTTGATATAAGTACAAGATGAGGTAATGAATTGAGAATCATTTTTTATGATGCTTCTCCCCCCGCCCGCAGAGTTCCCGGAGAAGAATATGAGAATCAGTTACGCGAAGGAATTTGTTAGATCGTATGATACTTTTATTCATTCGGCATGATCGGGACGAATGAATGAAAATCGTGTAGTTTTTATAGAACTGCGCGATGGGCTTCGTCGCAGACCGACATTTTGTCGGACGTCTCGTGGCCTCGTCTCTCATCAAAAGCTGCAATGAGTCATGCATTCCCTAAATTCCCGAGAGACAGCAATGAGTAAAATTTATTCATTTTTTAGAAGCATTTTTCAAATTTGAATTAATTTATTGAGAATGATCAACGAAAATATACGAGAGATGACTCCAGACATCGATGAAAAGCGAAACCGCAAATATATGAATTTAATATTGTAACGACAACAGTTTCATTTATATGCGTGTTATAGAAGCTTCGATAGAAAATTGTTAGCAACGGATAATAGAAATACAATTAAATAGCAGTTCGAAAAAGTTTAGAAATGGAAAAAAAATAGACATGCAACGTTGGTCATCGTCACAAAGATTGGAATGTTTTTTTAAATCGTTTCGGACGATGAAAAATGTTGTGATAAGGTTGTTGATCGCTAAAATTGTGATATTTTGTGCGATTGAACGAGAACTAATTATCCTTGTGATTGATTGATCACTGATTATCGATCGATGGTCATTGATGTAGGAAGGACGGATAGCAATAATACGAGTATTAATGGGACTACACATGGCTCGCCTTTTTGTTATCTTATTATTATCGTTAGTTACTCAATCGACAGTCCATCGAATGGTATTCGAAAAAGACTTGGTGGGATATTATTCAAGACGTATTTTAAATAGTATGTATTTTTAATATTTCCAAAACATTAAATTTTCATTTGATCTCAGGCTGGTAAAGATAATTATTTTTCTAATAACTTTTTACCTGTGTCATAAATATATTTTTCAGACAGTTCTTAACTGATCAAAAATCAACCACCGAAAATCTCAGAAATAGAAAAAAAAAAGAGACGTAGATACCGTTTTGATTGATGAAATGATAACTTTCTGGGCGATTGGACGACCATTAAATTATCGGGAGGATGGAAATATACATCTACATAGTACCCACACCTATATCAACCTCTCTACCTCTATTCGATGATGTAGGAAGGACATCAGAGACGCGCGCACCGCAAGTCATGGTTGCGCCTTGGCCTGCAATGAGAGTTAAGCTCGTGTCGGACGCGCGCAGCATCACCATCAGCGCATCAGCGTCTTCGCGTAGCTCGGTCGTTCGCCGATTCAGCGCGCCTCGCCCTCTCTCTTCCTCCCTCTTCCCCCCCTTGCCCTCTCGCTCTCTCTCTCTCTCTCTCTGTCCTCCGGCTGTGGGATATGCCGGAGGCTGCGAGGAGAGAGATTCTTGCGCAGCGGCAGTACCGACCCCGCGGTACCGTTGGCTCTCTTTCTCTCTCTGTCTTTCTCGTTGGGATGCAACGCATACGCGCCTGTGCGCGTGCTGCAAGCTGTGCATCGTCGGGTTCTCCGCGAATGCAGGAAAGCTCAATGCTCGACCGGAAAATCCTGAAAGCGGACACATACACAAACACATGTACCGACGGCCGCGCGTGAACCGAGATATAGACTCTCGAATTCTCCCGCCATTGTTGTCATCTCTCCGGATTCGAGACGAGCCCGATGAGAGCCTAAACGTCGAGCAGATATTTTGCTCAATTATTAGAATTAGAATTACATATAATTCTAATAATTATAAATAATTACAGGTACCATTTTTTAGTTATGTGTAATTATAATAATGTAATCGTCACTGTCTGCAGGATGTTACTTTGGTTTTGCTTATACTACAAATCATGGACTTAACAGATCTTGCCTACCGACGCGAGACAATCAATAATCTATAAACATTGTCGAATAACGAAATGTCATTTTGACGATCGAAAAGTTTCAAAAAAATTGAAAAAAAAAATATAACACGATTCTTGTTTTTTTCTTTCAATGGCTAAAAACGGTGGACGAATTAGGTTATTCCGACAAAATGGACTTATTTGGTTAGGTTAATCTCGTTTATTTCTTCCTGTATGGAAAACTTTTGGTAATTCTGTGTTCGAATACGCTGTTTACGATCTAAATTACGAGAATCGCTTGAAATCTTATTTTATTTTGGAAAAAAAACGACCTATACGGTTTTTGGCTTTCAAATTACGTAGATACAATTCATTAGAGTATATAGCAAATTTTATTACACATCAGATGTATTTGCAGTTTATCAACATACGAAAAACCTCAACAGCTTGCCACGGACTGCTCTGCTCTTTTTGTCGTTGCTGCGACTAATAAATTCGAACTTTTAACATCTCATAACCAAATCAACCGAGATAATGGATTTTTTTGGCGGAAAAAAACAACTAAAATAGAAAAAAGAACATCAAACATCAAACCCACATCTCCACGATCCTCCCATGAACCCCATCAATTCCTAAAGTGCGTAATTCATTGATCCTCAAAAAAACCAAGTCTCCATAATCAATTTCACGACTTCATTATGGTGAATTTCTATGGCTTGGTCGCCGGAACAATTCCCAAATTAAACGTTCGACATCTCATCCTAGGCTCAGATGGGCTTATATTTGAATTCTCCCTTCCTAATAAAATCCTATGAGCCGGGGCACCAACAAATCTTCGAAAATCAATTCGTATTGCTTTTCGGATTGCTTCTGAGTGAAAATTACTAATATCGATAACTCTCTCCGTGCAATTACTATTCGCCTCTTGTCTCTCCTACATATTTATAATTTTTAAAGAAAAATAAGAATAATTTTTATTTCATACCGTGCTATCGTTGCAATGTTTGAAGCAAAAATAACTTCTCATAAATTAACCCTTCACCGCCCCATTACCAAACAATATCACGGCCGTCACACCGGATGGATTCCACCCAGCCAGTGTTCAAAGAACGATTGTGAGCAAATTAGCCGTCCGAAGTGGCTAAAAAAATTACAGAACACGCTTCGAACATTCCAGATGTCGTACGAAAAGTTTATTTATAGCAAATACAATAGCAACATGTAAAAAAAATGCATAAAGAGAAGAAAACTTAACCAAAAACCGCCATTCGTCGATTGATCGACGGTCGGATTCCACCCAGTGTGACGACGAAGGGTTGAATAAACATCATCCCACCATAACCCTGTTTCCGTCGAGATGCCCATGGCATCTTCCATCCAACCACAAAACCTTGCCAAAAAATTGCAAAATCCGCGTCACAAGCCAACGACCTTTCCATCGGAAAAACCCATGAACCCACGCCATCGACGTATACCAATTACGCGAGCCATCGTGTTCACAGCCTCAACAATCCTTGCCGAAGAATGCGCGCGAGCCCCCCGCCGAAGAACAGGGAAGGAAGGTCGGCTCGTGGACGTCCCGAGGTCGTGTCCCCGCGAAATGAACATCGTAACCCCAACCACGACCCGAAGGAGGAGAAGGAGAAGGTAATGAAGGACGGCAAATAACACAAGGCAAAAAAAAACAATACAACCAAAAAAAGCAAAAAAAAAACTAAAACAGGGCCCCTTAGGACGTACATAGTCCCCACCCCGATTTTACGATTGTGCGAAGCGTCATCCCCCGTGACGCTCCCTTCGTTCGCCCCTTCTTCGACCCCGAAAAGTAGGAGCCGGTCGAAGCCCGCCGCCGCCGCAGCTCTGCATTACCTCCCACATTTCTACCGTACGCATTTTATATATTACACACCTACCGGCCATGTACAAAGCGCAACGCGCCTTAATACGCGCGCTATACGCCCGACAGTTGGCCATATATACATGCATCCGCATATCCATGTGTATATACGTGTGTTCGTATACATATATTTATGAACCTCGAGCGTCGAGACGAATTCCCGTTAAATCCCGGCGCCGCCGGAGAGCGCCTCCGCTACGTGATCGCACTGCTATACCGCGGCTGCCCCTCGGTAAACCCCACTCGTCGTCGTTCTTGGCCTTCCCCTCCGGCGCTCCGTCCCGCGTCGCGACGCACGTGAGAGTCGAGCGGTTCTCGGTCTCGCCGCGCGACAACGCCGGGTCGCTGCTTTCTCTCGCTCTTTCTCGTTATCTCGTATTCGAGCCTGGATGGAAGGAAAGAGAGGGATGGACCGAGTGGGCGAGAGATGGAAAATAGAATTTAGAAGAGAACGAAACGGAACGTCGTACTCCCACTTCTTTTTTTTTTGACAAACCCCGGCAGGAATTCTACCATTTCTTATTCTCGTCCTCAATCTGGCTTTCTCAACGTCTTACCTCCCCTCTCGCTCTCTCTCTCTCTCGCTCTCGCTCTCGCTCTCTCTCTCTCTCTCCCTCTTTTCCTCTCTCTGTTTATTTATTTATTCTATTTTATTTGGGTTATTTTTATTTTATATTATTTTTAGTTACTTTGATTTTGTGTTGTTCTTATTCAATCAGTCAATCGCTTTTTCTCTCTCTTTCAATCATTCCACTCTATTAATTTTATCACCCGCGCCGGGTCGTCGTCGAACTCGAATTCGTATTTATTATTTCCTCCTCTTTCGATTTTTCCACCGCAATATCGCCGTACCCCCTTTTTCCTGCCAATATAATTGTATACTTGTTATCGTTTATTTCTTCATTCCCCGTCGCAATTACCTTGTCCTTCCTCCTCGACTTACAACCAACGATTGTTCTTTATTTTTTTTTCTCTCTCTCACTTCTCTCTCCTCGCTTTCCTCACTGTCTGGCTATCTCGCTCCCTCTCTCTCTCTCTCTATCTCCCTCTCCCTTTGCTCTTTCGTTCTCTACGTATCCTACGTTCTATTCGACCCCGGTTTATATCTATCGCAATACGTACACCCCTCGAAGAAGCAATGACTAGTGCGCGCGGCTTGCACGGTGGGCGTACCGACCACACTCCGACCGCTCCACTCTCCCGTCTCCGTTTCCGCAGACTTGACTCTCCGATGCGATCTCCTTCTCGCTCGCTCCTCTCATCCGATCGTCGCTTGCGCTCCTTCTCTCTCAATCTCTCTCTCTCTCTCTCTTCCTCTCTCGTTCTGTCTCCATCGCGCTATCTTGCCTCGTCGGATCGCACGCCGGAGCTCTCTCAGGTTCCGCGAGGAGTTGCGCGTCGCGTTGCATTTATCCGGAAGGCGCATACCGTATATATCTATATCTCTATGTATATATGGATATAACCTTACGGTCTCGGTCTCCCGCGCACGTCCCCCTTCCGCCCACCCCCGCCGCCGCCGTCGACGTATATACACGACGTTTGTCGTGTTCGTCGCGACGAATATATAGTCTCTGATGTTACGAATGCGCACGACGATGCATCCGAGAATGCAACGAATGGCGAATTGTCGGTCTTGCGTCGGTCACGCGATCGTCTCCATGGTACGCATGAGCTATCATCTCGTGTCGTATTTCGTGTGGGTGGTAAAACAGTATTTGAAACGATTTTTTTTTAGTAGATTTTCAGGTTGGCAAATATAATTAATTGCTACTTTATTATATGCATGTATACGTGAGGAAGTAGAAATTCATCGGCCCTAGAACAGCGTACATGGGTTATTCGTGTCCTTTTAATTTCGTACTCCGATAACGTTTTACGGCCATTTTGAATTTATTTACGGCATCCATCTCTTCTTTGAATGTGATAATGATTGTATCGTAAAGTAGAACCGATGTACAGTATTTCAGAATTTTTACAGAATTTTTGGTATACATTGAGTGACCAAAAAGTCCAACGGAAACGAGTGACAGGGTTGAATTATGTCAAAAAGTAGTTCATGGTTGTTGGGTTAGATTTGCCAACATGAGATCTATTCGAGAGAAAATCCTTTCGAAAAGTATTTTACCGAATCTTTCGAATAACATGCAAATGACTATCAATAATTGACAATTCAGCGATGTATAGGACATTTTTAAAGCGAGTTACTGTAATTCCCTGTGTATCGTTGAATAGCCAGTTGATAGTCAACCGAATGACAATCGAAAGATTTGGCTCCCTTATTTGATACCCCATTGATCGTTGGTTACTCAATCAATAATCAAAGAATTACCATTTGAAACAATTGGTTAGAAAAATATTATTTTAAACGTTAAATTCAAAGATTTAAAATATTTAGAAACGATAGAATTTTTCATTGATCTCAGACTGGCAAATATAATTATTCTCTCTATATTTATATACGATGATCATTGGCGTTGTATCATCGTGAGAACATTCCAAATAAAGATTTGAACTAATCACCTCCGAATGAGCGGCTCTCGAATATTCCCATTTTCTTTTAATTCACAAGTCGACGAATTATCGCTAAAACCACACCGTAATGAACCAACAATCAGCTACCCGATTAATTGGGTCAGCGCCCTATCCGTCGATTCGAACAATTAGCCCATTCATACATACCCAAGCGACCATTGGCCCATTGATACATTACCCGGGGCGTGTTGACACAATTAATCTACACACGTAAATGCAACGCGAAAACGTATGCTCGATACATTTCAGGCATCAATTCGCATTGGTCCACTACCCACGTTCTACAAAATGTCTCAGCATCTTCCAATCGTTTCCTCATTCTTCCTACAAATTATTCAACCGATTTAATCGACAAATCTATCGTTCTAGGCCGAATCCAACTTCGCGATAATTTCTCCGTTTCAATTCTCCGTTCGAATCCAACTTCGCGATAATTTCTCCATTCTTCGTTTCCTCAACGCCAATAAAATAATTGACAAATTTCCACGAGCCAATCCCGATCTCCTCGGTCTCCCAACGAAACATGATTTGACATCGAGATATTCCAACCAAGTCAATAAACTCGTGATTGTACCAACAATCGCGATCGCAATAAATTCCCTAATCTCTCCCCCCCCCCCCTTTCAGCCATCTCTCTCCCCGTCCCTTTAGCCCTTTCCCCGCGAATCTCGCGGTTAAATCAGTGCTAAGCATCCGTAATCTGATTCAACATGTAGCCTCGGGTGCGTATGTGCCCCAAGTGTTTCACCCCATCGCTATTAAACCAAAGAGCAAGTTTATCCACTCGCCCACGCGTGCATTCCCCAGTCGCGACAAACCCCGCGTCCTCCTCCCCCATTCCACCTCTCAGCCCTTCCGCCCTCGGCGTCAAGACAGCGACACCTTCCGCGCGAGTGCGTAATTGCGCGCGTATCAGCGCCCTTGCGTGTGAGCGCGGCAACCCCGCGGGGGGAAGGGCGAGGCGGAGAGCCGACAGGGGGAGGAAAGGGGGGCGAGGATGGCTCATGGGCGAGGAAATATGGATCTGGGTGATCCGGCGGCCGAGCCCCAAAGTCCTCCGTGTGCCAACGCCGCAGTCCCAATCCTTCTCCCTCCCTCCCGCCCTCTCCCACCTTATCGTCGGTTCTCTCCCCTCCCCGCAACGCCCGCGAGAACGTTTGCGTACGAAAGGGCTCGACCCGACGGAGCATGCGCGAACGTGCGCGGTTTCGTGCCGCGCACACGGCCGTCCAGATAGCCGATGGGGAGGAGGCAAGCGGCGTAAAACCCGTAGAGGGAAAAAACGTTAATGGAAGACCCCGAAGGGGAAAGGGCTTTTAGCGGTTGGCGTAACACAGAGGGTGGTCGTTGTTTCGGATGGTGTTGTATGCATACGGGGGTATTTATATGGGCAACCTCCGCGGCCCGTACGTTTCTCTCTGTCTTCATTTCCGTCTGTCTCTCTTGACCCCCTCCGCCCCTCGCTGTTTCTGTCTCGCTCCCCCCCCCCCCCCCCCCCTCCTCTTTGGGTGGTCTGTCGCCCTTTCTCTTTCTCACTCGGCCTCTTTAATCTAAGGTTACCTAGCGTATGTCTACCGCAGACATTCGGCTATATTTAGATACGGCATTAGAACAATGCTAATTGAATTACCGTACCTAGTACTGATATGGAAATACGAAGAATCTCACATGGTTATTCACACGTCGGAGAACAGTACTGGATAGGGTGTAATGGAATTTATTAATGAATCCATCGATCAATGTCTTATTCTCTCCCACTCTCTCTCTTCTGCTATCTCTCTCTCTCTCTCTCCCTCTTTACTCCTCTCTCTTTCTCTGTCCCTTTGATCTACTGTTATCTAGCACGAGTCCACCTCAGACATTTGGTTATATTTAGATACACCATTAGAACACTGCTAATTGAATTACCGTACTACTGACACTGAGAAACGAGAAATGATACCTGCTTATTCAAACATGGCCTCACTATACTGATTAGGGCATAACAAAATGTATTGATCAATCTTACATTTTTTTTATTCTTTCTCTCTACCCGTCTTCCAAATCTAGGGTTATCTAGCACCTCTCCACCTCAGACATTTAGTTATATTTAGATACTCCATTAGAACACCACTAACTGAATTACCACTACCACTAAAAAACGAAAAATGATACATGTTTGTTCACACTTCGCCTTGCAGTACTGACTCAGGCATAATAAAAACTATCAATAAATTTTTGATTCTCTCTCACTCTTCTACTACTATTATACGTTACAACTTCGCTACTAACCACTACTCACAACTCACTATTACTAATTATACTTATTCATCGCTACAGCTATATTCCTACTTGTTACGCACAACTTGTTACTACCATTCAAACCTAGTCCGTACTAATGCTGCTCTACCATCCTATTATTACGCTATCGCAATACTATCATACGATTGTTATACCACGAGCTATACAACGGACGTACTTCATCCACTATTTGATGCCCCGAAGTACAAACTAGGGCATAGTACTGACGAAGCATCAATCAATCTTCGCCCTCTCTCTCTCTCTTTCTCTTTCTCTTTGGGATGGTCGCGTGAGCTGTGGGTCTGCTTCGCTCGATCGTGACTATGGAGTCTCACCTTCGGACTCGATTTAAGGCGATACATGGACTTCGTCGCCATGGGTGCGAGTGAGACAGCTCTATGAATGGTTGCCGTCGATCGAAAGAAAACGCGAGAAATATGTATCACATCGCCTCAACGGCGGAAGCTGCAGAAACGCCCAGCCCACGAAGTCCGGAGGATCTCTCGCGTCTTGAAAACCCTTTGACCCCCATTGCCTCTGCGCGTACACGATCAACGGATCCATTGTTGTAAGTTTCGATCGCTCGCCAACCAAACTTCATTTTGTCGCTCCATTATTGTTCGCTTCGTCCGTATGCGTGTCGCAATTCCACGGGGTTCCGGTTTTACGATCTTCGCAAGTTCTTGTAGGCGCTCTGGAGGTTCTGATGAATCGACTATTTATTATTTTACCCTTCGTCGGTACAATGACCCCAAAAAGTTTTGGTGATTTTTATTTTATTTATTTTATTTATTTCATTTATTTTATTTATTTTACTTATTTCTTTACTTCTCTGCTTTCTTTTTTTTCCATTTTCTAGAGCATCGAAAAAGTCTCAGTAAATTCTGAAACCCATCTTAGAGATTCCCTTTTATGTTCCCATCGATTTATTTTCAGTAATCCATCAAGCATTCATTTCGCTATAACAATCCCACAATTAAATCCCAAACCTGATAATCGCGAGACATAGATTTTCTCTGATTATTACCAAAAAGTATCCGTGCACGGATGGAGGATTACTCGGAGAAATAATTCGAGTGGGTTATTAAATCCATTAGTTCAAGCGTAATTGAGCTCCGTGCAAAGGTGCGGTTGCGATCGTAATATAATATTCGTCATCATGTAAGTGGCTTAGGTGCTGTTGCGGTTGCTACGCGCGAGATTATATTGCGGTGAGTTTTCGGGGCGTCGATCTTCTCGCCCCGGTCTTTTCCTCTCTCTCTCTCGCTCGCCCTCTCTCCCACGAGCTCTACCCGTCTCGCTCTTTCTTCGTCATTCCCTTTAATGGTTCCCTTTAACGGCGTAAACCAGCATGGACTGAAAACGTTTGGGTGTATACACACCGAGTGACGCCATAAAATGCTTTTTCCGATGGCTGCCCGCGTTCCTCGCTCGGCGGGCACGTCCTTGGGGTCTCGATGACCGACTGCCCCCATACATTTTATTTATGGTTCGTTATTATTATCGTTTCCTTTTTTTTCTGTCGTTTGTTTTTTTTGTATTTTTTTTTTGTTCTTTCGTTTGGGTTCGTCAACGGATTCTTGCGGTAGCGGGTCAAGTTTTCTCATGGGGTTCTTGACGGTCCGAACGTCGTTGACTTTGGGCTGATTTCGAGCTTACGAGGGGTTACAAAAGCTCGATGATTTTGTGGAACCGTAAAATTGGTCGGGTATATCGTAGTTGGGTAGAGGGAAAGTAGGATTTACGAAAGAGAATGTGATGAGTGTAATTAGCATTATGAGCAATGGTCTGTGGCGAAATATCACCAGAAACGGCTGTTTTTTTTATTTATTTTACAATGCAAGGTTTGGAGTCTTTTGAGACATGAATATGAGGTGTTTCGGAATTGATTCTTCGATGGGGGAGAATAGGTCGATTTATTTGTTCTTGTGGACTCTCTTTGAAATGTATTTTGGTAAGAATGTCGTTGAGACGATCAGTTTTTCTTTGGCTTGGGAGGAAGTAATGGATAAGCATCGTTGGGTTATTAGAACGACGTATTTCCAGTGCTTTTATTACGATCTTTATTGTATTTTGTTTTTTTTGGATCGGGTTATTACTGTATTCGCTTGGTATGAGCTTAAGGATTGGGATACTAAATAGTTTAGCTCATTCTGATCCTAATTCAATGTATGGTATGTTATATATCTATGCATAATACATAAATTCTATACATCTGTTCGATATGATTTTTTTTTCTCTCTATAGCAAACGATTTATGATTTGTCGTAAAGACGAAATTATTGAATCCAATATTCGTTAATAACAGCAAACTCGGTTCCTCAATTGTTTCCACCTCGAACAATTTTACGAATTCGTAATTAATTTTTTTTTATTTACCAATTTTTTATTACTAGAATAAAGTAATTTCGGGATGGTCCAATTCATTTCCCATTAATGGCGTACACACACACACACAGACATGTTCACACACATATATAGATGTAAACTCACTGTGTAAGAATATATGAATTATCAATGTTAGCTTTTGCAACAATTGCATAATATACGCAGATCGTGCGACGATCGAAAAAGAATATCACGATGCAGACGAAAATGGGACTCCAGCGGATGCACAGTTTGTGCAACAACGTGCAGACGATTGGTAAAATAACGAATCGGGGAAGAACGAGGATGTGGGAAACCGCGAGATGGGGAACGACGAGCTCAAGGCCGGATTTGACTTCGGAGAGGTACAACGTTGAACGAGGACCCTACGAAATCATCAACGACGGTCACGTTAACTTCTTCACGAATATCCTTGGCAATCACCGAGTTATCACCAACGCCGACGAATGCGATTCGTACAATATCGATTGGATTAAAATGGTCAGAGGTGAGATAATTGATCAAATCAATAATAATACTAATAATAAAGATAATAAACATAATAGAAAAGAGGAAATTAAATTAATTTCAACTCATTATTTCTTATTAATTATAATTAGTCATGAAATAATGACAATTTCTATAGTGAAACGTTATTATAGTTGACTTTTACTTAGACCTGAGGACTCTGAAATTATACTAATATAACCATTTAGTGAAATAATAATAATAATAATAATAATAATAATAATAATAATAATAATAATAATAATAATAATAATAATAATAATAATAATAATAATAATAATAATAATAATAATAATAATAATAAATAATAATACAATACAATAATAGTGATAATAATAATAATAATAATATTGACAAGAACTAATAAATAATAATAATTTCAGGCAACAGCAGACTCGTGCTTAAGCCAAAGACGACTGAAGAAGTATCTTCAATATTGCGATATTGCAACGAAAATCGTCTGGCGGTATGTCCACAGAGTGGAAATACCGGTCTCGTTGGCGGCAGCGTTCCCGTATTCGACGAGATAGTCATATCAATGAGACTCATGAACGAGATCATATCGACCGACGAATTGGCAGGTCAATTTTAATTCGACAACTCTGAGACGGCTGAGTACGCTCTCTGAAAACATTTATACATTTGCAAAATCAATTTTATCGTAAACGGAAAATAAATTCGCTCCAATTTGAATTAATAATCTTTCCAGAAAAATGATTGTAAACTGTAAAAAATGATTTTACAGAAATTGATGCTCTAGTTACTTGTAATTTTTTTATTGCTACGTAGATGATTGTGTTTCGGAGTTTGCGTCGAAAATAAATTGACCAACATTCATAAAAATTTCGCACAAAAAAAAATGAACAGGTTCTCTGGCTTGCCAAGCCGGATGCGTGCTGGAAAGTCTGGAGGGTCATTTGGACCAATACGGTCTGATGATGCCCATCGATTTGGGCGCCAAAGGCAGTTGCCTCATCGGAGGCAACGTAGCCACCAACGCCGGAGGTTTGAGACTCCTTCGCTATGGAAACCTTCACGGAAACGTTTTGGGCCTGGAAGTTGTGAGTCGATTGCAACAATCCACTTCCCCAATTTCTTTCCATCGCAATAAACAAAAATGCATCCGTCTCTGTCCTTTTATTATCTTTCTTTCTAGGTCAAAGCGAACGGAGAAGTGGTCGACTGCATGAATACTTTAAAAAAGGACAACACAGGCTACCACCTCAAAAATTTATTCATAGGATCGGAAGGCACGCTTGGAATCATAACCAAAGTCGCTCTGCAGTGTCCTACCAAACCACTCTCCATCAACGTCGCTTTCTTAGGTACAAAAAAAAAACATTGCGCACACGTGCAGAAAAAAAATTCCTCCGTCGAATGAACAGTAATAAAAAAAAGAAAAAAACCAAAATTAACGCTTCGTCTCAGGATTGGAAAGCTACGAGAAAGTGCTGAAAGTTGCGAGCCTAGCCAGAAAAGAATTGGCCGAGATACTGTCGTCGTGCGAAATGATGGACAAACAATCGTTGCAAGCGTCGACGCAGAATCTTGGTTTGAAATCTCCGTTGTCCGACGATAGGCACAATTTTTACATGCTCATCGAAACAGCGGGAAGCAAGCAATCCCACGACGAGGAAAAACTCGGTTCGTTCATTGAAAATGCGTTGTCGCGTGAATTGATCGAGGACGGTACGATGAGCGGCGACCCGACCAAGATAAAGGTTAGAGACGCATTTGTTACAAGCACTGAAAATACATTTGAGCAGGTACTAGCCCTAGTGTGCACGGAGAATAGACATAAGTTGACCAAAGCGCTGTGGACGTACTTAACTGAAAGTCAGCAGACTTTTGGCGAAAGCTCACAGAAAACAAAAGACCATTCATTTTGCAAATATCGTCACTGGAATTAAATCTCACTTTGTGTCAGATTGACCAACAGTATCAACGACGTTGTGTCATTGTGCTTACAATTTTTCCGAAGAAAAACAAAATGGGCGATTTGGCCGAAACCCTAGCCATCAGAGCTCGAGGGAATAACCAAAACATTGACAAATTTTAGTTATCGACAACTTGATAATTCGATGAATTAGCATTCGCTAACAACTCCTCATTCGTTTTTCACACGAGTGCTTTACTCAGGGAGTACGTGTACCACTGTACTTCCGACAGAAAATGGCTCGGATTCAATAACGTCAATTTGGTCTCCTTATATCTCTTCTTTGGACACGCGTGTCCCGGACAAGTCCAACGATACGACGAACATAACCTCAAAACGAATTTAAATCCCGAGAACCTCCACGAGCGTTCGATCAACGACCAGCCAAATGAATCTCCTGCACATTGATAATGATAATTATGAATTTTCGTTTAAACTAGAACATGTGGGAGGTCCGGGAACGCATCGGCGAAGGAAATTTGCGTGACGGTTATTGCTTTAAATACGACATTTCATTGCCGCTCACACACTTTTACGACATAATAGTGGTGCTGCGTGAGCGCCTGACCAGCCCCAACGTCGTACGCATCAACGGATATGGCCACTTGGGTAAGAGCCGAAACCGCAAACCCCGCTACCTCTCGTTCCTTCACCCCGGCGCCTCCCCCGCACCGGTTCTCACCCACTTTGTTGCAATTCTACCCTTCGCGCAGTCGTACCCTACATCCCCCGTCGATCCTGAACGATCTCGTGGTTCCATTCGCTCAAAATTCCGCGAATTATCGCAATTATACATTTTACAATGCTTTACAATTTTTGTATATTTGAGTTGAACGCGCATGTGTGTGTCAGTGAACTTTTTAATTACATTTTATTCGCAATAAGGGGCACGGGAATGTATATGCATGGGAATTGAATTATTTTAATGAATATATAATTTTTTGATATTTATATATTGCTAGTATTTATTATTATTATTATTTATTTTATATATTCATTCAGATAATTTAATAATAATAACTTATTGATAATTATGTGGCAATTTATTATTCATTTAAATATATATACAGAGTTTATTATTATCGAATTGTTTTAATAAATCTCAATATATAAATTTGAATATTTCCCCAAAACATGTAAGAAACGCGTATATATATCTATCTCTCTACATTCATGTATAAATTATTCAGAATCCAAATTTCTATATTTCCTAAAATAATTCAATAACAATAATTAATTAATAATTATCGTACATATAATATATACTCGGGAAGTGGCGGCGACGAAAGTACCGGAAGTGCTGCATCCCGGTCCTCCGCCATTTTGAAATTAAAAATCTCGTGGAACGTTATCGATCGAATCAACATTTTGGCCCTCAACAATGACTTTTAGAAACTCCTCCATATTTTTATTTTTTACTGTTCCGTCTTGATATAATTTTAAAAAAATTTCCAATATTATTTCCTTCTTCGTTTTGAATATAACTATAGGCGATGGCAACATTCACGTGGCAGTAGGTATAGATTCTTACGACCCGGCCGTGGAGGCGATGATAGAGCCCTTCATCTTCGAGTACGTGTCGAAGCTCCACGGCAGCGTGAGTTCCGAGCACGGTATTGGATTCAAAAAGACCAAGTATCTGCATTTCAGCAAGGACCCCTCCGCCATCGAGCTCATGCGACAGATGAAGAAAATGATGGATCCGAATTGCATACTCAATCCTTACAAAGTCATTTATCCACTTTAGACTGTAATGTTCGTAACTTTGCTTGCCAAAGGCTCAGGAAACTTATTCTAACGAAATAATAATAATACATGAATAAACAAATGAATCAAAGCTCGTTTTATGTAGAAGGACGTTTTTTTTAACAATTAAATGTTTAAAGAATAATAGTTATCTATAAATCTCTGTCGATAAATAAATGTAATCAGGGCAATCAGGGAATCAGGGCAATACTTTTAATTAATCCAACATTCCTACGATTTATTCATTATCCTATGTGTGATATTGGAAAATTTAATTAAACACTGACAAATGAACAAAAATAAGTTTTCTTATAACGTCCATAATTTATTACCCCTTCGTTGTTGAATAATTTCCGCGATATTGTCAAAGACCATCATCCCGCAGCTCCTGCAGTCGTTTTGGCCTACTTGCCCTCCCCATTCCTTACCAATCCTCAAATACGGTCCAGATATCTCGCTTTTGTTTTCGTAAAACTTATATTTAGCAGCCGCGCGAGCTTAGCTTCTCACAGTTCGTTCGTTGCATGAACGAGTAAAAAAAAAAACCGAAGAGAAAGAAAGAAAAATGTTTCGAATTTCCGAGCCAAAAATTCCATCGCTGCCGCGTGGTTTTTACGCTCGCGAGATCCGTTCCGTCGTGCCGTCGTTCGCGGACGAGCGAAGCTCGACGTATCGAGACGGAAAACGAACGGAATATTCTGCCGGCACCGGTGCCAATAATAAATGTGTCTCGCAGCTCGCATTGGCTGCCAATCGAGTCTCTGGAGTGAATCATCCTAATATCAGAAGTATTTATATACATCTATAATTTGATCTATCATTATTTATTGAATATACAAATTCAAATTTGGATATTTATTTTTATGACACGCCGTGCGTAAGATGCGATTTTTCCGCTCACTTCGTTCGCGTCAAATCGCATTTACACACCTCGTGCAATAAAAATGTATACTATACTCGTGCGAAAAACCTTTTCTTGACTCGTGTGATTGCAGCACTCGCCTTCGGCTCGTGCTACAAACTCACATTTGTCAAAAAAAATATTTTCGCTCTTGTATCGTAATATACTATTAATAATTGAATAGAAATTTCAAGAAGAGATTGTTTGTATATAGATATGGAATGAATTATTATAATTTATTCAATTAATTGAAGTAATGATCATTGCTATTAATCATTACAATTGAATAACAATAACTAATAAATAATTATGCGATAGTTTTCAATAATTTATATAATAATAATAATAATGATAATAATAATAATTAATAATTATTATAATTATACATTATGATAATCATATAATAATATAAAAATAAAATAATATAAAATAATATAATAATATAATATATAATATTATTATTATATTATTATTATATATTATCATTATTATTTAATTATTATATATTATCATTATTATTTAATTATTAGAATAATTAAATAATTCAAATTTCAATGAATTGAAAAAATAATATATAAATATACACATACACACATATATACATAATAAAGTATGACTTATTAATTTTTTAATTCATTGGAATTTAAATTATCCAATTATTCTAATAATATATCGTTTTACTCATATTATTATTATTGTTGTTGTTGTTTATAAACGTTCATATGCTATATGTGCATGGAGCAGACACGGCGTGAAGCTCTCCGGCGCGTTTACCAGCGAATACCGAGTACACGCAATCAATAAAATGCGAGACGGCACCCACCGGGCTGTACAGCGGCAGCGTCACAGCTCCGCAGCTCGAAGGATGACTGTTCAACACACTCGCCGAAGATCTCGAAGAAGCTCACAGACACGAGACCGACGACTCGTGCGTTCGGCTCAATCATTCGCGACCCATTGCACACGCTTCCCACTGATAAACTTGCATCCGTAACCTTCGAGAAACGTTTTTTTTTTCCATTCTTTTTATCTTTTTTCCCTCGACGATCATGATTTATTTCCGTCTATATCGGCGAGTCGCTCGACGCTACGTGGGATATATTTGTCGGGATGGTCATTGCTCGGGCGATTTTCGAATTTTGTTTGGGACGGGTCGGAACTCGATTCCGGAAAGGATTGGAAAATGTTGAGTCTATTTAGAACCTTCCAGTGGAATTCTAACCATCCTCCTTGAGGACGAGATCGGCGGATCGTTGAGGAATGACGGTTCTTGATGGAATAATGATGCATGAATTATTTCAGAATTCTTCACTACATAATTGAGTAGTTACAGATGTGTGAATTTAACACGTTCGCTTATGGGAAAACATCTTCAGCAGACGTTAATGGTTGCAAAACGAATGGATCTAAACCGCCGTAAATTTTGAAAAATATTATATCATTAAGATTTAGGATCAACAGATTGATTATGCTTAGTTTCAAATGAATCGGGTGAGTAATTGTCGAGAAATAAATTGAAGTAATGAGAAGTATCGCCGTGAACAGTTAAAACAGTTGTACAGTCACTGACAAAACGTCAGTCTTAAATTATTATTAAAAGTGGTAAATTAACATTTCTAAGTCTTAAGTCATTATTAGTGTTAGTAAGACTAAACATGTACGACATGATCCAGTCTTGTAAATCCACGATTCATCAATTTTTTACTAATTCTCTGCCCCATGATCCATCCGGTGAGCCTTTAATAAGATCAAGTTTCCTATTTAAAATACTCTCTTTGAGCTTTCGGCAATGATATTAACGAGGGGCTACTGATTGCTAAGTATTCCTGAACAAGTGTGATGAAATTAACTACTTTCCTACTTTCAAAAAAAACGATATACATCTATGGGTCATCTCACGCTACGTTTACACCGTTTCTCTGACGATTATCATCTAATTAATTCAAACAATATTGAATTAATTAGAATATCAACGGATCCCGGGGCCCTGACCTCCCGAAAACCCACGTAATGTACCCCCGATAACTTTCTGGAACAACTACGATCTATGTGGGGCCCAGGAACTCTCAAATATTCTAGTTGTTCCATAATTATTCGAATAAACTGAATGATAATTACCGAAAGGTAGAATAATTGCATATATTTCAAATAGAAAACTTCACCTGGTTATTGGAGATGACTACAATCAGACAAGAAGGTTCAAAATAGGGTTCAAATGTTTCTCTCATTTTGGAATTAAGGTCCGAGCCGTTCCAATAAAAATTCGAAAATTACTCAAATAACAACCACCTTTATTATATATATATAAATATTGATAATATATATGACCTGGAGTAGATTGCAGGACTAGTGAGAGTGAACGCAACGCTCTCGGCATAATCGATAGCCGGTGAGGGAGGCGAGGGAGAGACGGAGATAGAGAAGATAGAGAGAGAGAGAGACGGAAAAAGACCGTTTGAAGAGCAGAAGGACGAAATATTCAAGGATGCGCCGGTGAGCTGATCCTTCAGGGCACAAACCTTCTCCCGATATCTCTACATTTACTTAATGGGTTCTGAATAATGAAAATAAAAAAATAAAAAAGGCAGAAAAAAAAACGAGCGCGAAAAACGAATACCAAGCCAGCGGTATTGATCCAACGAAACGTGAACGCGGGACGGATAATTTGTTGAGAAAATTCGCATCGGGAATTCGATTATACGGAAATATGGAAATGAGATTATGATTATTTTTTTTTTCTTTCATCTTTTCAGGTAGAGACGGGATTATTGATGAATGGAAATCGTGGGAAGGTGCAAACTTTGATGGGATTATCCGGGTTCGCGTTGCAGTCGGAACGAGTTTTAAGCATTTAAGCCTTGGCACCGAGAATAACAATGGATCATCTTGGCAATTGCTTTTTCTTTTTCTTCCTGCAGTAACCTTTGTAGTTACGTTTCTATTTTCGCACCTAAGTTTTTTATGATTGTACTTCTGTATCTACATTAATATTTTTACATTCGCATTGAAATTATTCCGATTATTCTTGTGAATCTAATATTAATATTTTTCTATTTGCATTGATATTATTATGATTATACTTTTGAATCTACATTAATATTTTTCTATTTTTATTCATAATTCATTTATTATAATTTCATATTAATATTAATATTTTTCTATTTGCATTACTATTTCTCTAATTATACTCTCATATTAAAATTCACATTTCCGGATTCGCATCTATCTTTATCCATTCAAGACCATCCGTCCATTCTCGATCAATATCCGAAAAATCTTGCGAACCAATTAAAAACATAAGGAATCAAATCTCCCACGCCAACTCCAATTGTGTCGGCTCGAACGTCAACTCGGTTATTCTCAAGTACGGGAGGAGTGTCCAGCGCCGTTTCCGTGAAATCGATCAGCCCCGCTGGCACATTACCTGTCGGCAGCATCGAACCGACCGTGTCGACCGACAAATCGGACCACCGCAGCTCGACCTGGACCATGGAAGACCCATCGTCGCGCTGGCCGGGAAGTAGCGCCGCGAATGACAATCGCTCGGTTCGTTCCAATCTCTCGAAGATATTCTCCGAC
Source organism: Sussaba pulchella (assembly GCA_963971145.1). Lineage (NCBI taxonomy): Eukaryota > Metazoa > Arthropoda > Insecta > Hymenoptera > Ichneumonidae > Sussaba > Sussaba pulchella. The sequence continues at coordinate 14,641,574 of OZ020167.1, read as the reverse complement.
GAACTTGCCGCGTTGGTGCTGCCCCTCGCGGCGACGCCTCGCACGTACTCGGCGCCGCGAGGGACGGCGCAACAGCAAACTGCCAAGCTGTCACGGCGGCGCCGGCGGCGTCGTTGACAGCAGAAACGATGGCGGTAGGTGGGTGGTCGCATAGGCGCCGGGCATCCAACTGCTATATTGTCTCAGGATGCCGATTGTGTCAGCATTGGCAGTCACTTTCTGTCGTCAAGACGGATCATCGATGTCATTTACGATGTCATTTACAGGATTGCCAGACGCTCGATATACGAGAAACAATATCGCAATTACGAATGAAAACATTAAAAAATAAATAAACTAAAAAGAAACGAAATAAAGAAACGAAAAAAAACAATAAAACTAGATGATAAACAGAACTTCAATAAAACAGAAACAACAATACAATGGCGAGATAAAAGTAACGAACAAACGAAAACAACGAAACAATAGCAACACAAATTTAACAAACAAAAACTTACAAAAATAATAGAATCACAGGAATAGAATGTCAGAATCAAAACCATCAATGACAGAATCAATAACGCATCTGATTAGCGAACGAATCGTATGTCGAGATAATTTCGGAATGCGTTTGTGCGTTTGATCGTTCGATAATCTTCGTACAAATATTATCCCGACTAGTGTATCATTATTTTTCGCACCCTAAAAGTGTATCGTAGGGTCGAATCGACCCACGGCCTTAAAAAAGTAGAAAATATCATCCGAAAAATCTAGAATAATTCATGAATGAAACTCAAGGTTTCTACTTTACGTCGAAAATTTTAAATATAAAGTTTTCGAAATTTATTTATTATATAAATAACAATAAACAAGTGGACTGCGGGTCAAATCGACCCCACGATACACTAATAGGGTTAGGATAGACGCGGGATGATACCCAATCGGCTCGAGTGATTGACAAACGTGTCACGTTTGTTAGTGCTGCAATATTTTGTCCTGCTTCCTCCCGCCCGCCCTCTCACCCTTGCTGCCATCCTCCACGACGATCTCCTTCGACATCGCGTTCTTATCTCTCGCCTCGGTCGCTTACCGACCATTCTTCGGTTGCGAGACGCTGTAACGATCATGCCCGCGGTCAGTTATGTCGAGGCTGTGCCGATCGAGAGAAAGGTAAAAAGACCCCGAGCCGATGAGATTTCTCATTCACGTTCGCACGCAAAAGCAATCTCGCCGAGACAATAAACCCAACCAGTTTCTCGTTGACTTTTGTTTGTATAGTATTTAATTGCGTTTTGTAAACAAACGCCATTTTCGAATCATCAACGGATTTGGTACGCTAGAACTTTTGAGGGTAAAGGAAATTCCATTGCGATGACTGTACGAATTGTTTGACGCAGTTTTTATTGCTCATGTATATTTTTTTTGGCATCGACGGTGGTCGATGTAGTAGTTGGTATTTTGGCCGAGGAACAGTTGACAGAGGGCTTGAGGACCTCGGTCAATGACATATTGGGACTGTATGCAGATGTCGCCATTTTGTTTTTGATAGTTGTAAATATTTGTAGACGTGGAATCTGGTAGACATTGCCGATAAATATACTATTACTGCTACTACCACTTCTATTACTACTACTACTAGCTACTACTCCTACTGCCGCTACTATTACTCCTAATTAACCCTACAACCGTGTACACGGGTAATCCCTGTCCTCTCAATTTCATCCTTCAACCACGTTTTACAGCAATCTTGTATCTTTTTGTGACATCAATTTTGACAGCGAAATAAAAATGTTTATCTCAAACTTGTCAATTGAACTTTTTTTCCAAAAACCCGAATACCGGAAAATTTGGGGCCCCATTGTAGCCCCCCCCCTCTCCGCCCCCCACCGCGACCGTTTAGTCGTCTTACCGTCAATCCCGCTCCTGGATAACAGTAAAAATCCCCATCGAAAATATACAAAAAAAATAGATAAAGTGATAACCCATCCAGGGAGTTAAAAACTGACGTACATAACAATAAAGAATTCCAATTGGAAATAATAAAAAAAAATTGATATTGTGGTAACCAACCCAGAGTTAAAAACTGCCGCACATAACAATACGAATTCGAATCGAAAATAACCAAAAAAATGGATAACATGGTAATCCACGCGAGGAGGTAAAAACTGACGTACCTACCGTCGTGCGTGGTTCCGCGACCCTCCGCAGGTTTGTCCGAGGTCATTGTTGGTGCCGCTGCCGGTGGGTTACCATCGACATGCACGCATGGACCGATAACACGGCGAGAGAAAGTGAAAACGCGATGGAATACGAGAAGATCTCGAGTGGTTCTGAGCCTCTCTCTTTCTAGTTCAAGCTGATTGGTCGAAATCGTCAAAGTCTAGATAATTCCTACTAATCAGATTCAACTAGAAAGAGAGAGTTCCAAAACCGCCCACAATCTCCTCTCTTTCCATTGCGATCACACTTTTTCCGCAGCATCAATCAATCAATTAATCAATCAATCTCTCTCTCTCTTTTTCTCTCTTTCCATTAAATAGAATAATTGTGAAATAATTATGATTATGGATTATATTAGGAATTATGATAATTATCATTTATAATAATGTTTTTATTTTTGCATTTATATTTTTATGACAAACTTTTGTATCTATATTAATAGTTTTATACTTGAATTTATATTTTTATGATTCCATTGCGATTGTACTCTTTCTCTCAGCATCATCGGTCCATATTATGTATATGCCGATTTGGGTTAACATCCGTGCGTGCTTAACTTCCCCGCCACTGGTTCTCTCTCTCTCTCTCTCTCTCTCTCTCTCTCTCTCTCTCTCTCTCTCTCTCTCTTTCTCTCTCTCCCTCTCTCTCTCTCTCTCCTTCAATCTCTCTCTATTCTCTATAATTATGTTTCCATTTTTCCATTTATTTTTCCATGATCATACTTTTGTGCTCATATAAATATTTTCATATTAAAATTTACATTTCTATAATTCCATTGCAATAACAATTTTTCTCCCAGCATTATCGGTCCATACGTATATGTCGATTTGGGTTACGCGGTGGCTACCGTTCGCCGCCGCCGCAGCGACGGTGGGGGTAGAGGTTGTCCGCGTAGGTTGGAACCCATGCGTGCTCAACCTCCCCCTCCACCCATCCTCTCTCCCTCCCACTCCCTCGCTCTTGCGCGCGCGCGCAATATTGCCGTGTAAAAGCGAGAGAGAGAGAGAGAGAAAGATCAAGAGAGAGAGAAAGCAGCTGCGCGCGATTATGCGAACGCGCGGCGCAAGGATCCGCAGTCGGTGCGCAAGAGCCAATGCGACGAGAGACCGTCTCGCTGCGTGACGCGCGTGAAGTGTTAAGGCGATCGCTTCGAACAGTCGTCAAAAACATATTTTTCAATCGTCGTTAAAAAAACAATTTTGAAAATAAAAAATCGAGAAACACAATTTAAAAAATGAACAACCCGCTACGATATTCGTTTTTAAAAATCGTAACGGGCTAATTGCTAGACGACTCATGAGGCTAATTAACGATGAAATATCGTTCTTCGTACGTAGAGAAATTCTGCACAAGTGTTATATTCGATAATCGAATTATCATCGGTTTTCATAGATCGATAAAATAATAACAATCGCTTCGGAAAAAAAATTGTTTTGCGCGGTCGGGCGGATAATTTTCGCGAGAACGCGAGGATGCCGCAACCCCATCGCCTTAATCCCGTTGTGTTATCACCGGGGCAGCAGCGTCGAAGGACTCGCCGATAACGCGAGTCCATGTCATCCCTTGCGCCACGCTGCTGTCATAATTATTTTTCGTTCGACGAAACTTCGCGCCGCGCAAAAACGCGCTGAAAAAGAACGAGTTTTCTTCCATGGCGTATCGGGATAGTACGAAAATCGTCGATTTTAACGATACCTCTTGATCGAGGCCTCCCCCCCACGTGTTGCGATAAACCATCGAGCCGCCGAACGCTTCGATACGTAAACGAATTATATCGTTGCGTATGAAAATGTTTGCGTTTTTGCGAAAACAAAATCGTCATCGTCGATCCCGAAATCTGCGGGCGCGGGATTTTAATTGTTGACGCGAGAACGCAGACGTTGCCGCGTTATAAACAAAATTTCGAAATAAAACACACAAACACGCGTGTTTATGAATAAAATATATTTATACAGCACTAAACTCCGTTTTTCCTCCGGGAGTCCATGAAACAAACAAAAGCGTGAATAAAAAAATTCTGCATCAAAATGAACGAACGCGAGCATCCGGCGGAAACGCCGTCGAGAATCCTCAAGTCGTTGCTCAAAAAACCCGGTCAAACCAAATCCAAGAGCCACAAAAATCGCGTCGTTATCAACGAAAAGATGAACGAATTTTTCGCGGCCGATTACATAATTCTGATAAAGGAAGAATGTTGCGGCGATTACGAGGAAGAGTGCGATTGTTGTTGTCAAGAACCGGAAATGATAAGACTCGGCAATTGCAAGGAGTGCAGAGCGGATATGACGCGAAACATGGGTAACAATGTTGGTTGTTTGGATCCGCGTTACGTTGGTTCGAGAAACGGTCAAATTTACGCGAGCGGATTGGATTGCGATCCTTCGTCGACGCCGGTGATAAGAAGAGATCACAGACAGGCTATATTCGGTAGCGAGGAGTCGCAGGAGGACGAGGAGGACGAGGAGGAGGACGAGGATGAGGACGAGGACGACGAGGGTGAGGAGGAGGAGGAGGAGGAGGAGGAGGAAGATGCGGAGGAGGATGAGGATGACGAAGATGCCGAGGATGAGGAAGATATTGTCGGAAGGGGTGGAAACGAGAAGATGAATAATTTGTTGAATTGTGTTACGCCACCGGGAATACAACAATTGCAAGGATCGGGGCAGCAACAGGAAACTTTGAGTCCTCCGGAGGGTTACAAGGACGTTTGCGACGAGGATGCTGCGCTGGGTGGAGATCAACAGCAGCAGCAGCAGCAGGTTCTCGTTTGTGGAGAGTGCAACTACAATCGTCAAAGAACGGTTGTTACCGCAGCAGGTGAGTCACAGAGACCCCCAATGATGGTGGAGGTGGTTGAACGTACTATGGGGGGGCTCGAATCTCGTCTCCCATTACGTACCGGGAGATATACGACGCCTCGCACGAGACGCCGCGCCATCGTATTTGTTTATGAACGCACACGAGTTCGTGGCCGGAGGCGCGAAAGAACCGGCCCTTTTATCTCTCTCCCTCTCTCTCTTCCTCTCTCTACTCTTCCGCTTTAGCTCTCATCCCTTCTCGTTTACTCGTGTGTGTACACACGAGTTTCGGTTTTGTACGCGCATTGCGTTTCATGTGCACGAGCGACCAGGGGCCGAGGGATGGGTATATCTATCGATGTATATATGAGGTTGTATGGGGCATTCTATGGGAAATTTACGGAATTGGAACTCGCGTTTTGAAATTTTTTTCAAATTGAGAAATAAAAATGTTGCGTGCCATACGATTGTTCTTCTTGCAGTAAATTCATCTTTTTCAGTATAGAATTTCTTCGTGGGAATCTTAGGATTGATTCAAGTGTGATTTTTGGATTGGAAGAATTTGCTGTAGATTTTTTTTCGATCATTTTTTGTTTTGGAATTCCGAGTTCTTGGGATTGCGGTGGAATCGATTATCGGAGGAGGGAAAACGAGAATTCAAGAAGGATAGATAAGGATGAAGGAGGGAAGGAAAACAAGAATTAAATTGCAATTTTATATCGAGCTACGTGAAAATAACAAACAGTTTCTATTTTCAAATATATTTTCTTCGGCTCTCGTTCTATTTTCACGTTCACGTTTCGCGTAGCCGTATAAAATTTCCTTCGCCCATTTTCCATCTGTACCCATAACATCTACAAAGAAAAACAAAAATGAAATTGCAATTTTACATCGAGCTCCGTAAAAATAACAAATTGTTTTCATTTTCGAATATATTTTTTTCGGCTCTTCGTTCCATTTTCACGCTCATATCTTGAGTAGTCGCAAAAATTTCGTTCGACCATTTTCCATCCGCACAACGTCCGCGAAGAAAAACAAAAATACAATTGCAATTTTACATCGAGCTACGTAAAAATAACAAATTGTTTTCATTTTCGAATATATATTTTTTTCGGCTCTCATTATATTTTCACGCTCATATTTTGAGTAGTCCGGAAACATTTCGTTTGTCGATTTGCCCTGGAATGGCCCATATATACACACAATACACACACACGAGCACACATAAATACACACACACGTATGTATGTATCGTACCCGTGTTTGTACTCGTCTTTGTGTAGGATAGAGCTGCTACTCGTGTTCCGTGGGACTAGCAGTTCACCCTTCTGCACCTGTCGTTACGACTCTTGCACAACAGAGTGCCCGAGGTCTCGTCGCAACCCCTCCCCGTTACGCCACCGCGCTCGCCAGGTCGACCAACCTGTTATCCTCCCTCGATCTACATGTTTTTATCTACCCCGGGCGAATAAAAAAAAAAACGTATAGATTTTATTCCAATTAACCTCGGTCTCCCAAAATAGAACCATCGATACCTCAAAATTTCGTGCATATTCCGCGACATGTGTGCAATTGTTCGTTGACTCAAAATAGGATACATATGTTAAGGTGGCTCACGAAGAAGAAACATTTTTGGTCAGCTCTCGGATTTGATTTGAAAGCAGGGAAAATTGAAAGAGTCAATTTTTTTTTCTCAAATGACGTTAAGTCGGATTCTTGTGGTTTAGACGATAGGTTTTGTGGAATTATTCGGTTTCTCCTTGCCACGGTTTTAAGAGGTTTTGCAGTCGTTATAGTGACTTTGCATTTCATTGACACGTGATGAGAATTTTTTTGCCAGTTAAAATCGACTTTCCCGGTGAATGGTGAAACCGCAGGGCAAAATAAGATCGCTCCTGCCCTGACGATCTGTCAGTCTGTCCGTCTGTCACAGCCGACTTTCTCAAAAATCATGCGACGTAGAAATTTGAAGGTTGGGATAGCAAGAACTTCATTAACCCCAATATTTTGCACTAGATAGCACTCAACAATATTTATATAATAATTAGGGCAGGGGGGGGGGTGCTAATTAGGAACTTGAATTTTTGTTCAATGATGTACTGTGCGAGGAAGAGGAAAATATTTTTTTCATAATTTTGAAGAGTATATTTCAAAAGATATCCTGGAAAATAAGCAAGAAAATAATATCACCCCTTCCACCCCCATGAAATTTAGAAAATACGTTTTAATTCGGCGAAATACTCATGGCTGGAAATATATTCGTCGAGAGACGACTAATTGCGTGGTGATATACGTTACAGCTAGTTAACTCGGTTGCGTGAACCGAAGACTGATCGATTGCTCCAGTCGTAATTATCAATTTGGTTAGTCGAACTAATTTGGTTCATTTAACTCATCCAACAAAATTCGTCGCAACGCAACGCGCAGAATAATATTGGTAAACGTGCATTTAGCCGAATAGCCGCTAAATATTCCAATTCGTCGGAAAAAAAATTACGGATCTCATTTGCTTTTTAATCCAACGCACGATGATAATTTTCGTTTTTTTTTCTTCATCATATTTTCGGAATTAAAAAATCGACATAGAATAAAAATGCATAGAATCGAAAATAATTCGATAGTGATTCGGATAATTGCCAGAATTGGTGTTATTTTACTTTTTTATGTTCATACTAAGTCATATTTATTTTCATTGTTTCGATTCTCTCGTGGGGTTTCCAACCCCATAAAAATTTCATGCTTTTTTCAACGTAAAATAAAAATACACATGATCGCAAATAATTCAAGAGTTATTTGAATAATCGCCAGAATTTTTATTTTCCTCCGTACTCATACAAATTCATTATCGCTCTTTCGATTCTCCTATGGAGCTCTGAACCTGATTACAATTTCATCGTGTTTTTTTTTCTTTCTCCGCTTACTATGTAATCTCATTAATTCCCGCACAACGATAATATCAGCACGCAATTTGAGCTTCCGAGATAATCAGTTTTACGAGATAATTACATCTCTATATATATATATTTATCGTATTTGAATAAATTAAAATATATTATCATAGAACCACCATAGAAGGTATCGAAGGGTAAAAACTTTTTCGCTCGGTCTCCCCGCGATGTTCGTTGAAATTGTTCGCATCGGGATTGGCAACAGGACGATGCGAAGCAAAGGAGGACGATCGCGTTTCTATGTTGTGCAGTTGTGCACAAGGACCTACCCGGGGGTAGGATAAAACACGTGGAAATCTGATGCTCAATGCGGGTTACGAGAGGAGCAATGGCTCTTCTCTCTCTTTATCTCTCTCTTACCCTTCTCTTCACCTCCCTCTCTTTCTTTCTCGAACTATGGTTTCCCTCTCGTAGACGCCTGTGCGAAGAACTTAACCACGTAACCGAGGAATTTTCCCACGAGACAGGTAGACCGAGCCAAGCACCGACGACCCCCATACATATAAGTATCGCGCTATCGCTCTCACTACCTTACTTCATATATATATGTGTGTGTATACATATATTTTTATTTTACTACGTGCAATGTTACTCCCAACATCGAACTTTTCCACCGATGCATCGTGGACTCTATGTTTTCTCGCTTGTTTGCAATTTTTTTTTATCGTTCTTTCGGATTGTGCTGGGCGTACAATTGGTGTGAAATACGCGGTCGGAGCTTCGACAGTTAGCTCGGAAAGTATTTGTTTATTTATTTGTATTTATTTATTTACTTGGGGGAGTACGTAATGTTTTTGCGTGGAATTTTGATGGAACTATTGGGTTATCCTGTGGATTTTATTGATCGGCTGTACATTGTTCGAGGCTTTATCAGCAACACCCAGAAATTATTTATTTGTTTATTTGTTTAATTATTTATCTATGCGCTACAGAGGAAATTGTTTTGCTTACCGGTTTTGTCGATCCATTCGATTATTTTGTGCATTCTATCGACGTACGAATACCGTCGGCGTTCTGTCGGTTGACTTGGAGATTATCCATTCATTTATTTATTCATTTATCGACTTTTACCAGAATTATCGAACGAATTCGTAAATTATCTATCTTGGAGTTGGAATTTTCGACGATTTAGATTCAACTGTAGACGGATAATAATAATGATTATAATCATTTCAATTATTATTATAATATATTATAATTAATTATATTATTATAATTATTATTATTATCCGTCGACAGTCCGTCACAAATTGTCGAAAATAATTTAAAAAAATAGAAAATTTACGATTTTGTCAAATATAATCATTATATTATCATTATTATATAATACCACGTGCTTATCATATCATCATAAATATAATTACATCTATAATTATAATTATAATAAAACAACTACTCTAACAACATAAAAGTTGTTGCAGTAAACTTTTCAACTACAATATTCGTACGTTAAAAAATAATCTCTCATCAATCGGATAAATATTATTTTAAAATAATCTTGTTTCCTTCAAGCCCATGGGCTTCTCATTCAGGTACCACCTGAAATCCTTACAAAATTGAAAAACTAACTGCTAACCCGCGGGGGTTCTTATCGGACAAATAGTGTATCCCTCGCTTTCCGGAACATAAAAAAAAAAAACAGTTAAAACTATGACACGATACCGCTAAAGCAACGCATCGCCCATCGCGAACGTACGCGACGTGTCTGTATGTCGATGCATGTTTCGTGTGCGAGACAGGTTCTCGTGTCGTGCGTTCGTGAGGGCAGGATAAACAAGACCGGATGTGGTCATCATCATCGCCGTCGCCGTCGTGGTTTGCTCGTCTTCCACGTGTGTGTCTTGAAAACCACGCACGTTCTCAGCTACGTACGAACTTTCGGGCGATGTTTTTTTTTTCCACCGGTGCACGGACGATCCTGGCCAACCGGCATGATCGACGACGTCACGATATCTATATGTCTCTGGTCGTCACATAAAAGCCATTGCGATAACTCCCTTCGAGCCTCTTCCTGTTACGCAGACGCAAAACGTGCATATATGTGTGTGTTTGAATAAATCTTTGTGTTTTTACACTGTCTTATCAAGCGCATGACCCTTAAGGTGTGTACATCGATTTTAATTTATTTAATTTATTTAATTTATTTAATTTATTTAATTTATTTAATTTATTTAATTTATTTAATTTATTTAATTTATTTAATTTATTTAATTTATTTAATTTATTTAATTTATTTAATTTATTTAATTTATTTAATTTATTTAATTTATTTAATTTATTTAATTTATTTAATTTATTTAATTTATTTAATTTATTTAATTTATTTAATTTATTTCAATTTTTTTAATAAGAACCATTCGCAAAATCTGCCAAATTTCTGGAGTACTTTTCAGGTATTTTATTTTATGTTCCAGTAGGTTTTTCGAAAGTTATTTATTAAACATCCATTTTGCCATAACGATTAAAATTGAAGGAAATTGATAAAGAATCGATTTTTTATTGCTTCCACAAATAGTCGGTGTACAGACGAATAAGGGATACACATACTATATCTGCAATAATATGTGAGCACATCGAGGCACAGAGACGGACGTCGCTGTTGATTAAAAATACGAAGGGTCTCGGGACGTAATTATTATTATCACTATTTTTTTTTACACTTCCACGCCGCTCATTATTATTTTCTTTTAACTGCCTCGTTCATTTCGCTCTTTCCTCCCCGCTCACGTCTTCTAACGCGCACACACACACACACGGGAAAATTCCCCGAGTTTCAGCTTCTTTGTATCCGCGCCTGCTCAAATCCGCTCCTGTTTTTTTTCTCTTTTCACCACCACCGGCTTACAGAAACGAGCTCATAAGAAAGTAAAAAAAAACAAAAAAATTGAAATGAAAAAGAAAAAATCGCACCAACTCCATACTGGCCGCTTATTCGCGGTGAGTTAAAACTAATGACGCCTTGGGAAAAAAAAGACGGAGTGGTATTAGTCCGCGTGTGCGTGTGCGTGTGTCTATGCAGCACCAGCTTGCGAGAGTAGTGCGCGAAAGAGCATTTGCCGTAGAGCGAGATAATCCTGGAATCGGAGAAATGAGAGAAGGCACGATGATAACAATAATAATAATCATAAATTAATATTTATATGGAAATATATCATATAATTATACTATGATTATCATCCCTCCCTACAGACCGTCTTTTTTCAGACATCAGCTGTCATCACTGACTTCGAGTCAATCAAAGTCGTGTCGATTATTATTATTATTGATATAATAATAATAATAATAATAATAATAATTTCATAATATTGTATAATAATATAATATATACATTATATAATGTATATTATTATTATTAATAATAATAATAATAATGATTATTATTATTATTACTTTTATTATTATTATTATTATTATTATTATTATTATTATTATTATTATTATTATTATTATTATTATTATTATTATTATTATTATTATTATTATTCTCGGTTGTTTTTGTTGATAATAATAATAATTACATTTATTATTATTTATTAAATATAAATAATAATAATTTCCGTTAATAATAATAATAATAATAATATATTATTATTATTATAACAATATAATAATATATTATTATTATTATTATTATTATTATTATTATTTTTATTATCATTATTATTACGAGAGAAAAATACGTTGGATGTTGCATAGAGGAGCAGCTCCTTCGTCATTCTACGCAATAACTGAATCCACACAGTCGTAGAGACCCCGAAGTAGTTACAGTGTTTCTCTCTCTCTCTCTCTCTCTTTCTTTCTCCCTCTCGCTCTTTCTCATTTTCTTTCATGCGCTCTCTCGCGCACCTGCGGAGCGGGCGCGTATAGTGGAGCAAGTTTCCCCGGTTGTAGGCCGAGCTGCATTCTCGATTGCGTCACTTATCTCCGTACCGGGTGGTTGGGATGGGCCCGCGCGCGAGGCGGGAACCGCTCGGAAGACTGAGAGAAAAAAAAAAAAAAGAAACGACCGGCGGGGGGCTTTCTCGCGCCCGCGCTATATAGCTATTCCTTGCCTTGTCCGTCGTACTCTTCGAGTTCTTCGAACAATGGACAGCAGCAACGGGCGACATCACGAATCTCCACACCAACGAGAAAACACCTTTGCAGAGCGATACGGATACGGACTTGGGGAACACACTCACGCACACGGCCGCGGAAAACGTCCATGGAACACACACACATACACGATTCTGTGCATACACTGCTGGACAGAATTCTATGGAGCTTTTGCTTCCTTTTGTTTTCCCTATATAGACTCGCTCTTGTCTATTCGAACATGTGCCACGAGCTCGCTCTGACGACGAACGATTCAATTCGGATAAATAACATATGTGGATGGGTTTTATAGCGGGGATGTAGCATTGCATTACGTTGCTCGTTCAAACGCCGGACCGAGTATAGTCGTTCGCAAAGATTTGTACGAAAAAAAAACTGGAAAATGGATAAATAAATAGGATAACAATTTTAAAATCTTAAGGAAAATTTGAAAAAATAAAACAGACTGAAAATAACCTTTTAAAAAATGAGAAAAAATCATGTGAAGGCGTATTATAGAGTTTGGTAGCGTAAAGTACGTACCTAATGTTGGGTAGGGATTTTGCACGGTCGACCGTAATTTTATACTGATTTCAAATATTTACCTTCCAGTGATTTCATGATAATTTTTTATACGACTTTTGGGAGCTCTGGGAGGATTTTGTTATGCTTTTAAGTGTTTTCACTCGATGCAGCGTCACTCCGTGTTGATTTGGGGCGGCTGGGAGGGGTTTTATGTGATTTCGTACTTAATTCAAACAGCTCGAAGTTATTCGAAGTGATTTTGGACAGCTCGCCGTGATTTTTATCTGGTTTTCATTGATGTCACACGATTTACCGTGATTTTATGTCGACTCCAACCCACTGAAAAATGTCTCCGATGATTTTATATCAATCTTCAGTGATTTCACACGATTCGACGCGATTTTAGACTGATTTCAATTAGCTCGAAATAATTCCCAGTGATTCCGTACTAATTAAAAAAAGACTCGTGATTTCATTCTCATTCAAAACACCTCAAAGCAATTGCATTCATGATTCCAAAATGATTTTCCACGATATTTTCGTCAACTACGACGAATTTCTTCGGTGACGTCGAATTTTCTTGCAATTTCCTACCAAATTCGTTCCATTATTTCACGATCGAATGCCTCTTCGTATAAAACCCACGCACGCGTGAGTTATTCCAGACTCCCATCAATTCCCGTCTATGCACCAAATGAGAATTCCTATTTTTACGAATATAATTATAACAATTTTCCAATATCATTCGACCTCTGGCTGTCGATAAAAAAAATATATATATCGAAAAAAACACACACAATCTATCGGTAAATTGAGGTAAATTCGAACTCTCGTGTGCGGATATTGGTATTTCGCGGTTGTTCCATTTTACCCCATTGACACCTACACATTTCGCGTGGGTCGCTGACGGCGCGTGTTACGACATTTCGTTGTGCTCACGAATCGCGAGAGCCTCCGCAGCTTCTCGTATATTATACACATTTGACCCGTGAACTTATTTTACGTTCATCGGTTTATAGAAAAATCGATGAAAAGTTTATTCCTATTATTATTTTTTCATTTTTTATTATGATACCTTTCACATTGCACGAAGCCTCGACCCACTCTCGTCCCGGGGTTGACTGAAGAAAGGGAAGGAAAAAAAACAATATTAATGATTAACCGTGGAATGTTTTCGCGTAGTTGCGGGCAGAGTAGGTCGATCGTGGTCGAGTGAGAAAACGCCATCGATCGACCGCAATAACAATTTTTCGTGTAACTTTTCATGCATCGAAAAACGATTCGACGACCTTTTTTTATGGTCTTGATTCAATTTTTTTAATCATTGAAGATGAAAATTGGTCGAGTGACGAATCAATCATCGAAAAACGATTCGCCGACATTATTTCTGGTCTTGATTAAATTTTTTATTATTGATTTGATTATCGTGATTCAATTTTTATTCTTCTTATCGACGGAAAAAAGATCTTCTTTTATTTTATTTCTCCCTTCTGCGTAGCCTTCGTTCATAATAGCTACACTAATACGCTTGACTCGTGTTAGTTCCGCGGTATAGAATTAATTTGCCCCGTCGGCGATGACGAGTTTAGCGAAATTACGCAATTAACTGCGCGCTCTCGACTGTTGAAGGCACGACTGGATGGTGCGACGAGGGAATGCCGGAGAACGGGGGCGGGGGAGGGGGCGACAAGTCTCGACGGAGAACAGTTCTCCTAAGTCTTCCTAATCAGTCCGATTCGTTCGGTCTCGTGCGTCGTTAAAGGTATTCCACTGTAAGAGGATCAAACGGGAAAAGTCAGAACGAAAAACGACGAAAGCGCGAACTGGAGAAAATACACAAAGTCGATGAGATTACGTCGAATTAATTCGATTAATTATAGACCCTGTAAATTATTTGATTAAACAATTTTTTAACCACACGACAATAATTATATCCTGTCGGGTTGGGATGAATTATTTATTTTTGGTGATTAATTATTTGTTCGAAGAGAAAATGATGATATAATTTATAGTAAAAAATGTATACGATTAATTCCGCGTGGAAACGCCCGTATGTGCTTTTCTCAAAAGTATCTCAGTGAAAAAATACTTAAAAAACATGAAGATTCAGGGAGATTTGCATGTAAATAAAATTATGTATATATTTGTTATATCATAAAGTCTGTTTATAAAACGCACATACAGGCATTTTCACGATAAATTATTCCAACCGCCCGTATTTTTCTCATTCCATCGCACTCGTTTGAGGGTTCGTGGATAACGACGAATATGACGTTTCGCGATTATTGGAAAAATCGTCCGAATCCGTAAACTCACGGAGAAAAATATTTACGAGAACGTGGGAGGAGTAACGACAGTTGTGACGTACACGCATAAGCTTCTCGAAAGCGTCTACATTCATGGACATGATAACAGTGGCTGAGGGCCAAGAAAGGATGAAAGAGACGAAGAGAAAGTGCGCGAGAGAGATGAAGTGTTCCTAACAGGTGGATGTGGATATATGTGTATGTACTTATAGATATATACGCGGGTTGCTCCGGCGCGCTC
Organism: Sussaba pulchella; assembly: GCA_963971145.1. NCBI lineage: Eukaryota > Metazoa > Arthropoda > Insecta > Hymenoptera > Ichneumonidae > Sussaba > Sussaba pulchella. Next base: position 14,626,483 of record OZ020167.1, on the reverse strand, counting down.
ACGATCAATACGAGTTTGATGGAGAACGAGAGAAGCGGTAATGTGCATGGGAGGTCTGGGAGCTTTGCTAGATTCTCGCGTCGTTCGGTCTATGCGCGATATCGTCCACGCACAACCTCGTAAATCCTGCAATAAATTTATATCCAACGACAACCAATTTCAAATGAAAAATCGACGATTTTAGAAAAATAAATAAATTGGAATGATAGAAAAGTAACAACGACACGAATATATGAGAATTAGTTGGAAAATAAATAAATAAAGATTTTTGTTTTTCAACAACTAATCGATAATTATGAGGAAAATAAAATTTATTTGTTGATCAAGAAAAAAAGTTTTTTGTGATAAACGTAAGGAAATATGATTCTTTGCAGAAAATAAAATATAGTTACCGATTCGACGATAAGGAGATAAAAAATACGAAAGCGGAAAAAAATGATGATTGGTTGAAGGAAAAAAATGATTTTTCATTATTTGTTTTATACTTCTTCAATGCTTATTGGAAATTATTTTCGATTCTTTCCACACGATAATTATTTAAATGACCGTATAACGAGACAGGTTTTTTTATTTGCAAAATTATTGTTCACTAGATAATCCTCCCGCGTGCTAACCATTTGAAAAAAAAAAAAACATTTTTGTTGCTTCACAACGAAATTTTGTTTTTCTTCATTTGTATTCCCTGTTGTTTTTTTCTCTTTTGATTTTTTTTAAAGGGCAAATGTGCGACTGATGTAGAAACAACTGAAAACAGTGATGAATGAATTGTTTTCGTTTTGGGAAATCGTTGCATACGATCGTCGCCGTCGTGTAATTGTTGGCTTTTTGCCAAGAATTCCACGTGCAGAACATTCCGATAATTCGGCATCTCTTCGTGTATCTCAGTGGTCCTTTTTACAACCCTCCTTCTTCCTCCTTCTTTCGTCTCCGTAAGCTCGTGAGATTACAATACGATTACTTGGACTCCGATCTCAAATTTATTTTTACTCCAAATTCAAATTTTAGCCGGGAAAAATTATTGTAGACTCGTTCTTGCTGTAATAGCCATTAAAGTAAATATTATATATTCGAGCTCTGTCGCGTATTTCACGTAGTTTATTCAGTTAATTTAATTTATTCAAACGTGCGAAGACGACAGCAATTACTATAATTAACAGCGCGATATTTTCGTATTAAATCGTCGACAAAACAAAAAAATTGGAGCGAAAAAATGGCCCTCAGCATTTTTCTCTCGGGACGCTTTTTTCAATCACAATTTTCGCATTTTACCGATTGAACGGATCGCCCTCATATTTTGTTATGCAAAATGGAATTTCATCACACATAGGTCCATACACAGCCCTCTGGAATTAATACAAAGCCATTGTTATACGGTTTCTATCGAAATCCAAGAAAAAACTACAATTTTTTTAAATTTTTTATTCATTCAACGCAAAATAAAATCAACAAAAGGGCGTTCGAACAATTTTTCAGGTTATTCTTTCATTCTCGGTATAAAGGATCAATCAAATCAAATGGACCAACAATTGTGGAGTCCAAAATCATTGTGAGTCTCGAATAATACGCCTTTCATGTAAATTTGGGATTAAACTTTTTTTTTTCTTTGAATAATTGGAAAAAAAAAAACATTTTTTCTTGGCTTTACGATATATCCAACACAGTTCTTTGGTTTCGCACCCTCGTCGCGACTTAGGGTTGCACATGGGATAGCTGATGAGATTGGCAAGTGGCCGACGACGATGAGGTTACGTACATTCCGTCTGTGCAGATAGACTTGAAGTCGTCGACTCGCGCCTGCGCCGCAATATTGAATCCCGAAACCCTCCTTTTGCTTCCAGTGGTTCTAACACTCGCAGCCCCCGCGCTCAACGTTTCCGTCTCGCATTTCTCGCCATCCGTCACTCTCTCCTTCTCATTTTCACGCGCCTCTCATCATTACCTACATATATGTTCATAGATATTAATATAATTTTTTGAAAAGCGAAGAAAATTTATAAAAATTTTTTTTCGTGGAGATTCGAATTGCCTAAAAATTGTTTTATTCGCTTTATTAAATTAGTTTGTGCGCTATTGTCGAAATGAACTGATTTTTAAGGGAAAATGAGTTTCGGAGGTTTTATACACAAAAACGAGCTTAAGTTACAGCAATTTTTTTTTGGAAACTTTTGAAAACGCGACAATACTCTGTAATATGGTTGATGGAAAAATTTCCGGAGCTCAGGTCGATCTCTCAAAAATGTTCAGAGGGCTTAAATTTATACACGATTTCTTTTTGAAACATTTAGAACTGAGAAATAAAAATATAAGAGCAAGAAAAAAAAAGTTGCTGCAAAACGAATCACCCTTATTGAAACAACTATAAATGTTGTAGGTCCAAGGGCTCTCCCCCAAATATTAACGTGAAATATACCTTCAACAACCTTCTCAAACAATTACGATCAATATATGGAGCCCGGAAGTCTCAACTATTCTAATTACATCAAAATTATTCGAATAATTTCGATAATAATCGTCAAACAAACGTCGCAAACGTGACACGAGATGACCCATACATGTTCATTATTTTTCTTACAATTAGGGCTCATAGCCGTGTCAATCTCATACGGTACTGGATTTCTTCAGGAACGATTAGCCGTCCCGAAGATACAATTGCCTAAAGCTACAAAAATTGCATGTATTCAGACTGACCAACTTCACCTGATTATTAAAGATAGTTACAATTACACTATCACGTTCAAAGCATCCTCAACATTCTCCATTCTCTTTCAAATCGAGTTCCCAGCCGTCACAAGCAAATTTCCAAAATAACCCAAATACCAACCAACCTATCCCATACATACATCCACGCTCCGTGACTGAAATCCTTCGTTCACGCGTGCACCGCAATTACAATACATATTTACATTTACATCAGGAGTCTCCACGCGGCTCCATACGCTCCATATGCTCCATGGCGTATGGAGAAGGCTCCATACGCGGCTCTTTAAAAACGTCGTTAAAGTCGAGATGTGTTGCAACTCAAAATCCCGTCTCGCCGTCGTCGCCGTCACGGATCTGCCTTATTCATCGTCGCCTTCCTCACCCTTCCGTTCCTCTCGGCCTCTTGTACACGCTGAAACAAATAAGCCGGGCAAGAGAAGCAGTCGCGGTGTATAAAACGAAAGCGGCAGAATCACCTCCACCGGCAAAAACGCGCAGCAGCACCAGCAGAAGCAGCAGCAACAGCGACGAACGCAGAAAAGCCAGGCGTCTACGTCTGGCTGGTTCCTTTTCCATTGCCTCCCCCGCGCCCTTCGACAAAATCGATTTTCCCGCGCGGGCAGCTTCTCCTCGTGTGCCATCCTCCCGTCCTTCGCCTCCTCCGCCCCCTCCCCCCCGGCCCCCACCCGCCCTTACCACCCACTCACCGTACAACCCCCCCGCGCCGACGTTCCTACACACACGTGAATTCCGTTGCTGGCAGCTACATCGTCGTGTACAGAGATGTGGAGAGATCGAGAAATTTTTATCAAATCCAAACGCGAATTCACGGTTCGACGGAACGACCCGGAATCGAAGATGAAAATACTGAGATTTTTTTTCGAGATTGAATAATGATAGAAATAATTCATTGAAATGATTGAAAATCTATTTGGTAGTGATTATTATTATTATTATTATTCTTTTTCATCGGTTAGTAAATTCATTCATCCATTTATCAATCTATTCGGTAATATTATTATAAATAATAATAATAATAATGATAATAATAATAATAATGATAATAATAATAATAATAATAATAATAATGATAATAATAACAATAATAATAATATTATGAGCGAAAAAATTAAAAAATAGATAAATAGTAGCACATGAAATAGAATAATAATTGTAATCACGATTGTTACGATTGTATCGTAATTGTAATTACGATAATCACTACCAAATGAATTTTCATAATTATTATTATGATTACCTCTATTCTTATTTAGTCTCGAAAAAACGTTCTCATTATTTTTTAGAGAAACAATAATAACAATAATAATGATAATAATATAAATCTGGACCGACCTGACTGCTTCCCCCTTCGTTGAGGGAGTAATCGTGCAATCTGTATTCGCAAATATGTCCACTGGTCCCTCGCATAAATCGAAGCCCCAAATTTAATAATCATAAAAATGACAATAATCATAACACTAATAATAATAATAATAATAATAATAATAATAATAATATCGAAAATAAATTGTACTTTGAACGTATGTTATCCAACGTTCGATCGCAATGTACGAAGAATTGGCAGGGAATTATAGACACGAGGTACGAACATACATATACAAATTCACATATGTTTGTGACATGTTATGCCGTTGATCCGAGAGAAACAGGGTACCCACTGTGTTCACGGCAGACGTGAACGAGCGTGTAAAAGCTCGTGCCACACTTGTGCATGCCAGCCCATGGTCAATGCGTGACATATATACGTACAAAAATATATCTATACATCATCGAACCGAGCGCGTTCCGCGCCGGACGATGCTACGTTAATATACCGGAGTCGAAGTCTCCGCGCGTATCGTCGGGCTTTGCTCGCTCGATGCACTAAACTCTGGCCATCATCATCATCATATATATATTTATGTATGTATGTATGGACGTTGCCATACACTGGGTCACAGCGAGAACGCGCATTCACCATCACTCATGTCACGTTCAGAAACTTGATCTACATGCGTGTAACGTAAGCGTGTAACATACGGCACGTCGCAGTTGTGTCTACGTGTGCGACGGACATTTCGTGATGTTTAGGTCGAGTCGTAGTGAAGATGGATAATTTTTGTTTCGAAGGGATGTATTTATCAATTTATCTATTCATTTATGAAGCTCAGCTATGCGGTTTTTCCGTGAGGAATGGATTAACCCATACATAATAATAATAATAATAACAACAATAATAATAACAACAACACGATAACAACAAAAACAACAACAATAATAATAATAATAATATCGAAGGTATATTAAAAATTTTAGCAATTCTTGGAAGAGGCGACTAACCGTCTAAAAAATGAACGAAATATTTTTCATCTTTTTGTGCCACGACGAAAATTCGTCGATCTATTTCCATTCGAAGTTTCATAATTTTAGTCAACCACAGAGGATCATTATTATATTCATTAGTCTAATTGAAATTTAAAATTATCGGTTTATCTCACCTGACCCCGGTCTTATCCTAGAATCTCATATCAATTTACCGAGGCTAAGAATTGTCCGTAAATAAACTTGACTCAATTTTTTCTCGCATTCTTCCGTAATCGTTTTACCAATAGTCTGGTGAATTACTTCATATTCATTCGTCTATTTGAAATTTGAAATTGTGGGTTTGATTCGCCTGACCCCGGTCTCATTCCAGATCCTCATATCAATCTTCCGACGGATTGACGGTGAATACAGTTGACTCAATTTTCTTTCCTGCTATAGTTCGATATTACCTACGCCATAGACTCGGTAATTCGTATTTCAAAACCATTGCCTATATATAAATATATATATTTATCAACGTTGAACGGTGGATAGGCCATCGTTTTCCGAGTCAACCTTATGTTATATATTTACGAGTGTTTGTTATGCGAAGAGTAAGGCTATTGACCTAATAATATTGAATCGTGTCCCTCCTCCTCCTCCTCCTCCTCCAACTCCTCCTTTTCCATATCTTGCCCCCTTCGATGCATAGATATATCTTCTCGAACGGCGTAGAACTCGACGGACAAGATCGTAACCGAATGCGACATCGACAACTCTATACCGACCTAACCAACCGCACCTTGTCCATTGTCTGGCTCGTCGCGCGCGTTATCCTCGCATTTACTATGCATTGCATAAATTTATCCTTCCACTATTTCTCGTTCCAACGTGTTTATATCGGAGCCTATCGCAAGCTACGTGGTTTAAGCCGGTGAAGATCGAGCCAGCAACGAATCGCTGAGTTGTAGAACGTGACTTGGTCCTCGATTTTCGGTATTCAGTCGTGACTTTTCCTAATGTTATTTATTTATTTATTTATTTTATTAATGATTTATTTATGTTATTATTGATTTATTTATTTTATTATTGATTTATTGATTTAATTATTTATTTAGGTTATTTATTTCGTTTTTAGATATAGAATTGATTGATCTAATCTGATGTGACTCGTGGTTAAAGGAAATGAGGTTGTACCGTGGATTAGGTTGGATGATGCGGGATTTAAATCTGTCGGAAGATGAAGAGAAAAACGTTTCGGAACGAATTAAGATCTACGGATATGTTTATTCACATATTGACGGATGTGAGATGGCAGAATTAGATGATTGTACATTTCCCAACGAGGATTGAAATCTCTGTTGGAAAACGAGAACGACTCGACTCAATTCAACTTAACCCTTCACCGTTTTCATGTCTTTATGATTTTTTTTTAACATGTTGCCGTTTTATTCCTTATAAACAAGGTGTTCGTTCATCACGTAGAATGTTCAAAGCATGTTCTCTAATTTTTTTGAACTACTTCGGACGAATAGTTTGCTCGCAATCGTTTTGTGAAAACTGATTTTACTAAATTATTTGCATCACATGCTTTTTTACCGACCGAGTTGTGACACATCGTCTCCTATTTTAGCCGAGAGATTAATTTTCGTAACAAAAAAATGCACATCGAAGCATCGCTCATCGTCCCAGCTGTGACAACATCGTCTTGTATTTCAGCCGAGAAATCAATTTTTTTTTGAACGAACTAATTTGCAATACAGATTCGATTACCGACCGAGCAGTGACGCGAAGTTTCGAATTTCGAGCTGTAAATTAAATCCCACCTCGAAACGGAATTTCGAGCACTTGTTTAATGTATCAAATGCTATTTTATCCATGCTTCGTCTCCACAATGTGTATGCAAACGCACACAAACGCAAAATCATTTATATATTATCTACATACACATATATATAGAGTTTGACAAATTTGTTCTCGTGAACTCGTGGCGGTCGCGACAATGATTGTCGGGTGACTAGACGGCTTCCGAACGAAACACGATAATACAAAGCGAATAACGGGAAAACGTACGTGGAAACCGATTGCCGGGTGTCCCACGGAGAGTGGAAAACGAGAAATTCTGGCAACGGACCGCAAAACCGAGCTTCATTCGCCCGAGTATCGGCAAATACCGTGGCGAATGATGGAAAATCGATGAGGCGAACCGGCGGAACGTTTAGATCTCCGCGACAATTATAAATTCAACGAATTATCGACTGCGGCGGGATGAGCCACCGAATTAATTATGTCATCGCGAGCAACGCTTATCGCTGGTTAAGCACGTATTTGCGAGACTTTGCGGCAACTTAGAAATTTACTTCGTGTCATGAAAAAAGATTAATAGTTTAACCCCCGCCCCACTTTATTCCTTTTAATCGTGATCCTTTAATCATTGATGAAATAAACGAACTAATCGAAATTGTTCGTATTGACAAATTCAATAGATTCAGTGGGTTGGTATAATTATATCATGATTATAGAAAATGAATACATTAATGAAAATAACAATTAAAAATATATATAAATGTCGAATTAATTTTTTTTTTTGTTTAATATTCCTAATCAATTTTTTTAATTTTAATTTTGAATAATTCACAGGTTTTATGTAGCAACTAAATTTCTTTAGATAAATCTGTCAACTCGACAGAAAGTCGGGAAATTCGTTAGAGCCCAATCTTACTCCCTTTTATATAGAATCAATATCATTTTATTTCTCTAAAAGCCACTAAGATCCAGCTCTAATGATTCTCTCAATTTTTCATCGAGTTGACACATTTATCCAAATAAATGATATCGAACCAACTCACCAACCAATTTCCACTCAATAATAATGATAAAAATAATAATTATAATAACCGACTGCCGTCGAGGGGGTTGAGGGTGAAAGATTAAACACGCGCAAAAAAAAAAAAACTTAGCAAGTTTCAGTCGAGTGCTTTCGCGATGGTACTCGAACACCCACGGTTGATTAACGCAAACTCGTTAGCAACAATTTTTCCAAGTCGTCGAAAATAGTCCATCGAGAAAAAAAAAAAGAAAAAAAAAAGGAAATAGTCTACGCGTGGGAAAGTTTCAATGAGGAAATGAAAAAAAAAAAACGGGATAAAATAAATTGACCTTCAAGTCTGAACGAGAGACTGGTAATTTTTATATACACACATATATATATTTTTTCTATTTATTATCTTTTATTTATAATTTTACGAAAGCCCGTTGCGCGTTGCGTAAGTTGCGGGATCTACATGAATGAATTGTTTTTAAAATAACGGCAAAAGCTATCCGCGGACTGTGTTTGAGCCGTGTTGTTGTGCGGCGGAGAGGATACTAGTTGCACTAATGGGCACGTGCATATGCTCGAATGAACGCGACCGTCCTCTAGCCTCTTCCTATGTGCCTATATATATTCATGCTCGACGGCATGTTCATAACGCCGTGCGTCTCGATGACAGCAGACCCCCGGAAGATTGCGCGCGAGGGATGGGAACCCGTCGAAAGGCGGAAAATGTCGAGATAAAAAAAAAATAATAATGATAAAAAAATTAAGAAAAAAGAATTGGAAGAAAGAAAAACAAGCTGCAAGCTGAAACTTGCAATTTGCTTCCCCTGAATTTTCGGTAGTGCACGAAATCCTTCTATGAGGAAGCATCTCTCGATTTATTTTATTTCATTTTTTTTTATCTTCGGCTTCCTCATAAAGGAAGTTCCGTTCACTACCGAAAATTCAGGGGAAGCAAATTGCAAGTTTCAGCTTGCAGCTTGTTTTATACAGAATGTCCGTAGATCCTTCCAACCGTATCACAACCGACTCGAACGTATATAAAAATTCAATGTGTCCCAAAATTCGAGCGCGTTGTTTAATTGCTATCGAATCTAGTAACAACTTAAGCTGACGGTTAGTTTGGGCGTGTGTATGAATTTGAGCACGTTCCGTCTAGTGTTTTTGAATTTGCAGGGGCTGGAACTTAGAAATTTCTAATTGCTCTAGAACTCGATCCGTTCGTCCGATCTCGGCCAAATTTGATATGTATTATAACACAATGACATCCTATACTTGCAGAGAATTATGGTTCGATTGATTGAAGTGAACAACAAATAGAGCAAAAAAGTTGATTTTTTGAAAAATTCAAAAAATCATAAAATCTAAAGTTATTGATGGATTCGGCTCAAATGCAATACCAACCGTCCTTGTACTCAATTCTATATGTAAAAAACTATTTAGCCAAAAATGTCAAAAATTGCGAACGCTAGTGTGGCTACAGACATTTTTTGAAAAATTCAAAACGCTGTCGAAGCCGAACAAGTGCGTCGATAATTGCGAAATTTACAGATTACATAGATATTAGGAGGCATCACATGTGTGCAAAATTTGAGTACGGTAGCTTGAACCGTTCTCGAGTTATGAACGTTTGAATTTTAGAGGGTGGTTACATACATACACACACACACACACACACACACACACACACACACACATACATCCGGACATTTTTTCCAAATGTGTTTTCTGGATGTTTTAGGACATTCTAAGCCTATTGACATCAAAATCTCGAAAAAAAAATTTCCGACCGTCACAAAGCTTCCTTTATGAGGAAGCAAAAGGAATCAAACGGGATTGATGGCAAAGAGAAGAAGAAAGGTCGACCGTGGGTGATGTGTCGACGCATCACATGCTCGAGTTATTCTACATTATAATTAAATAATGAAAAAAGGGTAGAAAAAAAAAATTGCTCCGATGGAAATTATCGTTGATTAGTTATTTCGTAATTTTCCATATATTTTTTATTTATATTATTTTATCTTTCTATTATTATTATTATTTTCTTTATATTATGATTCGTAGTATATATCAATATTTTTTATTTTTAAAAATGTAAATATTTAATTCAATTATTTATCTAATCATTTATTAACTTTAATATATTAATACACATAGAGCGGTCGATTGGGACATTAATTTCGAGTTTTCGTTGAATCGAGATAGCGACGTCGAGTACCGGAAATAGTCGGGATATATAGTGGAAAGAGGATTTGGGAAAGGGGGGTTCGGTGGTTTGGCACGCGAAGGGTTTTCCTACAAGAGTTCGGATTTTCCGCACGACCGAGCCAAGAGAGCGTTAACCGTGGCGTGTGTTCCCGGGCTGGTGTACATCGGTTGAGAGGGACCAGACCGGCGGCGCGTTCGTTGGGTTTTAAAAATTCATGAGAAGCCCGTAGGAGCGCCCGGGAATGAGGCGCGAGGGACGTAAACCCGGCGGGAAGAAAGACGGAATATAGTAACCCGGAGTCTCCATCGCTGATGCTTCCTCACCGATCCCGACGTCGAGTCGTCGCTCTCCTTAATTCCGGGTCTACGCGACGATTGTCTCTTCGCGCACAACGAGAGATAAAGGAAGATTCCGTTGGACCACCAAAATATTCATGAATCAACGGAACGACTTTAAACGAGGCTTTCTTCGCGATTAATCGCGTTCGCTTTGGAAATTATCAGTCTCTTCGGGTCATCCTTTATCGCTTCGATCGCGGTTCGACGACGTTTATTGTGACGTTTTAATCGATCGAAGGAAATATGGGAGTATCGTGGTGATGAGAACGTCTTAATCAACGAAGTTAGATGTGGTATTTTTTGGATTTTACTGTATTTGGAATTTTATGAATAATTGAAGACGTCGACTTGGAATTTTTAGGTAATTTTAAAACTCGGGGGAGGAAAAGAGAAAAAAAAGGCTTTGGAATGTATGTATATATTTTCACTTCTTTCTTTGTCATATATTAGTACATTTTTTATCGTATATAATCCACGATTCTTTGACAAAGAGGAACTTGGAATTTCGTTCGATTAAAAAACTCGGGGAATCAAAAGAAAAAGTACTATAAAAATATATATATTTTTCCATTTTTAATTTTTTCTCTGTTATATTTCATAATATTTTTAATTTATAAACGATCTGGAAAAAAAGAGTCTACGAAATATTTATATAGGTATATTAAAATTTTTTCGTTTCTGTATTCGGTCATTTAAATCGGGCATTCGAACGAATGATCGCACGCGGCTCGATCGTACGATCAAACTGTGCAGATACTTGGCAATCACTCGTGGAAGCGAACGAGTGCGGCGTGTGCTGGTGTTCCCGAGTCGTTAACAATTTTTCCGTGGGCGTTGACGATGACACGAGCAACGCAAAATTGTTCACGATTTTAATTAACCGCTCGCGGAGAGATCGCTCTCGCGAATGCTCAACGCGGTTCAATGACTCGTGCAACGAGTTCACGCTCGTGTTAGTTACATCACGTTTTTTCATATCGTTGCACTTTTGATGACACAGCTCGTCATTATTATGTTCAATCCTCTTTATTCGGTCCATCGTGACCATTCGCCAGCGCGACGAGGGCCGTTGACGACGGTATTATATGACGACGGACACTCGAACCCGGAGAGTACGTTTTTCAACGTAACACACGTGTTTCATATCGTTGGAAAAACATATTCAAGTTCAGCCATGGAGAAATAATGCTCGGCAGTGCTATCTCACATTTCTAATGCGTTGAATTACTATTCATTATTATTTTTTATTATAATGCGTTGCTGATCATTGTCAATGTTAATTAATTATTACTAGGGATTTACTAGTAGGAATAGATATGTATCGGCAATATATATATTTTTCTCTTTTCTGATACCGTGATTTATTTAAATTAATCAATTAATTAAATAATAATAATAATTATTATTATTATTATTATTATTATTTTTGTTGTCATTATTATTATTATTATTATTATTATTATTATTATTATTATTATTATTATTATTATTTTTATTATTATTATTATTATTATTATTATTATTATAATATCATATAATATCATATAATATAATGGCATTATTAATAACTGATTGATTGTTAATTTTATTCATTTATTTATATGTTTCATTTATTTTTTCTATCGCCAAAGGGCAATCGACCTTGGAGTCCACCAGCCCTAATCATTAACGCGTGAAAGTTAAATCTACGTCGAAATCACCCGTAGGTACATGAATAGGTAGATCGGTTCGACCGAACGACCATTGACCATTGTCCGTCAAGTGTCGAAAAAGGCGCTGAGCAACGTTTGCGGATCGACCAATTCAGGATTTTATTGCGTTCATCGACCAACAAACGCGTGCTTCGTTTATACCCCCGTGCTTACCCCCGCAGTCGTGTCAACAAAGGGTCAAACCGGGGTGGCTACTCGTTTATCAGAGGTCACGGATAATCCTCGTAAGCCAGGGACAAAAGCACGACGGAGCTCTGATACGAGAGGATCAACAATCTTACGAGAGTTCCTCGATCAGCTTGATAAAGAAGAGAATGAATTTTTTTTTCTTTGCTTCGGAATTCATTTTTTTTTTATATAGTTTCTGTGATTGGTTCAGCGGCTGGGCAATATTTTGAAAACGTCAAAGAAGCGAATTTTCCCGAAGTATTTAGAAAAGTATTCTATTTAGGTGAATTACGACGTCTTCATTCGACGGAGAATTTGCATTTTTACCGAATCGAAACTTTTACGAGTTTTAAAAACGAAAGTAGTCGCGCCGAGCCAAGTCCGAAGAATAGAACGGATGATGAACCCACTTGGAAGCTCGATTCGTGCAATTTATATCTGCGATCTCGACGATTAAATCGCGAAGCTGCGCCGGTTTTTCTGGCTTGAAAGTATTTTTTTTTTTTCGTGCGCCAATCCCGGCCATCTTTCTTTCCAGCGCTTTTTTGCCACAGTTACCGCTCGACTCTTCTGTTCAAATTTTCTTCTTCTTTTGTCCGGACTTTTTTCCACCGTTTTCACTTTAACGAAGTGGAGTGTCGTATGCGCCATTTTCTTTGTCATTGAAAAAGCCGGTCAAGTGCGAGCTTGACTGGCGCGCGAAGAGTTCTGTAGCATATTTTTAATAATTCATTTTTGAATATCCATGAGCCCTAGGAATTTTAGGTCCAGCAGTTTTGGAAATGAAGGAGAGGGGATGCTATTTTTTCGTATATTTTTAAGGGGTATCTTTTTAAATATGCTGTTGAAAATTATGAAAAATATATTTTTGTAATCTACGTAACGAGCCTTTTTGAACGATATCCCACATGATATATAAAATCCAAACAAATTATTTGTAATTCTTAATTTTGCCTTCTTTAATTACTCGCTGAATTTATCCAAATGGTAACGAGCGCAAAATATGAGGGTTAATAAGAGTTATTACTCTCCGAAATTTTAATTTTCTACGTCGAATGGTATCCAAGGAAAATCGTCTGTGACCGACGGAAAGCCAGACGGACACGCGACTGATCACCTAAGGATTCAATTTCGCGGTCCAAAATCCTAAGGACTAAAGAGTAATAGTATCCATGAAATTTTTCATCCCTCCAAATGAAGAGATCACGCACGGAGAAAACAAATGCGCGGACTTTTGACCCCGGAAGAAACTCCCGAAAGTAATAAAAGAAGGAAGTAGATCCTATTATAAAGTCCGGAGTTAAATGCGTCAACGCGAAAATCTCGTGAAATACAACCCTAAGCCTTAAGTACCTGTCACCAAAAAGGTATTTTCCCCAAAGTTCGTGTTCGCACGAAGTGCGTAAAGAGGCTGACCATGGAATCCTTTGGTTTGCGGGTTAAATAATGTTCCGACCGTATTGCGGCGGTCTTGTTACCATTCCCGGATTAAAGTTATAGTTGCGAAGCTCTTCGAGTTATCGCGAGAGCCACAGCGAGTGGTAAACTCGGTGGAAAACGTAGGTATATATCGGTTCGACCAAAGCCCAGAGGCCACGCGAACCCGCGTACACGAGCGAGACTACTGCGATTCACAACGGTGCACACCTATCGTAATTGCTCCCGTTCGTTTCCTTATCCGTTCACCTTTCCATAGCCCGGCTAATTCCTCCGTGTCGTAGTGACGTTCTATCTCGTTACACGGACCACCGCCATGCGGGTCATTCTTTCCGTTATATTTTACTATCCGACTTTCCAAATCGCATCGTCGACGGCAACGTCGTTAAATCTTTTTTTTCTCTTTTTTATGAATATTTTTTTGGTTATTATTTTTATTATTGTCGATCGAAGAAAAAAGTTTGGACGATGGAGGTTCTTGGTTTTTTTAACGAAAAGTCTGTTTAAAATATTAGATATAAATTGTTTATTCATTGATGGAAGAATTTTTTGATTATTGGATGATTTGATATTAATGGTGGGTGCTATTGATAAATTATTATCAATTTTTTAACGATTATCGATGTCATTCATTTATTGTGCGAATTTTAAATTTGTGAATCGCTGATTCAATATCTGAGATTCTAAGATTGCTTGATTAAGTAGTAATCATAGTTACTCACACATAGTAATCACAATCATGATTTAATTATTTTACTACTATTATTGCTATTATTCATTTCCTATTTCAATTTTTATGCGAATTATCAAACAATAAATCGTCCTTCTTCCCAATCATTGTTGTTCAATCCAACGAATCTCGACTATCTAGTTTCCTTCCGTTTTCAAACGAAAAAAATCCACCTCTGAACCTCGATTACCATCCACTCGGTTCCCCCACGCCAGAACCCCAAGTTCAAATCCCCCAAACCATCCCAACTCGACTTCTCGATCACAAAAATCCCACAAAAAATTAATATTCCCGTCCCCGTGTGAATTACAACCGCCGCGGATGTTTCCTCGAACCACATTCCCAAGACCGCTAATGGTTTTCAAACCGTCCGTCGGATTTTCATGTCGGATACGATTAATCGCGCCTCCGGTCACGTGGCCGACCTCGCTCGTCCTTCCGGTTCCCCGGAAAGACGGTTTTTTCGAAGGTCCCACAAACCACGACGGCGGCTTTCCGCCCCAACGATTCCCGCGTAATTTTTTTTTTTTTCGTTATTCGTACGAACTCTTCGGTCCGATGACCTTCGTCGTCCTCCGACGGACGTTAAGACGGCGATTGGCAGCCATGTTGATACATCATCAACCGCCCGTCCCGCCCGGCAATTAAGGGAAAGATTCCTCAGCAGACGATGTTCGTAAACTACGTTTTGTTGACACGTTGTTGTGCGGAAAGGCAAACCGGACCGCTGGTACTCGCGGCATTAAAACTCGACCGGATGCAGATAGAGAGTCAGGCTAGCGTGACTCCGGTGCTCTGGCTCGGGTCCCAGAACTCTCCGCATCGAGCGTTGGCAACTCCAAGTCTCTTCCCCCCTTGAGCCCCCTTGCGACCCCTTTTTTCGTTTCGTCCGGCCCCGCCGACCAACGCTACGAGTGGAGTTAAGTGGACGGACCCCGTTCTTGGGTACGCGCCCGGTTTGGTGGGGGAAGGTCGTTGCGGTGACGGCGATGAATTAATTCTCGAGCGACTGTTAAATAGATGTGCGATCGGATTTCAATCGGTCGGGCCCGGGATCGTTCACGGGACCAGCGGAAGAAATGGTTTTTTTCGACCTTGAGGGGTCACACTGGGTGGAATACAACCGTCGATGATGAAGACGTCCGGTGGTTTTTGTTTCCATTTTCATCGGTTTATGAATTTTTTTTCGACGTGTTGACATTTTATTTCTTATGAATAAACTTTTCGTACCTCATCTGGAATGTTTGAAACATGTTCTGTAATTTTTTTGACTACTTTGGGTGGATGGTTTGCTCACAATCGTTTTGGACGTGATATTATTTGGTAGTGTGGAGTGTTGGATTTTTTTTTCTGGCCTACATGCAGCTGGGAGTGCATTTTGAGATTATGTTCGATGGGGTATTCCGATCGCAGCGACAAATCGTTGGAATGAATGCTTTCGCCTCGAGCGACATACATGCAGTAATGAAATTGGAGGTAGTTTCCGGAGTCGTGTGTAGGACCAGAGATTGATCATGTTGTCTGGACCTGCCGGCGATTTGAATGGAAACGCTTTGATTCTATAGATAGTCTTTATAATCCATAAGATACTTCGCCCATAGGATATCAAATCCTTGATTGGGGGTCCTATTGTCCGCATAGTTGCTTCAATTATGAATTTTCTGAAGCTTCTGTGAGTCTTGAACTAATTTGTGGGATGTTCTTTGTCCCTTAGGTAGGGAAGCTCGATAACAGGGGACTGAACTTGCCCAATATTCGGCCTTGGAACTGAGAAAACAAAATCCTATGGAGAATAGATATAGGAGACCAAACTAACGTTATTGAATCCGAGCACTTTTCTGTCCGAAGTACAGTCGTACACGTACTTCCCGAGTAAAGCGCTCGTGTGAGAAACGAATGAAAAGTTGTTAACGAACGCTAATTCATCAAAGTATCAAGTTGTCTATAACTAAACTTTGTCAATGTTTTGGCTATGCCCTTGAGCTCTGATGGCTGAGGTTTTCGCCAATTCGCCCATTTTGTTTTTCTTGGGATAAATTGTAAATTGTCTTTTATTTTCCGTGTGCTTTCGACAAAAATCTGCTCACTTTCAGTGAAGTACGTCCATATCCGTTTGATCTCCTTATGTCTATCCTCCATGGTCAACCCTATTAGCGTATCGCGGTTTTTCGCACCACTTAAGCCCATCGTGGTGTCGAATCGACCCAAGGCTCTAAAAAAACCATCCGTCATCCTAAAAATCTGGAAAAATTCACGAATGAAGCTTAGGGTCTCTACTTTCCGATGAAATTTTGAAATACGATGTTTCTAGAATTTATTCACTATAAAAAATAACAATAAACATATAAACTCCAAGAAAAGAGGAAACTTTGGCCCGGATCGAACCTACACCACGATACACTTATAGGGTATATTCCACAGATCGGTTGGGAAGACGGGTGGAAGCTCTAACAATAATTAAGTCTTGCGCGTTCTCAGCCCTAGAGCGCGTTCTCTTGTCCATTCGCAGCGTTTATATTCTCGAGCTCGTCCTTGCCAAATCCGGTCGCACAAAACCCCTCCGTCGACGGTCTATACCCAGCGTGTGTGGGTTATAGACCAGAGCAATTCCGACGAGCCTCTTCGGGGGCGAGCAACAACCGTGACCCCGAATTCCCACGATATCCCCGAGCGGTCGCGCTGCACCGCGCGTACTCGCGCTACGCAGCGCTGGTACGCTCGTTGCGCTCTCGCCTATGCGAAACCATCGTCTTCTCGGTTACTTTTCCACGTTGCCGAGACTCCGCAGCCGTGCGAAGAAGACCGTAAGCGGGTGGGCTCCGCAAATGCATCCGTGCTGGCTGTCTCCATGCTCCAACGACTTTTCTTGCAACGAAACTTTTTCCGGAATGCCGGCATTTACGCGGCTCAATGCTGCCTGGAGTCGGGCGTGGAGGAATAATATTAATGAGAACGATGCATTTCATTCCTCGATTCTGATGGATTCGAAGATTTGAAGGAAAAATTTGATAGAAATAGAAGGAAACGATTTTGTGGATGTTTTTGTAGGTCAAAAGAATAATTTGACGAAATAGAAAATGTTTAATAAATGTATGAATTAATAAAATAAATAAATTGAATGATTAATTTCTTTAAGAGCACCCGGACCTCACTACAACATTTCGAATACGATTTTTTTTAGATAAAATTAATCAATTTGAATAAATTGAGAGAAAAACCCAATGGTTGAGTTCAAAAATGCACAAAATTGAGTCAAAACCAGTTTTTATAATTTCAGAGTATTTTTTTGTTGAAAAAAAAAAATCTATAATTTTTTAACCGTTAGAGGAAAAAATTGAAAAAAATAATGAACTTCTCTTTTAGTTAATACAAAAACATAGAAATATCAGGTAAATACAAAATGGGAACGCAAAAACCAATTCGAATCGGTGTTAAATAGGTCATACACACATGACCGATATACATATTTATAAATTTTAGATAGTTGCACCGACGAAGTTGGGTGCGTGTAAGCTTTTCTCGAGGGTTGAATTAATAAGGATGGAGTTAGCAAGCGAATGAGAGGTAAAAAGAGTGAGAGAGACAGAGCTTAGCGCGTGTTGGGCTTCGCCTCGAAAATTTATTCCGCCTAATCGGCTGCTGCTGGTCTCTCCGCAGCGGTTGTGGTTTGCTGCGCCTGCTTGAACCAAGGATATCCGGGGTCCGCGATGGCTCCGGCGTTCCCTCGTCCTTGCTCATATATTTCGCGGACGCGCAACGACTCGTGGTTTTTGGGGCCACAGGCAGGGATGCACCGCCACGGGGGTGTTTATGACGTACAGCGTCGAATATAAGTACAACAAAAATCACAGAATACAATTTTACGTCACACGTGCAATATTATTATATATATGTGTGGTTTTGAGAAAAAAACAAATGAGTCCATTGCTTCAAAAAATTATATTAAGTAAGATTATTGTTATTTAGACTGTAAATGACCTTTTAAGACACGGAGAAGCAAAAAAAAGGACTAAATGTGATTAACATAATCAAAAAAGTCAGTTTTCGAGGTGAAAGTCCAAAGATCTTTTTTTTTCTATCTAGAAATTACAGACTATTCAATTATTACCGAATAGTAGAGCTACCCTGAATAGTAACAAGTGTAATCTGACAATCGTTATTTCTGAAATCGATTATTCCGCCGTAGCAGTGAGTTCGCAACGCAAAATCGTTCTTTTAGACTTATTCGGTTTTGCGTCCAAACCACGGATTTATTCATATACGTATGCAGCGAATACTTGGCATCGAGCCACTCGGTCACGAGATACGTTATTACCACGGATTTCGGATATTCTCCCGCATTATACATCTCGTTATTCTTCCATATCGTTGCTTATCTGTGCTGATGTTGCTCGAAGCCTTTGGTTAAATCTGGAGCTGAGCAGGGAAACCCGAGGGAAAACGCGATGACTGAACGAACGCCGTTTGTTGTACGACATTTGATAATCCAAATGCATTGTTGGGATACGAATGCAGCTTTATTTAATTTATTTAATTTATTCAATTTATTTAATTCATTTAATTTATTTAATTTATTTAATTTATCCAATTTATTAAATTTTTTAATGACTTTATTAATTTTTACGATCCATGGTATACGTAAAAATTTCTCAGACTAATTACAAAACGTCCCTACGAGTGAATAATTACCGTGCAAATTATTCAACGAATAAATTTGCAAAAAAAAAATGAAATTCTATAATTATCTTCTATTTTTCAATTCGAAATTGAGAATATTACGTAAAATTACCAGAGTAATATTCATCCCCGTGCAGCACATTGCGATTCCTCGTTTATTTCCATGTCAGAGAACGTAGATTCGCCGGCGTTCGAATTCATGGACGGCATTATTATTGTCACAGTTGGACAAAACGATCCTCCACGATGCATCGTTGAATATCACTCATTGATGCGCGCACTAATGAATCGTACGAGCGTGCACCCTTATTATAACATTATATCAAATTTCTCGATTTATCCAACCATTAAGAAATCTTTTTTTCTTTTTTCTTTTAAATTCTCGCTCTCGGTCCGCCACGCTCTCGTTTCCAGCATAATTATTTCCATCCCCGCATGGATGCATCCTCCCGGTATTTGCCGATAACACGGTCACCCGATATTACCCCGACATTTATCAGATTTAAAAAAAAGAGAAAAAATTCAGGGGAAATGTAATGAAATTTTTTTTATTTATTATTCAATTATTCAATTCAAACTTGGCGGGCCGCGAGTGTCGATGGGTCACGTGACGTTGGAGTGACGCTATTGGTTAATCGCGACCAGTGCGATCAGCGCGCTCGCACCCGCCCCTCCGTTGCGACGTAAAACTTCCAGGAAAAACGCGGTAGTGAGGGGCAGGAAAACCCCTACAAGGGCGGGAAATTCGAATCTCGTTTATCCTGTTCGATATTTCCAGGATCGCATCGCAACATAGAAGCGACAGTGGATAAAAATTTAATAGATAAACGAATAAGCGACGCGTAGAAAAATGGACGATCGGTTGCCAGCGTTTTAATCGACACAATCGGTCCCACGATCGATCGATCGATCGATGAAAAAATTTATCTGGTGTCTCTGCTTCGCATCCCGGGTAAGTAAATTTGGTTATAACAATTTTCCCAACTCTCTTTGTCGGGCATGCGTAATTGAATCGCGTTACGCTGATCGAATCGCGCGGAGAAACGGTGGCGCGAGAATTAAAACCGTAGTCGACGTTGTTGCGTCCGGCTCTTCGGTTAGCTTCTCACAACTCGATTTATATTCCTCGTGGTAACCACGTACTCCCGCGTGAAATTCCACGGTGTCCCGCGTGTTCTCTTGAAAATGGACAACAGTGTTTTCAACGGTTAGACAAGGACGGGGGAGGAGATAGCGCGTTCGTGCGGTGCGTCGTATTCTCTCTCGTGAATAATAAATTCGGGACAAAGGAAAAAAAACATTTTGAAAAAAGAAAGGAAGAGGAAAAAAAAATTGAGAAAGAAAATGAGAGTCAGCGTGTCGCTGCCAAGATACTGTGGCTCCTGTGAGGTCGGATAACTCTGATAATCGACCGCAATGGCGCCACACGTTTGCATGTTTTTCTTTTTTTTAATTTTTAGAATGTTTATTTTTCATTTATTCATTCATTTATTTATCGATCTATTTTTAATTCACATAATAATGAAAACGAGATATGTATTTGATTCTCGGCGACCTTTTACGCTTTTTTGGATATTCTCGAGCTACCGCGAATAAAAGGATTTAATCTTTAAAAAAAAAAGCGTCTTACGCATTTGTACATCAATACAATACATTTTTCTGGAACCATTCCGATCGGAATAAAATCCCGAACTAGAGCGCAGTCGCGCTTCGATTCCACTGGTTTTTAAGCTTGCCGTATATATCACCAAATTTGTATAAATCAATTTTTCTTGCACCTACAGAATTTTTCGAGATAAAATAAAAATAAAAAAATTATTCTTCACGAAGCAAACATTAATTTGAGATGCATATGAGTTTTTATTTCTAATTTTCATGTTTTAATAATCGCCGGCTCTTTTTTTTTCAATTCCACGAAAAAAAAATTCGGACATAAATAAAATAATTCAATCAAACATTTTTCGTTTATATTCTCACAAAAGAAAGTTTAAAAAATTATTTTTGGCCATCGCTGATTTCGTCGCGTGTTAACTTTCCTACGATATTGAAATTTCGTTTATTCCGAGGCCGTTCGTATGATTGACAGTTCGAAAATCAGAAACTTTGTCGAGAAAATAATTTCACATCGAGTGAGAAACAAAGTTCGGGAAAAAGCATCACTCAAGTGCGATCGGGTCTGTACAGACATGTGGCGTTGTTGCACATCACGCGAAACCATGGCCAACGAGGCTCGCACGAAGTTAAATTCCATCGAGTTGATCGTACACGCGCTTTGTAGGATAATCGATCGGCATTGCAAAAATACGTAACACGATACACTGGCGAGAAACGAGTTGTGAGAAAATAGCACAAGAATTTATTTCTCTGTACTGTGCGACGAGTGAACGAGCGATTGGGTGACGAAGAGCCGGGTAGACGGATTATCGACTTTGCTGCGATGCAGGGAGGCTGATATTTTTATTGGGAAAGTGAAGCTTATTTTTTTTTTCACATTCTAAAATTGGAATATTGGGTAGTTTATAGAAATTAAGAATCAAATATATTTTTGTTCAATACTGGAGAAGGAATATTTTGATTTATAAATATAAGATTTTTTTTTCATCCTCAAAATTGGGATATTGAGTAATTTGTAGAAAGTAAGGAATTGAATTAATTATTATTTTGTAGACCGGTAAAAGAGTATTTCTATTTGTCCATTTCAGATTATTTTTCATCCTCGAAATTAGGATATTTGATAATTTGTAGAAACTAAAAATTGAATGAATTTCCATTGAATACCGGAGTATCTTAATTTGTAAAGTTAAGATTATTTTTCACCCTGAAATTAAGATATTGGATAATTCATGGAAACCAAGAATTGAATAAATTCTCATTTACATATCATATGCAAATTTTGGTATTTCCGCACCACATACCCCACTCTAGGCACAGCCATGTACCGGGGCGCCTCTTTAAAGAGCCCAAAGAACATAAGTCAGTAAAAAATGATCGATATTTCGTTGTCGAGGAGTTTAATGATGCTCGCTCGAAGGAGCCTGCAGGGAGAATCCGACCGTAAAGTTTCGTGCAAACACTTGTAAGGCGAATTACATACTCTACCTTGCGACGTAGATATATGGCTTCGATATCCGTATCCACGCGTGTTACAGTACTGGAACTCCACCGCCCCAATCCCCTCCCTCCTCTCCCCCGCGACAATTAGCGCATTCGTACTTGCAGGGACTCCCATGGTAATACATTATTTTTTAACTCGCTCACTTTTGTTGTGCATCAAGGGTGTGACATACCCCAGCACATTTTTCAACCGCCATTTTCTCCCAACCCTCCACCGTCACAGTGGGTGGAATCCACCCGTCGATCAACCGACGACCGGCGGTTTCTCTTACCGTTTTCATCTCTTTATGAATTTTTTTAACACCTCGCCATTTTATTTTCTACAAATAAACTTTTCGTACATCATGTAGAATGTTCGCAGCGTGTTCTGTAATTTTTTTAACCACTTCGGACGGATAGTTTGCTTTGCTGAAGATTGTTGTTTAAACGTGGTACGATGGCGCAACCAGAATTATAGATACGTCCATGCGTGAGTGTCTTATGTCGGTCGGCCGAGTTCCCGAGTAACCAAAAGACTACACACAAGCCAAGCTGATAAAGAGATAAGGACGGAATACCACGTAAGATACGGAGGGACGATATATATCCCCTCCCTTATCGAAGACGCAGTCTCACAGCCGCGTTTCGACAGACGCAATCGCTTCAATTAAGCATTGGACGTGCAATTATTATTATTTTTTTTGTATACCGGAAATAATTTGCAAAATTTCCTGATATGAGATAAAAGTTGTTTGGAATTTTTGATACTATCGCGATGGCTCTGATTGCCCGAATAATTTACGCGCCTAAGATCGTGGAAAGTGGGTGGAAGTTGTTGGAGCCAATGAAATATTTGATAGAATGTGATTTTTTAATCGAGTGATATTTTTATAATTTTTCTTTGTTTTTGTTTTGGTTTTTTTGTAGATGACAATAATGAAGGAATTGCGGAGGGTGTGGATGGAGAAAGCGTGGGCGGAAAAGAACTTGTCACACGGGGAGAGGACGACACCGACCAGCAGACGAGCGATCAGGCTCAGCAGACGACACCAGGTGGGATTATTTTAATTTATATTAATTTCTTTATTCGTTTTTTCAATCGTAATTTATATTGTTAATTTATTCATTTAATTATTTTTTTTAGTGTTACGACCAACAATTTCCCTGGAATTTAACTTTGAACCACGAGAAACTTTTTTGTGAAATCTGTAAAATTAGTCTGAATTCTCCCATCAAGCCGAATCGTCAAACTCTGACACTCAACATAAGCAAAATTCCTTAAAAACTAAAATAACTCTTCACCGTCGTTATTTATAATTTTACTAAAAAATAGAAGATTGTTCGAAAAATAATCAACTTTCTAAACTTTTGTTTCTCATCTTCGGTCTCTTCAACCTTGAACGAGCGGCTCGTCAGCTTGATTTACTTTTCGAGTTATTAAATTATTCAGAGAAACATAGCGAACCCGAAAAGATGTAAATTTTTATTTTAAACTTACAACAACAAGAAACAAAAAATATATGTATCAAGGCCCGTCGTAACTTCCCAACACCAAGCACTACGAAACAGCACGAACAAGCACAAAAAAAAAGAATATGAAACAAACTTCAAACGTCGATTCCAGTCCAGAAGATACTTTCGACAAGCTGGCTTTATACATCTCGAGCCCTTTCACTTCAGCTGTCTTCTCACAATTA